>BPTQ01000004.1:36930774-37208526 GCA_019973895.1 Chrysanthemum seticuspe
TTATAAAGTACGATGTTTTAGTATTTATTTTAAAATATTTCACGATTAAACGGTTTTTTAGAGATATATTTCATACTGAAAAATATTGCTTTTGTGTGAAGATTTAATTGATAGAGATAAAAGACAAGAAAAATGATTGAGAGACTTAAAACTTGTACTTAATTGTGTGCTTAAGGCTGGACGGCAAGGCTTCAAAACGAGTCACCTTAAGTCATAGTCACTCGCGAGTCACCTTGCATTCATACAAGACTCACTCGTGAGTCTCAGTTTCCTAGGCGATTTAAGGTGACCAAGTCACCTAGTTGATTTGCGTGCATAAATGTTACCGTTTGGTTGCTATATAAAAAAAGAGAGAAAAAAAAAATCCCCACTACCCCATTTTCACTTATAAATACCCACCAAATATATTTTCTAAAACACACACTACACTTTATAACTACATATTTCTTTAAAAAACCATGTCCCAAGAAAAAACCCCACAAAACACCAATCGTTTCCGAGGAAAAAATCCCCGAAGCAATCCATCGACACCCGAATGAACCTTTAATTTAGGAAATACTCCTTCGCCAAACCAACAAATCAACTTTCGAACACAATCATTCTCTAACCGAGCATACCAAAACGAACCATACCGTAACCCATATCCACAACAACAACAACAACAACAAAATGCATTTAGTCAATTTTCACAACAAAACGCGTTTCCATTTGATAACCCAAACTACTTGTCACAAACACAAAATAGTGGTGCGTCATTACAACCTCATACACAACAAACCATGTCTCCTATTTCTTTATTTCCGAATGAATAAATGTACGAACCTTATTTTGGAGAAGAATTTTATCAAAACCTGCCTCGTGAAGAATCTCCCGTCAAAGAATTGGCCCCGGAACCGGCACCAGCCAAAAAGATGTTGAGAAGACGCAAGACTAGGACTATTCAAAACTGAGGAGCAACCCCGAATGATTCAATGGACCCAAGACGAAGAAATTGCGTTGTGAAAAGGTTGGATTCATGTTTCTGAAGATAGTGTCAAAGGTAACACGAGGAAAGAGAATGGATTTTGGACTGAGGTACAGGCTTACATAGAGAGCAAAACAAAGATGGATCGCCGAACGTACGATATGGTTTGTGGGAAATGGAAGACGGTGCGCTCGAACGTGGTTCAATTTTGTGGAGTGTTCAATAACGTCAAACGCATGAATCCGATAAGTGGAGCAGGAGACGAAGATTACTACAATACGGAAATGCTAAACTTTGAAGTTGAATACGGTTACAAGTTCACACTCAAACATTGTTGGAATCAAGAGAAAGGTCCTAGAGATACAAGTCATCTGGGTCTAGTTTATTCAACACGAAAATTGGGGATGCTAGTATTAATTTGAATGCTGAAGCTCAAGAAAACGAGGTGGATGATGTGCAGGAAGTTCGACGACCACCGGACAGGGACAAAGCAAAAGCTGCGAAGAAGAAAGGTGTGCGCTCAACGGCATCGTCGGGAACTATGAATGACGACACGTTGGCTAAGATGATGATATCGGAGTTGGTACAGCAAAATGAACGTGTCATGGAATTGAAGATGAAAGAACGGGCTGAATTTATGGCAATCAAAAAAAGGAGGTGGAAGTGCAGTAGTATAAAGCAAGACAAAAAGACATGATGTTCTGTTTGCAGCCATATGAACACTTGACCGGGGAAGCATGCAGAGCCATGGACGAGGCTAGAGCGGGGATCAAAGCGAAGTGGGGTTTCGAGTTTTAGTTTTCATTTCGAAGTTTATGTAATGTTTAACTTTCGTATGTTTGTGTTTTTAATAATTGTAGTTTATGTACTATTTTAATTTCGAATATTACGTAATGTTTTAATTTCGTACGTTCACGTTTTTATTTTCATTAATTACGTTTATATATTTTGTAAAAAAAAATGAGTAGAAGTGAGTGCCTTGTCCACAAAAAGGTGAGTGGAAGTGAGCGAAAGAGAGAAAATAGAGAAAGCTGATGTAATGCTAAGATGTAAGGTGAGTGAAGATGCACCTTGCCTTCCAACCTAACATACATGGAGTTACCTCACTGGATTGTGAAGCGGTGGGCCCTATTGTTATAACCAATGAATTATTAACATGCAATTTTAGGCATAAAATTAGGCCTAAAATTAGGTCTCCTAATCACTACTTAAAAGACAAATCAAAATTTAAATGCCCAATACACAACATTTTCAGGGATGTCTTCTCCATCAAAACACAGAGATCTTATCAGTTTCTCCATTAAAATGCAGGCTCAAGTTTTTTCGATAATAAAAATCTTCTCTTTTTCTTCTTAAACCATATGCTAACACTATTAAATCACCCAAAGCTGATTTTATAGTTATAATGAATTTATAAAAATCGAAAGCCCATTAAAAATAGAGCGTCTGTGCGATTGCCTATGCCGCACATGTCCAACTAAAATTGTGTTTTAAATTTACCACGCTAACATAAAAAAGAACCAATTAATTAGGTTCTTACCACGCTAACATAGCTACAAATTTAAATCCAATTAATTAATTACTATAAAAAAAAAACCAATTAATTAGGTTCTTACCACGCTAACATAGATAGTTGTTATAATGCCACTCACGATCGATTGTCTCCTAAAGTTGTGTTTTAAATCAAAATGTTATCTACCTTAATTAATGTTGTTTCACTATTTTGCGATATTGAAACTTAGAGCATCACAGGTCATGACATACCAAAGGTATTTATTCGGGCACACGAGATGTCACATCACTATAACAAACCTCTACACCAACCTTTCCTCACTCACAATTAACCTCAACTTACCCATTTAAGGCCCACGACTTATAAAAACATTACAAAAAAATAAATAAATAAATAAATAAAAATGACAAATTACCCTTGCCTTGCAGACTACGAAAGTTGGAATGGCTAGCAATAACAAAGGAGGGCGGTGTGATGAAGAGCCACAACAAGGCCATGTTGGCTATGACGAGCTAAAAATCATCACACCGGGTGCCCTTAGAGACCTAGATAAACAATAACAAGGTTGTTTAGTCATTTTTTTTAAAGTTATTCGTTCCACATATAACTTTTGTTAAAATTTCAAACCTTTGTATTCTCCACCACTAATTTCAAAGTTGGAATTTGGTAAGATATTATGTGCATGGAATTTCATGATGCCTAAATTATTGAGTGACAACTGCAAAGAGAGTTATTCATGATGTTGAATATGTCAACCTACTTAAGTCTTCTTCATGCAATAAATCAAAAACTGAACTTTCTATAGAATTTAAAGCCAAGAATTGCCCCTCGTTTACGTTTACTTGTTTGATAAACATGAATAAGTTAAATCTTTTCATTAGGTTGACAATAACAGCACTACTTTCTATATAAATGAAAGAACGACACCAACATCAATAGCAAAACACGCATTCAAAAATGAAGTTCAATGGTATGACACTGATCTTAGTTGTTCTCTTCGCATTTGTCCTAATTTCTGCAAAAGGTAGCAGAAATCTTCTTCAAGCCATTACACGAGCCCAAAGTCCGATACCAACACGTATGATCAATAAGTAGCACATACATATATACTTTATACGCTTAAGCATGTGTTTTGTTTTGATGAAATTTGTGTATATTAATTTCTTTTGTTCAAACGTGCAGAAGAGTCAATGAAAGGTCAAAAGTTTAGAGAAACCGACAGAAAGAGTAGCAGTTGGGGCGGTTGTTGGCGTTGCTGGAAAAAGCGTCACCTACTATGGTTGGGGTGATCGACATATGTAGATATGCTCATATGGTTGATCAAGAGAACACATTGTTAATTTCTTTTTTCTCTATTTGTGTAACTATATACTAGTACTAATAAAAGATTAAGCATTGTTTGTGCTTCTTGTAATGTGTAGCAATGCTGAATTTGAAACAAGTTTTATCGTCAGATTTTTATAAAAATGAGTTAGTAGAACATTGTGTACCAACGTACTATTATGAAAATTGAAATGTAATATATTTGAAATGAGTTCATACAAACTTACAAATGAATGAAATATACATCTATTTATACATGGAGCTAACGGCTCGATCGCTGTGTAACGCTCTTGTTTTTCTACTTAATAGAGTTGCTTATACTTGCATGGAATTTTTTAGCATGATATTTGACCATGTTTACCTTCGGAAATTAAAAGAAAAACCGAACAGTTATAAATTTCAACCCTCTTGCGGTGTAGACTTGTCTCATCTTCAATTTGCGGATGATGCTATTTTGTTAGGAAAATGGTCCCTTGATAATGCTAGAAATTTGTGTCGTATCTTGAGATGTTTCAATATGGCTTCTGGTTTGAAAGTCAACTTCTCAAAAAGCAAGTTCTTTGGCATTGGTGTGACACCTAATGAAGTTAGCCTTTTTGCATCAATACTTTGTTTTCAACCCTCTTCTCTTCCTTGTGTATACCTTGGTCTTCCAATAGGAGCCAACATGAACAAAAGTTGCAATTGGAAGCCTATCGTCGAAAAATTCAAAAAAAGGCTTACCGCTTGGAAAGCTAGATCTCTTTCGTATGGCGGAAGGTTAACTCTTATCAAGTCAGTTCTTGGCGCTATTGGTACCTACTACTTCTCTCTTTTCAAAGCTCCAAAAAATGTCATTTGTTACTTAGAGAAATTGAGGCATAATTTCTTTTGGGGGGGGGGGGGGGGGGGTGTAATGGATTCAAACAACAAATTGGCTTGGATTGCTTGGAAAAGTGTTTGTTCTTCGAAAAGTAGTGGGGGTCTTGGAATTGGTAGTCTTTTTGCTTCTAATGTTGCTATGTTAACAAAGTGGTGGTGGCGCTTCTACTCGGAAACCAACTCTCTTTGGAAACTTATTGTAACTTCTATCCATGGTATTCAAGGTAAAATCGGTCCCGACTACCACTCATCCTCGCTGCCCTCGTGCCCATGGAAGAATATTACTCAGTTAAACAAGCACTTGTCAAGACTTGACATAAATCTACATTCAATATTCACAAGAAAGGTTGGAGATGGTTTTACTTTCAGGTTCTGGAACGATCACTGGATTGGAGAGTCATGTTTAAAAAGCACATACCCAAAGACTATACTATCTGGACAATAACAAAGAGTGTCGAATTCGGGACAGGGTGGGCACATCTTCAGAGCAACATGTTTATTTTTGGGATTGGAGAAGGCCTATTCGAGATGGGCCAGAGCGTACTCAATTAAACGGGCTTCTTAACATGCTGTTAAATGTTACTCTTACATCTTCACCTGATGGATGGATTTTTAATTCGACAGACTCTACATCTTTCTCAGTATCTGAGATGAGATACATAATTGATTCTTCCTTCCTTTATTCCAATGATGATCCTGTTCGTTGGAACAAGATTCTCCCGATCAAGATTAATATTCACTCATGGCGGCTTAGTTTGAATCGTCTCCCCACTCGATTCAATCTTGATAGACGTGGAATCGAACTTAACTCTGTTAGATGCCCTATGTGTGATGGTGATATTGAAACTGATCTTCACCTCTTTGTAAGATGCCCGATCGCGGTTTCTATTTGGAATTCAATTTCTAGATGGTGGAATATTGGCGACTACCCTAAAGACATCAACGGTTTAATCAAGTGGAGCGACGAGTTAACTCTCAACAAACATGCTAAAATATGTTTGGATGTTGTGATACAAACATCCTTTTGGATAATTTGGCGATACAGAAACCGAATCTGCTTTGATTTAAAACCTACGAGGAAGGACACTCTCATGGAAGAAATCATGGTTTTCTCGCATTCTTGGATTTTGAATAGGAATAAGATTTTACATCCTAGTTGGTTGGATTAGATCTCAGATCCTAAAATTGCTTGTACAATCACTCTGTAATTTCTTTTTTCACTAGTGTCTTGCTAGTGAGTTTTTAATCTAATCGCCGTTCAAAAAAAAAGTTATAAATTTCAAGCATGAATTGTTAATTTGTAGACATTTATAGAAAAAAACGGCAAGCTTGTTTAAGTAGTTCTACTTAGACTTTTTCTTTTTTGGTAAAAATGTGAAGATATATTATAGCTCATTCATATACAGATTACAATGCAATACTGAGAGTTCATGGACACACCTAGAACCTCAAATGAAAACACAAAGACTGCAATACAATATCTCAAACACAGTCCTAAATCTTTACATTATTCATTAGTGACAACTACATTTCCCATAACAATAGTATCACTTACAAGTCATTCCAGTTAAGAACAACTTAAAAAATACTATTAACAGGCCTCATTGTCACTAAAACTCCAATGCTTTAACTACATTTTTCTTATAAAGGGAGTCAATATGGATACACTACAACACACTTCACGCCATACCATATGAATCACATCCATGAAAGGCTTCATTAATGCAAAAAGCTTGTTACCTTTGACAGAAAACTTACATTTCCTCTTATAAAGACCTACTTGTGACCATTATGCAGTCATCCATCCTCCCATAAATGGTCCAAGTAAACCATCTACAACAGCCATCATCCACAATGTCAAAGGCCCAACCATCTCTATATATCTATGACTCCTTCCACTTCAGTATCTATATTTTGACAGACTGCTGGTGATGATGAAGTTTTTGAAGTCGAAAATGAAACTTCTAGTTATATGACGAATTATGGTCCCAAGAGTGGTGTTAGAGGTGGTAAAAAGAGCTTACATGAGAGATGGGAAGAGGATACCTATGATCAAAGCCTTGTATGATGATGAAGATTTTGATGATTGTGGTTTGACTAGTGCTCAATTAGAGTATGCTAATGCATATGATATTCATCTTGATGGTCAAATTAGATAGTTTTTTTTCTTCATGTTATGCATAAGTATGGGGTGTCATTCTTATGCTAGGTTAGTTTTTATTCTCTCTAAGAGTGTTTGTTTAGCCTTATTAGGTTGAGTTGTGGGACTCACCCTCAACCATTGTACTTAATTATTGTTTTGGAGTAATATATTTTACCGGGGAACCCTTAACCCCAAAAAATGACAGACTCGGGCAAAAAGCTATCAACCAAACTCCAACATTCTTCATTCTTGATAATTCATCTTCACATTCCAAAGCTATGCAACTCTTCTCACAGCAGCAGACTGTATAACTTTTAAGCTTGATAATTTGAGTCTTACGTTCTCACATATAAACTTCCTTATAACCTATTCCTTCTCTTATTTATTCTGAAAGATTCTACAATTCCTTTCAGTCTATACATAGTAAACTGTAGCAGCAACAACTAACCTTTTTTGTATGATATTTATACTATTGTTGTTTGGACCATACTCATTTCTTGTACAATACTACCCCAGTCATTAGCCATATGCTCAACATTACACATTTTCTTCATTTCCATCCATATTTTATTTGAGTAGCCACATTGAAAGAACAAGTGCTCATGAGAGTCATGACAACTCTTGCACAATGAGCACCTTAGGTTTACCAATTTGCTCCATTTTAACACTCTATCTTGGGTCAACAGTCTATGCTGAACAACTATCTAGAAGATAAGGAGTGTTTGAGATTACAATGGCTGAACCAAACTACTTTACTCCATGGGACATTAGGATCATCTTGTCTGAAATCCTTCCACACATTCCTCATTTTGAATTGTCACACTGTTCCATTCTTATCTAACCACACCATCTTATCATTTTCGCTTGTTTCAGTTGGCTTGGGAATAGAACTAAGCATAGGGAATTCTCTATCCATCCATCTGGCCAGCACCACTCTCCATCTTTGGTCAAATCAACAACATTGTCATCACTTAATCTTGCCTCATAAACATCTCTTTTTGATATCCATTCAAACAAAGGACCAATCAAGCACCATATGTCATACCATGCAGATGCTTTTTCCCCATTTCTAAGGGTGATATAGAACATGAGGTTTTACTTTATCTCTTAGCTCCATTAGATTTTTCCAACCCCAAATGTCTTTATTTTCTATAGGTATGTCCCAAATACTCCTCCCTTCGAGTTTAACAACCTTTACCCATTTCGCCTAAAGAGTATTTTTTAGCTGCAATATTCCACAATCGCTTAGACAAGAAGACCTCATTCCATATTTGCGGTGACTTATTGTTGAGTTTATGATATATAAAATACAATAAAACATAAAGACATCAAGAGTACACAGCGGAAGACTTAAGATCATAACAAATAAATTAATTAACTGAAAGTATGCGTAACGTACCTCTTGCGAATATCAAATCCCTCGAGCAAAGCAAAACAACCCTCGAGCAAAGCAAACCAAAGAAGTACTTATTGGTGTAAGAATAATGTCTTACAACCACGTTCTTGTACACACGAATTAACCAAACGAATCAAGCGATTGCTAGATCTAACACAAGTCCTCGTTTAAGAAAAACGAAACCAAACTCCCTTACTTGGGGTGTTCGGCCGAATAATGGACTAGAAAGAGGAGAGGAGAGATCTAGGGTTAATTCAATGCACAAGTGTATGAAACCCTAGAACCTACCCCTCCTTATATACTAGTAGGTAAACTTAGGGAACAAGTTAGGGGATTAGGCCTAGAATAGGCCCTATGGCCGGCCATGATGGAAAGCCCAAAGCCCAAACCATAACTTTTCCAAGTTTTCCATTTCTAGTCCTTCTCTTTTCCATTTAACGGTCGTTAGTCATTTTTCCGTTAAATACATAACGATCGTTAACCGGACTTAATGTGTAATAATTAATCGTAAACATAAACATTAATTATTAACTTTAATTCTCATTCGCTAATGTGTGCAATCCCGTGGTCACGAGTTCGAATCCGGACATTCACATGTTTGTAAATATATACATTTCCAACAGCTCCCACTTGGATATGTTTACAAAACGTGAAATGACATTGGTAAGCGTCTAGCAACACGCCAATGCCCCCGGTACAACTCGTGGATGATTTTCTGGAGAAAAACCAAGTTTGATGATTCATCATCATATTCATCCTTTTGTTTCTAATACCATGTTAATAAGAATATGGATCTTACTCATTTCTTAATTAACTATTCTGTTTCTCGCTTTATGATTTATTAAGATTACCAATTCTTCTTAACAGAAGACCTTGGGTATGGCCATACAAACATCTTAACAATCCTACGAGGGGCCCAGTAGTATTATACTTCAAAATAAATTTGAAGGAAACAAATCCCATTTTGACTACAAGCAGGATTCATAGATTTCGCAACATTTCTGAAAACAACCCTTATAACTACCAGTTACGTATAGCGTTAGATTGCTTCACAGAAATGCACTACATCCATGACATATCTCTTGTATCTCAAGTCAGAGGATAAATATCCATGATATACTTAATGACAAAGATCCATAAAGTATCATCATGTGGGTGGGATAAGTCCTATACTCAACTCATTGAATATCATCTGAAATTAGTCATGCTACGCATCAATATACTTTCAAGTATATTCTAACTAATACTCAGATTTGTCTTAATTCAATATCATTCCCATGTTATTGATTGACAACGGACTATTTAGAACAACTTAAGTTATTCATGGATTTAAACATGCAAATATAGGACACAATATTATAAATGAAATTAAACGTATACCGTACTTTAATTCATTATAAATAATAATTGTTTAACATCCTTTATCCAAATACTAAATAGATCAATGCATGATAATTCTCAGTTAATGAATTTTGCCACAAGTTATGCAACTCATACTTGTTGACAAGGCATAATTTCAACTAACTTTGATCTACAAGAATTTTGAGAATACTTATTTCAAAAATTCAATAATTGAATTTCTTGTATGTGTTTACACATATCTTGATATTGTCATATCATTCCATAAGGTGCGTGATAACCTGAACCACCTTTATATGACAATCATCTTTCAAAACTTTTAAAGTTTTAAAGTATTCTTCATTCTTTAATGTATAATGCAACTATGCTCTTAGTTGAGCATAATTGGTCATCATCAAGGATACCATGACTAGAATTGAGTGTCATCTCAATTATACCAGCATCATTGTGTACAACAATATGCTCTTTAAACATCCGTAAACTTTGAACAGTTATAGTGTAATGTTGGTGCCTACCAAAACTCAAGTTTGTTGGCAATGACAATTATGAAACAATTGTCATATAATCATCCATAGAATCTAGGAGCATCTCCAGATTGTGGAATGTGATTCTAAATCCAAACATATTCCTTTTAAAATATTTATTACACTAACAACTTTCAATGTTGTCAAATCATCTTGTAATCAAGCATGACATAACAATCTTACAACATGATGTACATGATGAATCTTCAAGTTAGACTTTAAGATCTCATTATATATCCATCATGTTCTATTAGACTCATTTATTTTACCACATATGTTTATAGTAATAAACATATATTCCAAGGTTGCATGTCTTATTTCCAAATCTTATAAACAAAGTTTCATTCCCAACTAAAACTTAATTTAAGTGGAATGTAGTTGCCCATACAACTTATAAGATTTAAGAAAATAAAAATAATACTCCCACTAGCTTTCAGGAATACTTATGAGCTATCTTATTTTAATTATTAAATCAAACATGGATTTAATATTAAACATAAGAATCATTTCATAGATGCATGCATATATCCATTCATGAATTCTTGCAGTCTGTACATATTCAAAGATTATTTGAATTCATAAAACTCCTTTGCATTATTTATCGTCCTCGCAAAAGTAATTCCAGAACAAAGAGTTTTTATATTCATTGTCAAAATTTCATATCAATGAAACTAAGTATGACAATTATAATCTTTATACTTCTATTTAATGTATCTAGGAAAGAATATTTAATCATAGTTAATTACTTAATTATGATTAATATTATTATCACTAGACATGCATTAAATATGTGTACAATATTGTCCATATGATTTCTAACACAAAAATTTAAACCACTAGGGTTTTCATCCTTTGAATCAAATCATCTTCATTAAGATAAACCAAGTATCTAAAGTTGATTATCTTTATGGACAACATCTCTACATTCATAGTATGATTGATTTACCACAATTCAACATTTGGTAAAATTCATCATTATGATTAACAGGCTTACCATGATCCTGTAAATCATATTCCTCAGCATATTAAATATCCTTACGGATCTATGAATGACAATTCCATCATATTAAGGTATATCATTTTCATGTTTAGCCTCATCATGATATTTGCTAGTGCATTTTAGAAGATTATGTATTTTGTAATTCAATCTTTCAAGATCTAAACAAAACTCCCACTTGCCTTTAACAATTTAAAGATTACCTTTAAATAGTTTATCAAGTAGAGCAACAATACATTGTTCTCTTTTGGGATATTACAAAAAAATTGACAGTTCCTAACATTAGTTTGTTACAACTCACTCTATAAGTAGTTTAACAAATTCAGAACTTCATTTATAAGACTTAATGTGATTCATCACATTCCATAAAAATGGTGTCTTATTAATCTTCTAGGTTGGAGTCTTATTGAGTATATTCAATCTATACTCAATCTACTAACCTTGATAACATTTTGGAAGAAACTATAGTTATCTTGAATCAAACATGCCAATAGATTTTGATTCTTCTAACTGAACATACCATAAAACTATGGTATTTCCTTAGAATTAATATTGTAAGATTAATCTAACAATATTTAAGATAACCATCTACTCTTTGGTTTATCCTATTTACCAACAAAGTACAGTAAAACTTAATGGTATAATAGAATTACCAAATCAATTGCATGCATTATAACACAAGTATTCTTGACCAAGTCAAAAGACATACCAGTTATAATCCCACTATACGTTATTAGTCATTGATCAACTCATTGACTTCATGCATATGTCTTAAAACATAGCAAGTTAACGTCTTACTTTATATTGTAAGTCTTGTATTAAAAGACTTCATGTTTGTGACTTTACAAAATCATAAACATTTATAATAAAAGTAATTATGAACACCACCTCAGGTTTCAATTAATATTTCAAGTTAATATTTACTACATATATTTAAGTCATTCAACGAATACTTAAATTCAAAGTAGTATTAGATTACTTCATTTAATTATGTTATTCCATGAAATGTTCCATGTAAGAAACTGCAGAATCATCCATGCTCGTTCTCACGACGCATAGATATTTTACCTTGGGCTACAATCTAGTTCACGTTCTCACGTAACATAAATTGTAACTACAAGTGTTTCTTAAATATTGAATGACATAAATATTTAAAATAAAGTAGTCTTTGTTATCATCTTGACACATGTTCTTAATAGGGCAATCATACATATTTAAATGTATACTTCCTATTAGAACGTTATTCTCTTACTTTACAGTCAAGAGAATCCTTTTAAATCATATTAATATGTGTTGTACCTTGCACACAATAAGATTTCTCCCACTTGTGCATGGAACAACATCATGTAGCAGATAAACAACACGATACACGTTCGTTTATTTGATTAATATGATTTGTGTCATAGGTATAACTAGTAGATATAGGACTATATTGATTTGTAAGGAAACGCACATGACAATCCTTAAAAAAACATAAGTGCCTACAATTGGAAAGTAATTATCTTTGAAGATAATATGGGTTACTACACAGGAAATAAGGCTTGTAGCTCCCACTGAATTAGAAATCATTAAAACAACTTCTTATTCAGTAATGCAACACAAATGCTCCCACTGAATCTGACAACATTGTAAGTGTTGCATAACCAGTGAAAACAACTTGCTTGCTTTTTACTTTCCTACACCTTTGAAGAACCATACGTAATCATTACTAAGGTACTAAAAGGTGTATTCTACTCTGTGAATGATGGATTATCCATCAATGTTATTAACTTGAAAAATTGGGTATGCAATTTCTTCCTTAACAGGTCTACCATCCCCATACTGGTATGTAGCACCTTTAAAGGTTAAAGTAAACCAACTAGATAAATTAAGCTAGTTTTCCTTTTACCAATTTTCGCGGTAATTTGTCTAGCTTCTAATTTTGTAACTCATATACATGTTTTCCAGTTAACCAACATTTATGTTTGCTACAAAAGGATTCATTCACCTAATGAAGGTAATGAAATCTTTATGGAAAATAAGATGTACAATTCATTGCTATGAGTTACATTTAGAATTTAGACAATTCAAATGTTCCTATTATACCTTTCTCATTCATAAAAAGGAATAGGATTGAGTCTCATGCCTCTCCCATGGAAAAGAGACTTCGTTTGTCTTTTCGGTAAATTATTCTCGATCAAACATTTGTTTGAAAGCAGAATGGAACAATTTACTGATCAAAGACTAAACTTCGTTTACGGTTAAATGTTGCAATTATACATTCAAAAGAATTACAAAATTCAATTTTAGTATTTTCGATAATTAACCTTTTCAAGAAAATTAAACACCCATGGTTCATAAACATATAACCATTTAATTTTCACTGAAAACTAGGATCCAAATTGTCATAATCTCATCACGTCAGTTGATCTGCTAGTAATGAACCTTATACAAAGTGGTAGAGCTTGTGCTCAATTGCCAATTTCAATTGCAATTCCTAGATTTATGGGATTTACATATAGCCAATTTCAATTGCCATGTAAACATGTTTTATCCCATCTTATGCCTTGAGTTGCCAGTTCTCACTACAAAACTCAATTAAGTTGTCCAACTTAAGAAACTGCAAAATCGTCCATGCCCGTTCTCACGACACGTGGACATTTTACCCTTTGATTACGATCTAAGTCACGATCTCACGCAAATAAAAGGTAATCTTAGGTGTTTCCGTTTCGTTGGATGGCATATAACTTAAATTAAAGGGTAATAGTTTTGATGTTAAATCAAATATGTACAAAGATGTCATGCATTCATCTTTGTAGCATAGTTTTTATTAAAACATTTATATCTTGTTTTAATGTATAAGCTTTTCATCATCAAACTTTAATTGAGGTATTGGGTTCACCAATCAAGGAATTAGTGTTAATTATCATCCATTATACCGTACTTTTGCATAAGTGTAAACACTTAGTGTTTCGGATAATTACCACCTAAGTGGCGCATGGAATCAACACTAATTCGCCCTTAAGATGAGCTTGCACATTTAATGACTTACTAAGTAGCTCCACTCGAACTTACAGGGGGCAGAGGACCAGGTACGCGCTAAAGCACAACCTTAGACATCCATTCAGTGTGACTGTGCGCACTTCTTTAAACCCCTTTTATTAGTTCATTCTCATGGGTGAGCCGTTCAGTCATTTGTACCAAAGTCATCAATCAATTAAACGATTATGATTACTATTCTTAAAAATACATGTTTCACCATTGTTTAGGTCAGTTTATTTTCCTTGTAAAAATACCCTTGTTACACATAACAAACAAGCAAGTATTTGAAAAAATAAACAAATAAACAATGAATGCATAACAAATAAAAGTCATGCATATCAAAAAGCCACATGCAAACGGTTTTGATAAATCCTATTAATAACCAATTCTATATCTGTCAATATGCATATATTTAATTAAGACTTCCACCCGTTTTCATCTATGTACAAGGTGAACCACATGCATCGATTCATCGATTGCGTAAGTCAAAACTAAATATATACCACATAGCACATAATTGATTAATTAATAATTATTGAGGTCTTCCCCAATATAAGATCTATCATAAATTAATGTATATCACTTAAAACATGAAAGACATACAATAAAAGCAAATCCATGATAAAACATGCAGATAATTATCATGGACATAAATTACACTTAACAATTAATGCAATTAAACAGAGTTACGCATATACACATAAAGTTGCATGCATCTTAGGGTTTCTAATCCAATTAAAACAATAGTTTACAAAACCCTAATTAGGGCACCAAATAAAACGCCCCCCCCTCAAAATTAGGGTTTAGGTTTAGCAAACCCTAGATCTAAGCATACAAATAATAACACATTCATGTTTATTTTAATTATGTGTTTCAGTAATTAATTACTTGTTATACAAGGCTCGTGATGCCACTGTTGAGTTTATGATATATAAAATACAATAAAACATAAAGACATCAAGAGTACACAGCGGAAGACTTAAGATCATAACAAATAAATTAATTAACTGAAAGTATGCGTAACGTACCTCTTGCGAATATCAAATCCCTCGAGCAAAGCAAAACAACCCTCGAGCAAAGCAAACCAAAGAAGTACTTATTGGTGTAAGAATAATGTCTTACAACCACGTTCTTGTACACACGAATTAACCAAATGAATCAAGCGATTGCTAGATCTAACACAAGTCCTCGTTTAAGAAAAACGAAACCAAACTCCCTTACTTGGGGTGTTCGGCCGAATAATGGACTAGAAAGAGGAGAGGAGAGATCTAGGGTTAATTCAATGCACAAGTGTATGAAACCCTAGAACCTACCCCTCCTTATATACTAGTAGGTAAACTTAGGGAACAAGTTAGGGGATTAGGCCTAGAATAGGCCCTATGGCCGGCCATGATGGAAAGCCCAAAGCCCAAACCATAACTTTTCCAAGTTTTCCATTTCTAGTCCTTCTCTTTTCCATTTAACGGTCGTTAGTCATTTTTCCGTTAAATACATAACGATCGTTAACCGGACTTAATGTGTAATAATTAATCGTAAACATAAACATTAATTATTAACTTTAATTCTCATTCGCTAATGTGTGCAATCCCGTGGTCACGAGTTCGAATCCGGACATTCACATGTTTGTAAATATATACATTTCCAACACTTATTACCTAAACCACCCTGACTTTTGGGTCTACAAACTAATTTCCATGCCACTTTAGCATTATCATGCTTGTACTTTCCTTGACTCCACAAAAAAGCCTTTGAGAACAGAGTCAATTTCCTTAATCACAGTTTTTGGGATTAGTAAACAACAGCACGGTATACTTGCATAGATGTTATCACATATATGATTAGTTGCAACCTCCCAGCATAGGATAAGACTTTATTTTTTTTCAATCTTACACTTTGCACTTCACCTCTATCATCAAGACCTTATCAGTCTTTCACATTGAGTCTTCAAGCAGAGGCTCTCCCAAATATTTCATTGGGATTTTTCCAATATTAAAATGCATAACCTCGAAGATAGCATGTATTTCACCTTCATTTAAGCTTTCAAAAACGATAGCACTCTTCCCCAGGTCAGGGTATAGCCCAGACCGTTTACTGAAAGTGTCTAAAGACTTCCTGATGACAGCCGCATAGTCCACATCACCATCACATAGGACCAAAAAGTCATTAGGCAAGCATAAGTGAGTGAGTTCCATACTTTCACAGTCATAGTGATATTTGAATTTGGGATCCTTCACTGCATTCTTTCTCCTGATTAGATTGAACACCTTCATTACCAGAGTGAAAATATAAGGAGATATTGGATCCCCTAATCACAACCCTCTACACTACAAGAAAAACCGAATTTAGTGACACAAGGTATATCGTCACTATCAGCATAAAATCAGTCACTAACACTGTTTAGTGACCAAAACACGGGTGGTCACTTTTCGTCACAATAGCTCCGTCACTATTTTTTTAGAGACCAAAAAGTAAAATCCGTCTCTAACCAATGACCATAATACATTGGTCACTATATCTGTGACGATATATTCGGTCACTAATTTTGGTCACTAAGAGGTGAAGGTGGTCACTAAAATGATATATAGTGACTGATAACGGTGGTCATAAAAGTGGTCACTATTTTGTTAAAGATAACGGACCTGTTAAATCACATTTAACACCCATCAGTGACCATATGTGTGGTCACTTCGTATTAAACTTAGAGACCAACCGGTGGTCACCACCTATTTACTTTTAAAAGAAAAAAATGGTCACCTATTCACACATAATTACAAAACGATTTAGCAATTTCACAAAATATATAATTACGATAAAAATCAAAAACAAAAAATTTGAACAACAAAGATTTCAAATATTACTTACAAATACATCACATTCACATCTAAAGAAATCATGATAAGTGCATATCTTCATAACTTGGCTCTGATATTTTCAAACCATGTTTCTGCTACGTTGCTGCGAATATCATGAATCAACAAAGCTTCCGCTACTCTGATGTGAATATATCATGATCCAAAAATGTGAGCATGTCGGTCCAAACATCACAACTTCACATATTGGCAATACAACAAAGGATGAGTCAAGAGATTTAATGTGGCTGATGATCTCTAAATATGGCTCAAAGAGCAAACAATCCGTGGATCAGTTAAAGACCTCCACTTGAAATACAACACATTCAGAATATGAAGAATGAAAGGCTACGATCTACAGAACAAAGAACTTAATCAATAATTCAAGAACATCAAAATGTAATATCTGTTTGTAATTGAGGTGACCTCCCTTAGGGGAAGATTGTTAGGATTTAAAAAATTCGGTAGTTAAAGACTCGGTCACCTCAAGTATATGTATTCGTTAGAAAGCTCGTAGTCGTAGTCATTTAGTGATAGATAGTAGTTAGTTAAGTAACACCGTGGAGGACGGACGGATCTTTACCCACTGTATGCCTGATCCATAGCCCATAGGAGGCGTTTCACGTAAGATACTATAAATACCCTTTGCCTAGCAAGGCAAAGGGTTGGAGTTTCATAATATATCATTAACTTTCTCTCACTAGAAGTTCCTAACTTTCTTTACTTACTCTCTCTAGAACCTAACTCATTTGAATCCTTGTGTTATGATTGTGTGTTTATGACAACCAATATGTTACATTATCAGCCCAAGAGGACTAAGAAGCAAATTAGAGAAGATGAAGCAAGTATGGCATAAATCGCCAGGATTAAAGCTGAGAAGAAAGCTGCTGCATCCAAGCTTTCAAGGCAACAGATGGATGATAAGTTCTTAGCTAGAAATTTGCAGCAACCTCCAGAATTAACTGAGGAGCAGAGAAAAAGACAGGCTGAGATTTTGGAATTTGCTAAATATTACACTGATGAAGACTGGGATACCATCAGAGCCAAGCTTGAGGTAAACAAGGACATTCTACTAGACATTGGAGCTGAATATTTCACAAGAAAGATGGTAGACATGATTAATGAAAAGAAAAAACAGCTAAGAGAACAAAGGGAAAGAGAAAGGAGAAATAGGCCTCTAACAAAAGGAGAACAAAGAGAGTATATGATCAACTTTATCAAGATTCAAGGTTATCCTAGCTGGAAGATTACTCAACTAAGGAAGTTGACATCTGATGAGCTTAAAACAGAGTTTGAGAAGGTGACGGATTAGGTTAAAAAGTTTGTTCCTGTGGATTCTGAACTGGAGGCTTCTAAGGTCAAAAGAAAGGGGTTTAACCTTCAATCTGAAGAAGCCAAAAACCAAAAAGTTGAAGAAGTAGCTGAAGTAGAAAAGGTAAGAAGGAGGAAGATGCTAAAGTTAAAAAGCCTATCATCAAGTGGACCAGGCAGAAGTCTCATGGAAAGAAACCTTCCAAGAAAGATAAGTCTGAATTAAAGAAGGAAGTGGAGGCTTATATGGAGGACAAGGTTGAAGAGCCTCCATCTGAAGAGTTCACTATGGGTACTATCCCTGAAGGTCCAGTGGCTGCAAAGATAGCAAATATCAAGATCATCAGGACTAGAAGTAAGACATCTTATCAGGTGGTAAGGGAAGACTATACTAGTACTATATATATTAACTTTCCTGGTTTGTTGTGTGATATGTCTAGGGATGATTTGAAGTTTTTGTTTACATTAATGGTGGAAAAGCATGGTAGTCAAGCGCTTGAGGAAGATTTTGAATGAGTGCTTTGAGGATATCTAAAGACAATGTTTGAGCCACATGATGCAGATAATGGATTGTGAAAGCAGGCTAATGAGGAGAAAGTACTCAGATGGAGATACTTTCACACCTGTTAGGTTCACTGCTTGGAAATGGACAATTTAATTGTCTATATGCTAACTGAAGTAGATTACCCACTTTCAAGTAAAACTTGCAAAAACATGCTTGATAAGAAGCTTTTTGGTGAAATAGAAGATAATGCATGTTTTCAGCTTTTAAAACAAATTGAATCAAAAGCTTAACAACAATAAATTTTAAATGTGTTTGGAAGAATTTTCTTAAGCTGTTTGCGTATAGTGTTTGTACGTTGAAATATGTAATAAATGGATTTTGAGGGGTTTCACTTGGTGAAACTATTTAGTACTGTCACAACAAATAGTTATCAGTTCACCATGTCTAACTCACAGAAGAACTGACTAATCCATGAGCAAATGACTCTGGTAAAGATATCTCAAATCCGTTTATGGCTGACAATTTGCCAAAAATTGTATGGTGCTCAACTTACGATATCTGTGTGGATGAAGAGTTGGCTAGCCCACAAGATCATGGCTTGTGGTAAAGGCAGTGGAAAACCATGACTAGTCCAAAAGGGTACAACTTTTGGTAAAGACTAATCAAATTTGTTGATAGCTGCTGGTTTGCTAAAAATCAGATGGTTATCAATGTACCATGGTCTTATACACCAAAACATTGGTGACTCCAATAGAAATGGCTAATTAGTAAAGAGACATCAAATCCATTAAAATTTTATATGATTCACCTCTCACAGGAGTTTACACACCTGGAAGTGATGAGAATAGTATGAAACTTTTATATTTTGATGTACAAATAGTCACAGTTGTTGAAAAGACCATGGAGAGCTGATGAATTACTGATACAATGCTGCACAGAACACATAGGGAGGAAATCTCAAAAGATACAGCTCAAGGATAATTCCAAGATCCTCAGGAAAGACAAAAGAACGTAAAGTTCACAACTGAAGATCAAGTTAGGGGAGGATTGTAGGGAATTATATTTTGTAAAACAGATTTAAGTATGTTAAAGTCTGTTTAGTGTTAGTTCTAGTAGCTTTAGAAGTTAAGTCAGGTAGACCAGAATTAAGTTTGTTGGTAGTTAAGTCTGCCAGTACTAATGGAGTTAAGTCTGGCAGAACTTATAGTCGATAGTTAATTCTGTTTATGATAAAAACAGAATAGTTGGTTAGAGTTATATTAGGAATAGATATGTACATGTAGAGATATCTTAGGAAGAGATATCTTTACCCTTCTACAAGTCTTGTAGAATTAGGGTTTCCTTGGTGTATAAAAGGATCCTTAAGGTATTAGGTTAATATATGAGTTGTAAGCATTATCCTTTGAGAAAACTAATAGAAATTATGAAGTTAGTTTATTCTTGTGTTCTTCATACTTTGTATGTTAAGATTACGCATTAACACATTAAGCTTTTGCAAAGAGTTCTTCATATAGTAATTTGGATTTATTCAAGTTTACTATTAGTCATTCAAGGCTACTTGGATCCATAAACTTTTGGACCTACATAACTTAAGAGAACTAAACTTGTTATACATAGATAATCTCATGGTATGATTCATAATGAAAGTTTTTATGTTCATTGCATCTCCATAGACTTTGGTGATCCTGTGACATTCATCATACACTTCATAATTATTTTTGGTATTTTTAGAGGCACAAATGATTTTAAGGGCAAGATTGGGAGTATGAACTACACATTGTGTCCAATAGATTTGTGGGTAAAGACCTTCAATTATTTCCCCAGCACCTTTACAGTTCGCTGCATTATCAATAATGATTTGAACCACGTTTTGATGTCCAATCTCATTTATGACTTATTTCATTAAATTAGCGATGAATTCCTTGCTTTTAACTTCCCCCATATAGTTGACCGCTTTAATAAACATACTCCCATTTGCACAAGTTGCCATAAAGTTAATGATTGGTCTTATCTGTGGGTCGCCCCCATCCATCTGTCACAATCGTCACCCCTTTCTCTCACCATGTCTCTTTGATCGGTTTTAATAATGTCTTAACATTACTTTTTTCTTGTTGAAGTAAGGTAGTTTTATTTTTTTGTATCCTGGAGGCACATAACCACCCAAATTTTGATTTGCTGCAAATGTAAAAGCCTTCATGTAGTGTGGATTTCTTGCAAGATTGAATGGTAACCCACCAGTAAAAAACATTCGAGCAATTTCTTGATCAAGTTGAGTTCTAGTATCAACACCAAAAGCTCTAACCAATGGAGAGGAGCTTGCTTTTCTCTTTTTAAGTGTGTTTTCGAAATCTGATCCGCGACAAGGTAAAGGAACATCATTAGGGGCTGAATTTGACTTGGCATCTTCACATTCTTTTTCTTTATTTTTCATCTCTATCAAATTTTCTGGTTTGACTCTTTTACAGGTAGAAATTCCTTGCTTAGAAATTTGAAGCAAATGAGCCTTCACCATAGAGTAACTCCCATGTTTTGTTTCTTGACAAAAATTACACTTAACTTTACATGTACCCCCCGTCTCGTCAATCTTAGAGATTTTAGTTACGTATTCCCACAATGGCCCTTTATCGGTAGCTTGCGTTGACGGCACACTACCGCTAGTACTATTTTGTAACACCCCCAAATCTCGGTACAACGGAAGACTTAATCAAGTTTTCGGGGCGTTGTTATTGGATTGGTATCGCACACAAGTATAGCCAAAAAGACAGTCGTTTAACATTCAAAACCAATAACAAATTTAAGTATTCAACACACTTAATCCAAAAGTATAATTATTAGGCCCAAAACATGGTTTAATCAAATAGGTCCCCATAGTTTATCAGAGTCAGAAATGATCTTTGAACCCCGCCTTCTTGCCAAGCTTCCACCGATCAAGTAATCCAAACATCTCTCAAATACCTGAGAAATCATGCTAAAAGGTCAGCTTACGCTGGTGAGTTCATAGGTTTAAGTTCAAGAAAATCATAGTGGACCTGTAAGAGTTGATTTGCTATGCAAGACCTAAGATAGATAAATACCGTTTGCACACCGATCCTACCCGGATCACCAATCATAACACATGTCCCGCATCCAGGGACTACTCGGGCCCAGCGACTCTAGTCCAGCACTGTCGTGGCAAAATCTAGAACAATTGCCAACCCCGGACTAGGTCGATGTAGAAGTCTATTCTTAGCAAGGCAACAGTTATAGCAATTAGGATTTCTACCCTAGTCTAAGGCAACAACTACCGCACCTCTATCTAAACAGTCAAGCATATAAGCAAATCCAAATAGTTTTCACGGTCCAAAAACAGCAGCATGATTCTCACCCCAAAGTAGTTCAAAACGTAGTTAAAACGTAGATAAAAGTGGGGCTATGAAACTCACCTCAAGCAATCAATGCACAATCAACGCACAAATAAACACTAGCAGAAGATAATGGTATCACGGCACAACAACTATCGACTCGGCACAACCTATTAATGTAGACCAAACTTAATATATACATTCCTCAAAATCAACGTTATCTACCCCAATTTATTCCATTTTGTTATTTCCAAAATGTCTCGTTTCACAATTTAATTATAGTGTTTGGTATTCCTCACGTGGGTGTATCGACTCAATCTGATGCCATGAATGCACTCAAACAACCAATGTGTTATGCTCTACAACACAATATGCAACTCCATTCAACACAATATGTGACTCAATGCGACACCATGAGACGTCTATGTTAATATAAATATCGTCATTAAACGTTATTTATATTTTTGATCTTTACCTAAGTTTTGTTAACGACAAAAGTAAATTTAATTTGTATAAAAGCTTAAAGCTTGTCAAGTTTAATAGATATTAAAACAAGCTTTTTCAAACAATATATTCATCATTCAAGCATTTACATTTATGATTAATGATATCTTCATATGACTCTAATCATTATGTATGATAGTAGTTTTTAGAATGTGTTAGGTTCTTAAAACCAAATACTACTTAAGTACTTGCATATTTCTAAAAATAGAAATACAACATATGACATCATGTGATGCATCATGGAAATCATTGGAAGATTTCATTAGATATTTTGTGTGGATTTGTACTCTTCATATCTTGCACAATCTTACATAGATATGGTTGACTTTGGTAAGATTTTGGTAATCTTGCTGTCAGACCCCCACGGTACCAAAATGGTACACGAGCGGAACCCTTTTAAGAGTTCCGTGGTCCGTGGACGCTCCTGTCCATTTTGGCTATAAATAGAAAAGCCAAACCAAGCAGTTTCTCATCCCTTTCTAATATACTCTCATACATATCTTCTCTCTAACCTTTCTAACTCAGTTTCATTTCATATTAGTGATCTCTTTTGTAGCAAAGAAGATCAAGTCACATTCAAGCTTCAAACGAGAAGTTGGAAGTCTTGTTTGTTTAGTGTTGTATGATCTTGTGTTGATCCATACTTCATTGTTGTATTAAACCATCATAATCTTGTGAGTGTGAGTGGTTAGTATTTTAGTCCTCAAAATACATTGTGTGTGGGAGTGGTTGTACCCTTGGAAAGAACTCGACATCTAGCTTAGTGCCGGAAATAGTGTAAGCGAAGTGTAAAGGTTTTCTCCGCCGGTGAAAGGAGCCTGTTGACTAGTGAAGTTAAACTCTCGAGTGTGAGACTCGAGGAGTGGAGTAGAGCAAGGAAAAAGAGTCCTTGTAGACCGAACCACTATAAACAAATTGTTATGGTTTGATTATTTCTTTCCTTATTTACTCTTTACATATTGCTTGCATATTTCATTAACATATCTAATATCAATATCAATTGATCTTTGAATAAGTTTCAAAACAAAGTTTTTAATTGGTAAACTATTCAACCCCCCTTCTAGTTTTCTACAATTGGTACCAGAGCCTCGTTGCTAAAGAATTTCTAAAATAACTTGTATTTTATAAACTTGAAACGATCCATGGATTCTGAAAACTTTAAAGAAGGGCAATCTATGCAAAGACCACCACTCTTTGAAACCAATGGATTTATCTATTGGAAAAACCGTTTTGAAACATATGTAAAATCAAAAGATATAGATCTTTGGTTTGTTATTGTTAAAGGGGATTTTAGCTCTACAACAAAGGATATTTCTATTGATGAACAAAAGAAATTAGTTGCTAAAAATAATGAAGCTAAAATGATGCTTTATAATGCTTGACCTAGAAAAGAATATGAAAGAATTTTTATGTGTGAAACCGCCAAAGATATTTGGGAATCTTTGATTGTTACACATCAAGGTAATTCACAAGTCAAGGATAACAAAATTGATCTTCTTGTTCAACAATATGAACAATTTGTTATCCCTGAAGATGAAACCATTGATTGTGGATTTGCTCGTTTTAATACTATTATTACATCACTTAAAACACTTGATGAATCTTTTCGTAGTAAGAACTTTGTCAGGAAATTTCTTAGAGCACTCCATCCCAAATGGAGAGCTAAAGTGACCGCTATTGAAGAATCAAAGGATCTCTAAAAAATGTCACTAGACGAGCTAATAGGCAACCTCAAAGTACACGAAATGGTATTGGAGAAAGATTCGGAGATCATCAAAGGAAGAAGGGAGAAGATCAAATCCGTTGCTCTAAAAGCAAAGGCGAAATCAAGTGATGATGACGAATCTTGCTCCGGTAGTGAAGATGAGGAATATGCCATGGCCGTTAGAGATTTTAAAAAGTTCTTTAGAAGAAGAGGAAAGTTCGTAAGACAACCTCGAGAAGAAAAGAAGCCATTCCGAAAAGATCAGGATGACAAAAAGGGTAAAGGTGAAAGAAAGTGTTTTAGATTTGGTGATGCAAGTCACCTCATAGGAGAATGTCCCAAGCCACCTAAAAGCAAAACTCAACGAGCTTTTGTAAGTGGTGCTTGGAGTGATAGTGAAGACGATGAAGAATCAAGCAAGGAAGAGATCGCTTTAATGGCACATGAGTCAAACGAGGTACTTTTCGACTCTTCTTATTCTTCTATTGATGATGACACTTTGCAAAAACAATATAATCAATTGTGTGAGCTAAGTCTAAAAATCATAACTAAAAATAAATTTTTTAAAACCAAAAAGGAATTTTTGGAAAATAAAGTTTATGAGTTAAAAGAAAAAGCAAAACGACTTGAAAAAGGAAAAGCAAATGACGATGATTGTAAATCATGTCAAGAGCTTAAACTTGAAATAGAAAAACTAAAACTCACATAAGATGTTTTAATCGAAAACAATTCCAAATTTAAAAGGTTTAACAAGAACATCGCTCTTGCCGATGAAATAGTTAAAATTCATAAAACACCAGGAGACATGAATGGGCAAGGTTTTAATGAAGTATTAATTCCAAAGAGTCAAAACAAAACGGCCAAAAAAGACGAACAATCTGTCAAAACTGCTGCAGTACAGTACGGACCAGACGGAACCAAAATAAGGGTTCCGTCCGTTGAAACAAATGGTGCCGTGGGTACTTCAGCAGGACAGAATATTCGTAATACGGACCGTACTGAATTTGTCAAAGTAACAAAGAAAACCAAGGATAGTGTTAAACTAAAACCAGCTGTTACATCAGGAGCAGGACTCGCTAAAAATGAATTTAGATCAAAAACTACTCAACAACGATATAAAACATCCTTTGCCAAACGGCCCTTTCCTAAAAGCAACCACAACGTACAACCCAACTACCAACACAATGGTTGAAATCAAAACTTCCCTATACCATATCAAACTCCAGACTACATGTCATGGAACTCTTTTCAATCATTTCCATACATGAATCCAATAAATGGTATGTTTAACCCAAACGGACCCATGAGATATTGGGGACCAAATGCTTGAGTTATTTGCTTCCTAGGTATGCTTGAAAGTTGGATTGGAACCTGATGAATGGATAAAAGATAGTGGATGCTCATAGCATATGACGGGCAACAAAAGTCTCTTCTCATCATACCAAGAGTATGACGGAGGTAATGTCACTTTTGGTAGCAATCTCAAAAGCAAAATCATTGGCAAATGTACGATCGCTCATAACTCCCTAACTATTAAAAATGTTGCTCATGTGGATAGGTTAGGATTTAATCTACTTAGTATTAGCCAATTATGTGATAAAAAGTATAAAGTACTATTTGATGAAAATGGTAGTAAAATACTAAAAGATGGTATCACCATAGCTAAAGGAGTTAGGAAAAATAATATATACGTCATGAAAATAGATAAAACATCTAATGACAAACTTTGCCTAACAACGTTAGATGATAGCTCATCTCTTTGGCATAGACGCTTAGGTCAGGCTAATATGAGACTTATACAAAACCTATCTTCAAAAGAGCTAGTTAGGAATTTACCTAAACTAAAATATGACCAACACTTTTGCGACGCTTGCAAAATTGGTAAACAAACCCATAGTAGTCATAAATCTAAAAATATGGTGTCCACATCTAAGTGTCTAGAATTATTGCATATGGACTTGTTTGGTCCATCCGCTGTAAGAAGCTACGGAGGCAACTTATACACTTTGGTCATAGTAGATGATTACTCAAGGTTTACTTGGACGTTGTTTTTGAAAACCAAAAATGAAGCTTTTGATAAATTTGAAATTCTTAGCAAGAAAATTCAAAATCAACTAGGTGTTAAAATTGTGTCGATCCGAACGGATCATGGTCGTGAAATTGACAACGAAAATCAATTTGGAAACTTTTGTGATACAAATGGTACAACACATAACTTTTCCGCTCCATGAACACCTCAATCAAATGGAGTAGTAGAACGTAAAAATAGAACAATTCAAGAAATGAGTAGAACAATGCTTAATGAACAAAACATTCCACAAAAGTTTTGGTGTAACGCTGTTGACACTTCTACATATATTTTGAATATAGTCTTAATACGTCCTTTCTTAAACAAAACACCATATGAGCTTTATAAAGGTAAAAAGCCAACTTTAGGATATTTTAGAGTCTTTGGTTGTAAATGCTTTATTCTTAATACTAAAGATTACCTCACCAAGTTTGACCCAAAGTCTTATGAAGGTGTATTTCTTGGTTATTCTCAAACTAGTAAAGCTTACATTGTCCTAAACAAAGAAACAATAATAGTCGAGGAATCGTTGAACATAACATTCGACGAAAGTCCACCTCCCTCTAAGATATCACCTTTGGTAGATGATGACTTAGTTGAAAGTCAAATGATAGAAAGTCAAGAAATAATTAATAATAACAATGAAGATGAACCATTAAATAAAGAAATTCTAAACATCAAAGAATCTAAGAGTCATCCGTTAGACAAGGTCATAGGACAACTAAATCAAAGAACCTTAAGGTCACAAGCCCAAAATAAAAATAATTATTTTGGTTTTGTATCAACCATTGAACCAAAAAACATAAATGAAGCAATAAAAGATGAATCATGGGTAATTGCCATGCAAGAAGAGTTAAACCAATTCGTTAGAAATGATGTTTGGAAATTAGTTCCAATTAAAACCTAAAGATCAAACTATAATTGGAATGAAATGGGTTTTTCGAAATAAAATGGATGAAAATGGTATAGTATCTAGAAACAAAGCTAGGCTTGTAGCGCAAGGTTATAACCAACAAGAGGGGATTGATTATGATGAAACTTATGCACCGGTAGCTAGATTTGAGTCTATTAGAATATTACTTGCTTATGCATGTGCCTATGATTTTAAATTATTTCAAATGGATGTTAAGAGTGCATTTCTTAATGAATTTATTAACGAAGAAGTGTATGTTGCTCAACCTCCCGGTTTTACCGACTTTGAGAAACCACATCATGTTTTTAAACTCAAGAAAGCACTATACGGTCTTAAGCAAGCACCAAAAGCTTGGTATGATCGTCTTAAGACTTTTCTTATTGATAACAAATATATTATGGGATTAGTAGATAATACTCTTTTTACCAAGAAAAAGGAATCACATATTATCATTGTTCAAATATACGTTGATGACATTATATTCGGATCAACTTGTCAAGAGCTATGTGATGATTTCTCTAAAATCATGCACGACGAGTTTGAAATGAGTATGATGGGTGAGTTAAATTTCTTTCTAGGACTTCAAATCAAACAACTAGAAGATGGCATATTCTTTAACCAATCTAAATATCTAAAAGACATGCTTAAGAAATTTGGTCTTGAAGATTCCAAACCAACTAAAACACCCATGTCCTCGGACACTAAACTCACCAAGGACGAAGAAGGTGAATCCGTAGATAACACTAAATATAGAGGAATGATTGGTAGCCTACTCTATTTTACGGCTAGTAGACCCGACATTATGTTTAGTGTTTGTGTATGTGCTCGCTTTCAAGAAATCCCAAAGGCATCACACTTAGAAGCCTTAAAAAGGATTTTTAGATACATTAAGGGAACAACGTGTTTAGGATTATGGTATCCCAAAGGAACGGGTGTAGAAACCATAGTGTATGCCGACTCGGATCATGCCGGTGATTATGTCGATAGAAAAGGTACAAGTGGTATTTGCACTTTTGTTGGACATTGTCTCACCTCATGGTTTGCAAAGAAGCAAACGGCTTTAGCCATCTCAACTACTGAAGCCGAGTACGTCTCAGCCGGAAAAGCATGTCAACAAGCTCTTTGGATGAAGCAAGCTCTCGTAGATTACGGAATTCATCTCAACGACATTGTGATACTTTGCGACAACAAAGGAGCCATCGATCTCAGCAAGAATCCCGTTCAACATGCTCGTACAAAACATATTGAAATCCGTCATCACTTTCTTCGCGACAATGTTCAAAGAGGAAACATCTCAATCGAGAAAGTATCCTCGAAGACAACATTGCCAACATCTTAACTAAGCCTCTTAAACGAGAACCTTTTAATCTTCTTAGACTTGGTTTAGGATTAATGGAACCAAACATGTAGGATAAACACAACCCAAAACATTAGAATAGTCAAAACAAAACAATTTTGTCTTGTATCTGGTACTGTAGCCACGGCACCAAACGATAACACGGACGGAACCAAAAACTTGGTACCGTCTGGTCCGTGGTGTCTATAGAAGCAAAACAGTTACCTACAAAACATCTTCTTCCTCAAAACTCATTTTACCAAAACGTGTAAACATTAAACCAAGCTCATTATTGACACCTTCCCACTCACTAATCACTGAAGATAACATCATTGTAAGTATCCTAACTACATTTTATCTCTTAATTCTGAGTCTAGGATTCTTATTTATGCACAAAACTATCACAAATCATTACATGAGGTTTTATGTATGTGTTGATACAAAAGATGGACGTTCCTTGTTTGGGCTCCGGCTCTCGTACCAATTGATGATTGTTGCTTGAGACCTGCGCACTAAGAGACAGAAAACACCGTTAGGCTTATCGTGGGATTGTCTCCCACGATTATCCTCCGGCGTGAGAGTAAGTAATCGGTTTAGGGTTAAAGGAGAGTTAGGGTTTTGTAGATCGTACCTTTAACGAGGGATGTGATTCCTTTTATATACACACGGAATCCTTGTTGGTTCCGTGTTCCTCAACCTTCGGCGTATCCCGCCTAAGTCGGTTGGGGAATGATTATCTCCATAATTAGGAGATATCCGATATCGTGTTCCGTAATTAACATTGGGCTTGGGCCTTTGTGGGCCCAAACACTTATCAGCGTAGCCCAGTTCGTTCTGGGCTTATTAGTATTGGGCTTTGGTCGGGCTCATGACCCGAATATAGACTATACGTCATCATGTCCCCCCAGTCTAGTATGCGCAGTGGTGGACTGCGGATGCTAGACTAATAACTGCAGTCATTGAAAAACTACGAAGCGTAGCGAAGAAGCCAAAAAGCTTCCTGCGTTGAAAGATATACATTGTATCGAGACATAGTAATTAAAAAATGGACGCCTCGTAAGTCGGGGGAAAGTAATTGCACCGACGTCATGTCAAGTAATCTGAGCCATATATCGGAGATAATGAGATCCACGTGTCACTCATCGCGTAGAGGAGGACACTTATATAACCGGCTACCTCATTTGATTGTGTTTCTCACAGTAAAAAGCTCAACCCGCCATTGTTAAGAAACCTTTCATTTGCAAAGACAGAAAACTACCTAATCCAAAGGTAACCACGCGTGCGCCTTTAAAAAAAAAGAAACATAATACCATGGTCAAACAGTTATCTGATTTTACCTCCGAAATAACTGAGGGTGAACTTCTAGAGTTCACCTCGGATTGTTATATACCACTTGACGTGCATCCGGTTGTTCCGGGTGCGCGGGCATCTATTGCAGATTTCCTCGAAGGGAAAATAGGGGTGTACACACGGTTCTTCGAGTTCGCGAATCAACGTGTGCCCATATCCCTATTTCTGTACGACGTATTGAATTATTACCAGCTGCACCTATCCCAGCTGCACTGCATCGGTGCAGCGAAGATCACCAATTTCGAGGTTAATTGCCGATTACTGGCGATTAACCTAACTATTCACTTATTCCGTGTGTTCTACCACACAACGTGGTCGCATGGGTGGGTCTCATTTGCTAAACGCGCTGGGCGCTACCAGTGTTATACAGAAAAACTGGACGCGCTCCGGAACTGGAGAGAGTCTTTTTTCTGGGTAGACGACGTGTGCTTCCCACCGCGTTTTGAATTTTATACCCAAGGGACATTGCCGAAGGATGAGCGCCCCCTGCCTGGATCATATGTCGTGGAGGATGCGGAACTGATAAACGCCAACCGCATCCCTATTAGTTCCTATCCTGAGGAATTTCTGGTGCATATGGGCATTAGCCGTAATTACTTCGGTATGTCAGATGAGATGCCAATCTTCTTAGGTGCTAATGGCCATGGTGGGTGCTCATCCCTTCGCATCCTCTTTCTTAATTAATGTAAGGGCTTTATTTTCCTTTTGCACATTATGTAACATGTGTACTTGTTGTCTTCTGTTGCGCAGAGATGGATCTGTTTACAGTTGTGCAACTAGCGAAGCCAATCCAAGTAAGTGTAGGAACACGGCCGCTGAAAGAAGGAGAAGAGCCCCTACTGGATGCCACCGCAGGGCGTCCCCTGGCAATGAATTTAGGAGAAATAGGGACCAGCTCCTCAGTCGCAGTGGAAGCGACGCCGCTGCAAAGCGTGCCTAACCCCATAGTGCCATCCCTAGTAGCGCAGCCACCACCTGTAGCAGTGGCGCAGCCTATGGAAGAAGAAGAAGAAGAGGAGAAAGAATCCTGGCTAAAACGCAAAAGATCACTCGGAGAGGATGACGCTAGCTCATCGAGGAAAAAACGCCTTGTGGTCGTCGCTGTGGAATCATCCTCTAGTGATGTTGCGTCATCCCACCCCTCCGCTAATATATCTGGTCCTCAGTAAGTAACGTCTTTAACATATATTTGTGTGTTGGTTTTGCGCGCCCACTGTGTATATGGGAAACTGATAATTGTCTGTCTGTGCTTGCAGGTTCGAACAGGCTGCGGAGTCGCCCCCCCCAAGGATAGTCCTGTGCAGTCTTACGAGCCACACAGCAAAAACGATGAGGACTTGTCTGCTGGGGATGCATCAGTGGAGCAATTGGTTGGGGAGTTGGTGCAGGTGTCTGCGCATCAAGCTTCAATAGTTGAGAAGCTAAAGGTTTAAATTGCTGGTGAAAGCAGCCAAGGCACTCAAAAGGATGAGAAAATTGCTTCGCTAGAAGACCAATTAGCTAGTGCCAAGGCTGAGGCAGAGAGTCTGAGTGTGTACGCTCAGAAGCAGGCTGAGGAAAAAATGGCGCTAATGGGCCAAATAAACCAAGAACGCACAGAGTCATCAGGGTACAAAGCTTCGTGTCTCTGGGCACTAAAATATCTAGAGAAGAGCAAGGATACATTGACCACGCAGTTGGAAGAGTTTGGTACCACTGTGAGCAGTGCTCTGGAAACACAAGAGATGAAGCTGCGTAAGCTTAGTTTGGAGTATGATGAGGAATTATATCCTCATCTCATGTCTGTTATTGCTGAGCGCAGGTGGCTTATCAGCCATGGCCTGCGCCTTGCTGCTCTTACCACGCTGGAGTCCAAAGAGGTAGTGGACGCATTTGGTGGGGTGGTCCAATGTGCCTTAGAGCGCGGTAAAGCAGAAGCTGTAAAGAAGCTTCATGAGGAAAATCTGTTGAAGGTACCTGCTAAAAAGGTACCCGGCTATAATGCGCAGGCTTATGATGAGCTAGTGTCTGCCATGGAGAAGATGAAGTCTTTGGAGCTTCCAATGATTTATGAGTTAGAGCGTGATAAGGATTACCCAATAGGGGTCATTATGGAGGGGTTGACCTTAGCGCGGCATCATGATGAAGAGGCCGTAGCGCAGCCAGACCATTTTCTTAAGCCTGATGAATCTCAACTTCAAGTGCCTGTATTTGTGCGCCCCAAGGATATCTTGAATCCTTTTGCGTTGGAGAAGGAAGTGCCCTTGAAGCAAGTGCTGGAAGCGCATGCTACCAGACTTGCCAAAAAAGAAGGGATTAAGGGTAAGGCTGTCTTGTGTGGTGTGGGCGCGGCACATCTCCCCAGATCTGATGAGATACCAGTTAGTGTTGCAACCGTGTCGCGCCAAGATTCCGACCTCTTAAAGAGGCTGAGTGAGGTTAGGGATGCTGCGAGCTGCATAGGAACTTCATCTCTTAAACGTTGTAATAGTTTTTAGAGAAGAACCTGTTATGTAAATATCTTTTTGTAAGTACGCATGGTACTTAATAAAATATTACTTTTGTTGAATGTCATGGCGACTTATCATATTTGTACTTAGTGACTTGTCTTTCCATAAAAAACGTATGCATTTTCTAAGAAACAAACTGTTATATAAGCGCGAATAATATAAGAAATCCATAGTCATGTATGAAGATCATAGTATACTTAAGAGATAATTTCTAGCATAATCGTGTATGTTGTGATATGCAGCTTGCTGTAAATATCATATCAAGGAATCCAATGTCTTTTGTTCCTAAGTTGTTAAACGTGCACCATATGCATTGTTGCGCACCTGTCGTGAGATTCGCACAAACTTATTCCAACGTCTTGAGAACAAGGTGTTTAACAAGGATACGTGATCCAATGTTGATGGGTTTGCAACCCTCTTACTCAATGAGTTGTTTGGTAGGTGAACTCATCCTTTTACCATCGTGTATTTATTTAGTGCATGCACGCCATGTAGGCAAGAATTAAAAACTTGTTAAGACATATAGTATATGGAAATAACAAATTAGAATGTTTTGCGGAGTTAGCTAGAAACCACGACGTTTTATTGATACTTGCAAGTTTTTATGAGAAACAAATAAGACATTATACGAAGTAAAACAAAAAAGTAAATACATAGATGTTTATTGGGCACTTCAATAAAGTGCAGGAGCGTCTGTGCGCTGGGCTGTAGCCATTCCTATAGGTAGCACCTCTTAAGGTTGCAGATGTTCCATGTGCGTGGCAGTTCACGACCATCCAAGCCTCGTAGCTTGTATACGCCTGTTCCTAATGCCTCAGTAACCTCGTAGGGTCCTTCCCACATTGGTCCAAGCTTTCCTGTGTCTTCTGCATGGCTCGCATCATTGGCACAGTAAACGAAGTCACCTGATCTAAATGAAACACTTTGCACTTTAGCGTCATAGTATCCTTTCATCCTTGACTTTGATTTTGCTTCACGTATAGCTGCGCGTTCGCGCCTTTCTTCTAGCAGGTCTAAGTTGATACGTCACTCATCTTCGTTGGTTGCCACATTGATTTTAGCAGTGCGGATAGTTGGCATTTCGATTTCGGCTGGTATGACCACTTCTGTCCCATAGACTAGAGAGAAGGGGGTGTCTCCTGTGCTGGTTTTGATTGAAGTGCGGTGCGCCCACAGAACATGCGATAGTTCTTCCACCCACCTTCCTTTGTGCTTGTCCAGGCGTGCCTTAATTCCTTCACCCAGGCTTCGATTCGCATGTTCTACTAAGCCGTTGGTTTGCGGGTGTTTAACTGACGCGAAGTGCTGTGTGATTTTCAGCTTCTCGCACCAATCCTTGAAAGGGTTGTCGCATAATTGTTTCCCATTGTCCGAGATGATTTCCCCAGGCAGCCCAAAGCGGCATACAATATTTTCCCAGACAAAGCGTTTTACCTAGTTGCCAGTGATGGTCACTACTGCCTTTGCTTCGATCCACTTGGTGAAGTAGTTTATAGCGACTATGAGGAACTTTGACCCTCCCGCTGCAACAGGGAAAGGGCCTGCAATGTCGATACCCCACTTATAGAATGGCCATGGTGCCGTAATTGGTGTTAGCTCGTGCTGTGGTTGGCGCGGAACGGGTCTATGAACTTGGCAATCGTTACACCTCCTTATTAAGTCCCGCGCATCACGGTGCATGGTTGGCCAGTAGTATCCTGACCTCAAGGCGCGTGCCACCACAGACCGTGGTCCTGAGTGCATGCTGCATGAACCTTCGTGGATTTCTCGTAGTACGTAATTTGCTTGTAGGGGGCCAACGCAGTGTAGCCATGGTTGCAGGAAGGAGCGTCGGTACAGTATGTTGTCTCGAAGTTCGAACCTCTGTGCTGTGCGCCGTATCCCGCGAGCTTCCTTCTGCTCTTGGAGTAACTTCACGTGTAACACCAAGTGGCTTGAAATACAGGAATACATGGCTGCATATCCAAACCTTACTGCAGCTAATATACCGGATGTTATAGACCGTGTATTTGAGCGTAAAATTCACTCCCTTATTAACTATCTACGGGACTCTCGACCTTTTGGCTCAGTGAATGCATGTATATTATATTTAGATTATCGTGTTCATAAATCATGTGTGTATATGTGTATGTCATCCACATATAAAAACTTATTGGTTCTTCATGTTTCTTCTTTTCAGTGCTCTACACGATGGAGTTCCAAAAAAGGGGTCAGCCACATTGTCACATATTGTTGTGGGTAACACGTAGACCTGAAAACGATGAGGTCGGACGATGTAGATAGGTACATAAACGTAGAGCTACTGCATCATCAAAATGATCCAGAAGGCTTCAGAGTTATATCAGAATTTATGATGCATGGTCCTTGTGATGCAGTGTTTCCAAATGCAGTTTGTATGCGTGATAGAACGAAGTGTAAATTTTTTTCCCTATGGAGTACTCTGAAGCATCTTTTTTTGACAAAGCTGGGTATGTACACTACAGAAGAAGGGACATGCAGATAGATGTACACCGAAGTGGTGTCAGGTTGGACAACGGTTACGTTGTCCTATACAATCGCGAACTATGTATGAGGTTTTATGCACATATAAATGTTGAGTATTGTGGTTGGACGATGCTCATAAAGTACATATTTTATGCACATATAAATTTTTTTCCCTATACAATCGCGAACATAGGGCCGTCTTCCTCTATTACCGTGGATACCTCCATCTCTGAGATAGATTTGCTTTTCAGCATTTCCACCAACACCTGTTTGGATAGGTGTGCAAAGCTTGTGGATGCAATTTTGCTTAGTGCATCCGCCTTACGGTTTCCCCCTCTAGGAACCTGTTTGATGGTAAACTTGTCAAAGCCTTGGATTAGCGCCTTGGTTTTGTCGAGGTACTGAGTCATGTTGTCCTCCTTGGCCATGTATTCGCCCAACACGTGGTTGGCTACTAGCCTGGAATCTACATTTGCTTCCAGGTTAAGTACACCCATTCAAGCTGCAATGCGTAGTCCTGCTATTAGGGCTTCATACTCTGCCTCATTATTTGTTGCTGTGAATTCGAAACGCAGTGCGTAAGTGAATTCCATTCCTTCTGGGTTTGTGAGAATGAGGCCTGCTCCTGACCCGTCTACGCATGAAGATCCATCTGTGAACAAGATCCATAGATCTGGCAGTTCCTTCTTGCTTGGTGCGGGTGCATCATCAGTGTCTGGCTTTTTGATGATGAAATCTACTAGTACCTGTCCTTTTACTGCAGTACGTGGTTTGTAGGAGATGTTGTGCTCACCTAGCAATACGCTCCATTTTTGCAGTCGTCCGGATGCGTCAGGCTTGGAGATGAGTTGCTTGATCGGTTGGTCTGTAATCACTGCTATCGGGTACGCTTGGAAGTACCTGCGCAGCCGTTTGGCAGCGAAGACTAATGCTAGGACCAACTTTTCCATTGCGCTATAGTTCATCTCTGTTTTCTTGAGCGCTTTGCTTACAAAATACACTGGAGTTTGTACTGAGTCCCTATCCATTAGTAACACTGCGCTGACTGCTCCATGAGTTGCAGATAAGTACATGATCAACTCTTCCCCTGGTCGGGGTGCTACAAGTGTAGGGAGTGTTGCCAGGTGTTGTTTGAGCTGTGCGAAGGCTTCTTCTGCCTCCGTAGTCCAACGAAAATCTCCCTTTTTTATACACTTCTTGAGTGTTTTGAAAAGAGGCAGTGATTTGTCTGCTGACTTGGATAGGAATCTATTTAGACCGGCCAGCTTTCCATTGAGAGATTGGACTTCCTTCAACGTGCGCGGTGAAGGAAGGTCAATGACAACCTTAGTCTTTTCTGGACACAGTGTTATACCATCAGGTTCTATCAAGTATCCAAGGAACATGCCTTCCGTAGCGCTGAAGGTGCATTTTTTAGGATTGAGCTTCATGTTGATCTCCTTGAGTGTCTTAAATGTTTCCTCAATATCGCGCACCAACTCATCCTCCGTATGGCTTTTTATGACCAGGTCATCGACATAAACCTCTAGGTTGCGTCCCACCTGTTTTTCGAATGCGTTATCGACCAACCGCTGATAGGTGGCGCCTGCATTCTTCAAGCCAAAGGGCATTTTTGTGTAGCAGTAGACGCCTTGGCTTGTATGAAAGGCCGTTTTTTCCTCGTCCTCCTTAGCCATCTGGATTTGATGGTATCCTTTGTATGCATCGAGGAAGCACTTTAGTGGATATCCACACAAAGATTCCACTTTCCAGTCTATCTCTGGTAGGGGGTAGCAGTCTTGTGGACATGCTTTGTTAAGATCAGTGAAGTCCACGCACATTCGCCAGTACCATCACTCTTCTTTACCATAACTGGGTTAGAAATCCAGTCATGGTAGTAGACTTCCCGCATGATTCCTGCCTCTACCAACTTGTGTACCTCTTCCAGGATTACTTGCGCACGCTCCGGAGCCTGACCGCGCTTCTTCTGGCGTATTGATGAGTATCCTTGTCGGATTCTCAGCTTATGTTCTGTGATTGAACGCGGTACCCCAGTCATGTGTTTTGGCTCCCATGCAAAGATGTCCAGGTTCTTTTGCAAGAGTGCGCACACCGCTGCTTTTCCGTTGTCCGACAATGATCCTCCTATCGATATTTCCTATTCGTGGTAATCGGGATGGATTGCTACCTTTAGATTTGGAGTTTTGGTTGCGCACTGTGCTGTAATGGGTGCCGTTTCACATGTGACCACGTTACATTCTTGAGGTGGTACGACAGCATTATAGAGGGTAACGACACCTCCTTTCACTGGAAATTTGAGCATCCCGTATGCTGTAGACGGGACTACGCGTATGGCTGATATCCCCGGTATTCTGATAATGCCATTGTATGGTGAGGGGGATTTGATTACCATAAAATCCAGCCATGCTGTGGTGGAGTGGTCATTATTACCTACCCTAACCAGTAGTCGTAATTGCCCCATAGGCCATATCTTTTCTCCTGTGAAGCCAGTCAGCGCTGTCGTGACTGGGCTCAACTGACTGCGTATCTTCGGGCGTAGTTGTTTGAAGCAGTGTTCATACATTATGTCTGCAGATGCTCCACCATCAACATACATGCGGTGGATTTCGTGACCCCCCGCATTAATTTTGATGATGAGCGGCTCTACCACTGCATCGTTCGTAGTTAATGTAGGGAAAGTGATTGCACTTCCATGGGAAAACTTCTGGCTGACCTTCTGCCTAGTTACTCTTTGCCATGATTGTATCATGTAAATAGTAGCAGCCTTATCCTTGGGCCCCTCCTTATTCCCAGTCTTTTGTCTATCTTTCCCTTCTTTGATGTTCTTGACTAAATGGTCCAATCGACCTTCCTTGACTAGTTTGTAGATGAGCTGGCGTAGCTGGACACATTCATTAGTAGTGTGGCCCTTCTTTCTGTGATAGTCGCAGTACCCACCTCCTACGCGCCGATCCTCCGGGGTGTGCATTGGTGGAGGTCTTGGGATGTTTGCTCTTTCTGTTGCAAGTATCTCCTTTCGAGTCTTTGTCAGTGGGATATACTTGTCATTGTCGCGCCCACTCCCCTGGTTGCGATAATTCCTGTTATGGTTACTACTCCGGTCAGTGGATTGTCTTCCAGGTTGTTCCTGTGACCGGTAGTTCGAGTAGCTTTTCTTGCTATCCACCGCAGCAGCCTCTCCTTGGACGAAAGACCGTGTGCGTTTCATGACCTCATCAAAGGATTGGGGAATCTTGTCGTTCAACCTTTTGATAAGTTCTGGGTTGTTGATCCCATTCATGAACCCTGAGATTTTGAGCACCTTGGGACACGCTTTAACTTGCATGCATTCATCTTTGAAACGCTCCATAAAAGTGGTTGTGGATTCCCCTTGGCGCTGTTTGACCCTGGCGAGTTCAATGGGGTTTTTTGCACATTTCTTCTGTTGAGTAAAGTTTAGGCGGAACGCCTTTCTCAATTCTTCAAAACCATTGATGCTTCTGCGTTGAAGCTTGTTGAACCAGTTCCGTGCACTTCCTACTAGCGTGGATTTGAACATGTGGCACCATACAGGCTGTGGCCAGTTTTCAATTGTAGCGGATGATTCAAAAATTTTTAGGTGATCATCAGGATCACCTGTTCCGTCATAGGTTTTCACGTTGGCAGGCATGCGCCTCCTTTTGTTCTCTGAGAAATCACTGATGCGTCGAGTGAACGCGTCCACCTTTTGACGGCGCCACGGGAGAGATATATCTTCCTCCTCTTAGTCATTATATCTGTTTCTGGACTTCCAATGTCCTGTGTCGCTATCCTCGTTGTCTGAGGAATTATCAGAAGATGAGTTTTCCTTTCTTCGGCGCTTGCGCCGGCTGTCCTCATAATCTGGACTTGAAGGGCTATCACTTGGGGAGTATCGTCGCCCAAGTCTGTCCTGAATTCTCCGGCTACCAAGTCTGGCATGGACACCGGTACGCATTTCATCCTCCTCACTTCCTTCCAGATGCTGTGAGTTGGATGTCTCATCATCCTCAATTCTCCTCCCAATTCTGTTAAACACTGGGGGCCGGCGGCTATCCCTCCCACGCTTCTCCTTCTGACGGCGCGATGGGGATGTTTCAAACTCTGGGCCGAAATTGAGTCGGGCATGCAGACTCAGACCTGACCTCTTCTTTGCTTCCTTTTCCATAAGAGCAGCCAAGGTTTCGTAGTTTTGTGATAAAAACTCATCTGGAGCTAGTTCTGACACAACCCCGTCTAGAGTAGGAGTATCAGTTTCCACCACTATACCCTTATTTTTATCAGGCGCATCAGGTACTTTTGTGAAATTTGTTTCCACCACCGTTTGGAATGGAGTGGCAAAAGGAGTGCGCAGTGGATCTTCTGCGCTAGCGGTGGTTACCGTGGCCTGGGTTGTCCCCGGGAGTGGTTCCACCAAAGGGAAGACCAAATCTTGGCCTGATCCCTGGTTTTTAGCAACACTGGTTGTCCCAGAAGTTTGCTTGGAAGCTGAACCGGCATGCGGCTTCTTTCTCGTAAGGTCTGTTTGCGATCGCTGATTTCCATGCTTCGTCATCCTAGTTCTTAGTTCTTAGTGAATGGTCCCACGGATGGCGCCACTTGTTGATACAAAACATGGACGTTCCTTGTTTGGGCTCCGGCTCTCGTACCAATTGATGATTGTTGCTTGAGACCTGCGCACTAAGAGACAGAAAACACCGTTAGGCTTAGCGTGGGATTGTCTCCCACGATTATCCTCCGGCGTGAGAGTAAGTAATCGGTTTAGGGTTAAAGGAGAGTTAGGGTTTTGTAGATCGTAACTTTAACGAGGGATGTGATTCCCTTTATATACACACGGAATCCTTGTTGGTTCCGTGTTCGTCAACCTTCGGCGTATCCCGCCTAATTCGGTTGGGGAATGATTATCTCCATAATTAGGAGATATCCGATATCGTGTTCCGTAATTAACATTGGGCTTGGGCCTTCGTGGGCCCAAACACTTATCAGCGTAGCCCAGTTCGTGCTGGGCTTATTAGTATTGGGCTTTGGTCGGGCTCATGACCCGAATATAGACTATACGTCATCAGTATGCTTTTATACTAAATATGAATTCAATTGGCAAATTGCATAACTAGTCATTGAAATTAGGTACTACATTATCATATTGCATAAACAAATCATGCTTCCCACTAATCAATAGATAATAACTATAAGGCCTTATTCAAATAACCAAACACCCCATGTCAAAATCTTTGAAAAGCTTCTCACTTGTAGGAAAACAATTTTTCATTGTTAAATACAAATAGAAACGTTAAACTTTCATCACTTGCATGCTCTTGAATACTAAAGATATTGCGTAACTAATATGCATTCCCGGGTATATTCAAATGAAGCGACATTGAATTAGGAGCATTTGGGTTATCTCATGGTATTTGCCAAACACCCCACTAAAACCCTCTTTATGCATAAAATGAGTCTAGATAACCGCAACTCCAAATTGTTTTCATATAGGCACACACTAGAACCAAAACGCTAATGAGTTGTCTCATTTTTTTAACATATTAATTCTTGTTCTTAGGAATAACCATGGTAGCCACAAAATTCTATGATGACAAAGACACCCTTGGCTATATTCCCAAACATCACAAAACCAAAGGACTCTCCAAGGAACAAGTAGAAATATTTAGGGGTCTAGAATCAAGGTATTTCCATGAGGGTAGAACCATTCACTCATCCTTCCCTGAAAACACTAATCTCCGTGAAGAACTAGCAGCCATTCAATTCGATTTTCTTCTTGACATCGATGAACGAATTTGTCCTAGGTTTGTGTTAGAATTCTATGCTAGTGTGACCGGCTTTAGTGATGAAGATGATGATGAATTTTGTCTTAGGTTTAGAATCAATCAAAACAACTACACCATCACCTAAGCCAACTTTGCTCAAGTGCTAGGAATTCCCAACCGAGGGACTTGTCTCTACTCAGATAAATGGTCACTCACCGTTCTTGATGCTATCAATGACCGCACTATTCCCTACCAAACCCGTTTAGCCGATAAGGATGTTATCCGTGAACACCTATTTAATCCAAGGGGTGATACAACCTGAGTTACCCGAAAGGGAAAGGAGGTAAACCGAGATCCATATGGAATGGAGTTAAATGAACTTAAGCCCGAATTTAAGAAATGGGAGGAGCTACTTAGAGCCAACGTCATTAGCACCATAGGAAATAGGGATCACATTAACACTTGTCTTTGTCACATGCTCTACAACTTGTCCACCCGTCAACCATTCAATTTAGCTTACTACATCGCTAGGAGAATGATTGATATTCCAACTCAAGGATCGGTGGCTCTTCTATATGGGATGCTTCTCACCCGTCTCTATAGAAACTTTGCACCAATTCCACCAACAACAAAAGGGATGCACCTTCACTATGAGCTCATCCCTCACATATTTGTACCTTTGAGTGATGCACGAGTTGCTAAGACAAAAGGCAAGAGAGCAAAACCTCCAACTCCATCATCATCATCATCAAATAGCTCCGAGGATGGTCTTCCAAGCTCTCGTCTTCCGCCTCATGAGTATTATACGTCTCTTCCCGAGATAAAGAATGAATCAGCGGAATTCAAGTAAACTAAGGGAATGTTCAAGTGCCTTGGTAGGATGATGAGCAAGATCTACAAGAAGTTGGAAAAATGAGGATCCATTAAGGAGTGTTTGGAACAATACATTATCATTAATGTTTGATACAATTTGGTTGTTTTTATTGTGTAGGATGATAATATAACTTGAAACAATGGTGTATGCTAACAATCTTATGTAGGGGGATAGCACAAGTATGCTATCAAATTTTACCCATTTTTACCATAATGTGAAAATCACTAAGCCTTGCTCAAAATACATGTTCCACTATGTTTATATATGTGTTATTTGCTTTTCCTAACTAGAAATGTTTAGTATCACATGTTTTAAGAAAAATTTCAGGTTTCGGAAAGGTCCCCGATACCTAAAAACACACTATGTCTTGTTTTTTGCACTGCACAGACCAGACGGCACCAACGATTTGGTACCGTCTGTTATGAGAATTGGTACCGCCGTACCTGTACAGGCGGACCAGACGGCACCCTTTTAAGGGTTCCGTCCGTGTAAATTTTTGGTGTCGTGGATCCTTCAAGTAACTTTTTGAATTTCAACTATTTCGTGATTCCAAATTACCATCCATTGCTTATAAGTCAATCCTAACTTGCTTATACTCTTATTAGAACTAGTATAATTCACTTAGGTATATAAGAAATCCATTTCCCACCAAAATTCAAAAATTTGAAAAATCCAACCAAGGAACCCTTTTGCATAAAGGAAGGAACCAAATTTTTGGTACCTTCAAATCCGTGGGTGATCTGATTGCTAGGAAATTCCACTCATTAGAACACATTTATTGCAAACTTTTTCTTCTTCACTCCATCTCTCTTGTATGGATTGACTTGGGTAATATGACTAGCATTCAACCCACTTCCAAATCATTAGGAACCTCATCTCTTCAATGGTTTAACATCAAATCAAACACATTTCTCCATAATTTTTCACTTCTATAAATTGAGAGGTTTTACCATGATCATCCTCACACCTTCTTCATTCTTACCATTATCTAGCAAAGAAAAACCCACGTCAAAAATGACAAAATCCTCTCCTAAACCTTGCAAGAAAACCGCTAGAATTAGTGTGAGGCCTTGTTGCTTCGTTAACCTTAGCTCCTCATCCGAGTCTTCTCCACTCACAATCTCATCTCCAATCCGAGATGATACAAACCTTACCTTGGCTACACCTACTCAATCACACATTGTGATCACCACTCCACCACCTACAAAAACACCAACTTCACCTCCACCGGCACCCATCCAAACATCCAAGACACCCTCACCACCTTCACCACCAAGGTCTCCTACTCTCATTCCTATGGAGTTATTTTCCACTCCACCAACTTCACCAAATCCTTTCTTGGAGGACTTGGATGACTTGCCTCCTAGGCCAAATCATCCACCACCATTGCCATCCTTTGGCACAATTGAGCGGATTGCTCATGAGTCACCTCGGTCATCTTTTGACCCAAACGCCCTATTAGGGCCTAAACCTCTTCTCTTCCACCTCATTCACAAAGACATTCATGGTCCTTTGTATGGGGATCATTCACTCCCCACATCAATGTCTCCTCATCTTGAGGACATTGAGGAGTGCATGTGGGATGCCAATCCCACTAGAGAGGAGATTCAAGCGGAACTCCACAACCTCCACCACTTCAAAGGAATGGTGGATTCTCACTTAAGTGAGACTATGCAAATGCAAAATGCTTTGGTTGAATCCATCATGACCACCCCAAACATTTCCACCAACACCAACACATCTACCATTCCACCACCACAACCTCCCCAAACATACTACCCCCTAGGCATGGTTGCTCAACTTGTGAGCAAACGGCCCAAACCGTTGATAGGACACGGGTTATGGTCCTTGATTTTCAAGAAGAAATGAGGTTCATCCTCAATCATATCCTTGAGCGCCTCAACGCTCTTTTTCATCCATCATCTAATTAGGATGGTCATAGTTTAGCATTTCTAGTTCTTCTTTTCTTAGGATTATTTTCTTTTTTGTACTAAAACACATCATTGTGTTCCCATTTCATGATCTTTATTCATGAAAATTTTAACTAATGAATTGTGTTTTTATAGTGTTGGTACTTTTACATAGTGTTTGGACATGCTTGTGAATGATCATTATTACTAACATTTTTTTTTTGTAGCTTTATTTTCACAAATCCATGTATCTTCCCATTAAGCACCCAATTTAGGGGGAGCTTTGATCAAGGAGGAGATAATGGCTCGGGCTCATTACATTCCGCATCGCCTCTTATTTCTGTTGAGACAAAAAGGGGGAGAAAATATAGAACTTGGTTATATTTGACTTTTCTGAAAAAGTCAAACTGCATACATTGACTTTCTGAAAAAGTCAAACATGGTACTTCATTGGTAATACTTGACTTTTCTTAAAAAGTCAACTGCATACTTTGACTTTCTGAAAAAGTCAACATCATGCTTCAACTAGTGAATACTTTGACTTTCTGAAAAAGTCAAACATCATATACTTGCATTAACATTTCTTTTTCAAGTTGTAAAACTAATATTTTTATAACTCTTGCACAAACTTTGTATCTTTTATAAAAATAAAATTTATATTTTGTCCTCAACAAAAAGAGGCAGATTGTTAATACAAATATCGTCATTAAACGTTATTTATATTTTTGATCTTTACCTAAGTTTTGTTAACGACAAAAGTAAATTTAATTTGTATAAAAGCTTAAAGCTTGTCAAGTTTAATAGATATTAAAACAAGCTTTTTCAAACAATATATTCATCATTCAAGCATTTACATTTATGATTAGTGATATCTTCATATGACTCTAATCATTATGTATGATAGTAGTTTTTAGAATGTGTTAGGTTCTTAAAACCAAACACTACTTAAGTACTTGCATATTTCTAAAAATAGAAATACAACATATGACATCATGTGATGCATCATGGAAATCATTAGAAGATTTCATTAGATATTTTGTGTGGATTTGTACTCTTCATATCTTGCACAATCTTACATAGATATGGTTGACTTTGGTAAGATTTTGGTAATCTTGCTGTCAGACCCCCACGGTACCAAAATGGTACACGGGCGGAACCCTTTTAAGGGTTCCGTGGTCCGTAGACGCTCCTGTCCATTTTGGCTATAAATAGCAAAGCCAAACCAAGTAGTTTCTCATCCCTTTCTAACATACTCTCATACATATCTTCTCTATAACCTTTCTAACTCAGTTTCATATCATATTAGTGATCTCTTTTGTAGCAAAGAAGATCAAGTCACATTCAAGCTTCAAACGAGAAGTTGGAAGTCTTGTTTGTTTAGTGTTGTATGATCTTGTGTTGATCCATACTTCATTGTTGTATTAAACCATCATAATCTTGTGAGTGTGAGTGGTTAGTATTTTAGTCCTCAAAATACATTGTGTGTGGGAGTGGTTGTACCCTTGGAAAGAACTCGACATCTAGCTTAGTGTTAGAAATAGTGTAAGCGAAGTGTAAAGGTTTTATCCGCCGGTGAAAAGAGCTTGTTGACTAGTGAAGTTAAACTCTCGAGTGTGAGACTCGAGGAGTGGATTAGGGCAAGGAAAAAGAGTCCTTGTAGACCGAACCACTATAAACAACTTGTTGTGGTTTGATCATTTCTTTCCTTATTTACTCTTTACATATTGCTTGCATATTTCATTAACATATCTAAGATCAATATCAATTGATCTTTGAATAAGTTTCAAAATAAAGTTTTTAATTGGTAAACTATTCAACCCCCCTTCTAGTTTTCTACAGTCTAAGTGATAAGCTCCATAGTCCAATAAGTTTCGAAATAAATAGTAGACCTTATCGAATTCGTCAAATCGATAAACTCAAATGTCCACAATTGATATTTATTGATAAACGTGTACTCGAAACATCAATTGTTTATTTATTAGAAACAATTCCATTTATAGTCGTTAGATTCCGTTAAAAATAGTAAATAACAAGATAATTCTTGTTATCGTTGTTTTTGGTACAAAAACCCATTTATTATTTATATTTCATAGTCTATTAGCATTTTCACATATATATATTTCGTCAAGTTCCAATATTAATCTCATATCGTTATTCGTTTCGAGTCCACAAGCACGAGTCATAACTTCTCGGCTTTTAATCAAACAATAGTGCAAATTATACTAAAGTCCATCTTACGGCTTTGTCGGAGTCAACTATTGACTAAAAAGTCAAAGTAACACCGACGTAGCTCAAAGTTGACAATTATATATATCAAGTCCAAATTAAAAGTCATATTAGCGCAATTCAATCCCAAACCAACTCAAAACAATCTCGCCAACCAATCAATCAACCAAATGTACTCGAAACCAATGTTATGATCCTAATGGTCATGACACGGTCACGGTCAAGACTACGTGAACCAAACAAGCTCTACACGCTTTTCGGCTCCACTCGTCTCATTCAAACATCATCAATACCAATCAACAAGCTACCAAATCGACCCGACTCAGACCCATGACCCAAGTAGGCCACGTACGCAAGCCAAAGGCCTCGTACGTGCCTCTTGTGGCTCGTACACCTCACCAAACCAATCCAAACACTACCAAATCAATTCGACAACACTCAAATCCAATCATTCAAGCTCCAAACACTAACCAAACACAAAACCCATCATCTATCTTAACAAAAAATATGCAACTAAACCCTAAATGCACAAACCCATTGATCTGGTCCCAGACGGTCAAGTTTTATCACACAAGCTGACAACTTGTGAATGGTCAACCGTAACAAACTTCAAACAGTCTAGAACCAATTCAATGAAGATCAAGAGGAGTATAGTGTTTCCCCAGGTCGTTATGTCCCAACGAGCTGTGCGATGAATAATCAAACGAATAGTGATCGAGAGAATTTGAACGGGAAAAGGATTGTGATTGATTATACTTAAAGAAAAAGTTTATAAATTACAGGGGCTTAAATGCAAATTAAAGAAAATTAAAAAGATAAATTATATTAAATAAACGCTATCACTATTTTTAAAATCTAATGTTTTTTATTTTTCTTTTACAAATTTAAATTAAAAACTACGTAACGTACAAAAGAAAATGTGAAACTGAAACAATATTAATCCTAAAAATATAAAAATGACATTTTTACAAACCTAATGATAAGAGAAAATTTTGAGAAAAGGAAAATTATTTTTATGACTATTTATTTAATTATTATTAATTAAAAACTATTTTTACCTATTTAATAATACCCTAAAATATAAGAAAATATGAAATAAAGCTAGAAAAATGAAATTATGACTTAGAAAAATCTAAAATAACTAAAGAGAATTTTCAAAACTAATTTTGTATTTTTCTGATTATTTTTCTATTTTCTATGAATTAAAAACTATTTGAAACCACTTAATTTGCTAAAAATTACAAATTTAACTAAGAAAAATCTGGAAAAATATTTTTTTGACTTTTTATATTTATCTTAACCTAGAAAAAATGAAAACTTATTTTTTTGAACTTTTTCTGATTTAATTGTATTAAAAGCTAATTAAAAAGTACTAAAAACTGTTTAAAATAAATAAAAATAGCAAACAGTGATGAAAAATTATGAAAAATTCAAGAAAAGTCTAAATTTATATTCTGAGTCTATGAAAAATATAAAAACAGTGGCTTATGTGAAGGAATATGGAACTGTAGTGACAAGTGCTTATAAATAAGCACTCAAAAATAAGCTAAAGTTACCAGATGAGCACCAAAGTATCACAGAAGCTATAATAAGCTAAAAGGGTAAAAGCCATAAAATAACAACGTACTTTCTCAAATTTACCGAGTTGAAACACATACTTTTTTATCAACATATATACCCACGTACTTTCGAATTTTGTTCCGACTTCACCCATATGACCGATTTATATTAATATAATATTATATTAAATAATATTATTTTATTACAATATGGGTAAAGTCGGAACAACATTTGAAAGTACATGGGTGTATATGTTGATAAAAAAGTATGTGTTTCAACTCGGTAAATTTGAGAAAGTACGTTGTTATTTTATGGCTTTTATCCAAGCTAAAACTACTAGGAAGCAACTAATATCAACTAGCCTTAACCTCTGAAATGCAAACTAAACAGATTTGATGAATTGAAAACTTAAATGCCAAACAGTTTTGGGGTGCTACTTTGTAGCTTAAAAATAAGCTACCCAATAAGCTGGAAATTGAAACCAGATATTGGACTCTCAAGAAGGCCTGACTAGCTACTTAAAAACCAAGAATGAGACCAAGATAAGCTCTAATGAGCTTGTGACAAGCTCTGCACAACACCTGTGCACACTCAGTATATACTGAGTCAGTGCACAGGGGATTTTAGACCAACTTGACAAGCTATTTTGAAGCTTGTACAAAATTTCTAAAAATCTATAAAAATCATATTAAGAAACTTGACCAACTTAAGTTTTTAAACCCAGAGTTTCACTGAATTTGAACCAGGATTGAAGCTATGAAAAATCACCCAAGTTGGGTCAAAACTGGTTTTTCACTTTTTTTGACTTTTGAAGCAGTTTTGAAAAGTTGACTTTTGTGAGATTTAAGCTTAAGTTGTTAACTGATTATGATGAAATGAACTATTATAAGACTTGATTAAGCTACTCCTATCAATTATGAATACAATGCAAGCTTTTGACTTCACAAATTTCTAACAGATATGAAATGAGGACAGGTTTAGAGTGACTTTGACTTTGAGCTTATGCAGAGACAAAGTTTTGACAAATTTGGTTCTAGTTGCCTTTATTAAGACTGAGTATGCAGATGTCAAATGCAAACCAAGGCTCAATCTTAAATAAGCCCATTGATCCAAACACACTTTTCACAACTGTTTTACTAATGATTTTACTTAAATGACTAAATAGCTTATGCTACTACTGAAACTGAATAACTATGACCTAATATGAGTTAAATGAGCAAGTCTAAACTAAAACTTAACAACAAATCAAGACAGATATAGATGTGTGCAAACTCACTTGTGTCCACAGCCACTATGGCTTGCCAAGAATCAAAGAACCACTATTCTATTACTGTTTTAATCCCATATCTAACTAAGAATCAACCCATATCCAACTCTGCATCATCCCATATCCATTTCCAAGACTGCTTGAACCAAAATGCACAAAGTTTGACTTTTGTTGATCGGATACCAATATTGCTTGAATCTGTTTCTTAAGCTTACTAAAAGCTATAAACAGCTTAAATAAGCTTATTTGAATCAAAATGAAGCTACTTGGAGCTTAAGTATAATAGCATAATAACTGATTTTTCAACAGTGAATCATAAAAACAGGAAACTTATGTAAAACCTTGAATTGATATTTGAAAGTGGAGTACAATGATTAAACAACTTAGTTCCAGTACAAGAAAGCTTAAAGTTACAAATTTAGAAACTAATTAAGACAATTTAAGTAAAAACGACATACAAGGAAATTTAAAACTAAGAACTACTGCCTTTCTTCTCTCTTCTTCCTCCTTTTTATAGCAAAAGGTCTTCTCTCTCTCTTCTGAGCATTTCCCACTTGAATCCTGGACCATTGGATGAGCTGAGCTATTATTGGCCGTTTGATGAGATTTGGCGAGAAAGTTATTTTTGCCAGTGGGGTTCTGAAATTGCAACTGGGGGTGGTGGCATTAATTGTGGTGTGTTTATTTGGTAGGGATGTGATGATGATGGAGGAGGGTTGAAGGGATAAGGTTGATGGGAGAGGCCTGAGTTTTGCAGGCAAGTGGTGAAGGGGAAGAAGATAATGGAGGGAAAAGGTGGGGTTTGACTGTGGTGTTTGACCGGGTATATTAGGCAAGGGGTCCAAGGTGTATATTGGCAGGGGTCAAAGGATTATGGCAGGGGGTCACAAACAGGGAAGGGTTCAAGGGTTAGTATTAAATATAAGGACCATTTTTGCAATTAACCAAAAACCAAGGACCAATTCTGCCAATTTTCCAAAGTTGTTTCAAGGGTCACTTTTGACAAGTTTCCATAGTACAAGGACCACTAAAGACATTTTCAAACTTCCAAGGACTATTTTTGCCAAATTTGAAACTTGAAGGACCAAACTTGTAATTTCTCAAAACTTTTGACATTTTTCACCAAAGGACTTATTATGACAACTTATGATTTAAAAAGGACCTTTGGTGACTTTTCTTTTAAAATAAGTGCTCAGGGACTATTTTTGACAAGATTTGAAACTTGGGGGACTGAAACTGCCAATTATGCAAACTTAGCTCATTTTTCATCTGATTTTAAACATTTTGCATCTGAAACATATAAAATGCAATTTTGAGATATTTTCAGTATTTTGATGCATTTCTGAGCATTTTTAAATGTTTTGCAGTTCAGATTTGATCAAAAACGATGAGTATTTACACACTCATCAATCCCCCACACTAAACTATTGCTAGTCCCTAGCAATATTTTGAGAAAAACTTAATGGATTTGAATCTCTTTACCAAAAGCCATTACTTCTGGAGTAGCCAATTGTTTCAGTTCAAGTAAGAACCTTGGTACAACGATAACCAAATGATTTTGAGCAAATCAAAAGCTTCCAACGGATTTGATTTGTCTTTACCAGAAGCCGTTTGCTTCTGGACTAGCCAACTCTTAGATAATATATACTATCTTTGGTGAGCTGATTACCAATTATGGTTTTCCACTGCCTTTACCACAAGCCATAAACTTGCGGGCTAGCCAACTCTTCACTAATTAAAGATATGGTGAGCTAAACACCATACAATTTTGGGCAAATTGCAAGCCGTCAACGGATTTGAGATATCTTTACCAAGAGCCGTTTGCTCCTGGATTAGCCAATCCTTTTGTTTATTAGACATGGCGGACTGATAACCGTAAGCTGAGTAAGTGCAAAACACTTACTCCAAAAAAATTTTAGCCAAAAATGGGGGAATTGGGCGGTATAATTACATGATAAAATTCGTGAGAATTCCCCCCACACTAGAAATGAATATTGCCCTCAATATTCAAAGTACCGGCAGTTATGCCGAAACATAGAACGTACAAGGGAAATACTACGGCCATTATTTTGAAAGATTTTTTTTTTTTTTTTTTTTTTTTTTTTTACAACAGCGGGGGGCAACTCCCCCACACTAGGGTGGTAGAAAGTAGGAAGAAGTCAGAAATATGGGTGAAAACCCATATGGCATGCTACTGTTTTTGATTCCCGAGTCGCTAGCTTGACTCGATCCCCGCATTCATTGGTTCATGAGGAAAGTTTGTAGATCCGGGACAACCACAGGAGGAATGTCCTCTCCAAAATAGTGCTTCAATCGATGACCATTCACTTTAAAGTTTGGACCATCGGGTTGAGATAACTCAATGGTTCCATAAGGAAATACTTTAGTGATGGTGAATGGTCAAGACCAGCGGGATTTTAGTTTTTCCGAGAAAATCTTCAATCTTGAATTGAAAAGAAGGACTCGATCACCGACGTTGAAAACGCGGTTCTTGATTTTGGAGTCATGAATCTTCTTTGTCTTTTCTTTGTAGATCAAAGAGTTCTTGTATGCTTGATCACGGAGTTCATTTAATTCATTCATTTGAACTTTTCGGTGATCACCAGCTGTCTGAATATCGAAGTTGGCATGTTTCAAGGCCCAGTATGCCTTGTGCTCAAGCTCAATCGGCAGATGACATGCCTTCCCGTATACAAGCTTGTAAGGAGTACACCCGATGGGTGTTTTATAAGCTGTACGGAAGGCCCAGAGTGCGTCATCTAGCTTGTCCGACCAAGAGGCACGATTTTCGCCTACTGTCCTCTCCAGAATTCTTTTAATCCCTCGGTTGGAAACTTCCACTTGCCCACTTGTTTGGGGGTGGTACGCAGTAGAGAGACGGTGGGTTACACCATACTTTTGCATGACTCTATCAAACTGGTCATTGCAGAAATGCGTACCACGATCACTGATTATAGCTCGTGCAGTTCCAAACCTAGCAAAAAGAGATTTTAAGAATTTCACAACAACTCGGGCATCGTTGGTAGGTAAAGCTTTCGCTTCAACCCATTTTGACAAATAGTCAACGGCCACGAGTATGTATTTGTTTCCTCGAGATGATGGAAATGGCCCCATAAAGTCAATGCCCCAGATGTCAAAAATCTCACACACTTGAATGGCGTTTTGCGGCATTTCATTTCTTTGTGAGATATTTCCGTGACGTTGACAAGCGTCACAGGTTTTGACAAATTCGTGGGCATCCTTGTAAATCGTGGGCCAATAAAATCCGGAATCAAACACCTTCTTGGCAGTGTAATTGGGGCTATGATGTCCCCCAGTAGGTCCAGAATGGCAAGCCTTGAGAATGTCATTGGCTTCCTGACCATACACACATCGCCTGATGACTTGATCCGCGCAAATTTTGAATAAGTAGGGGTCGTCCCAGAAATAATGTTTTACATCTTTAAAGAATTTGTTTTTCTATTGGGACGACATCCCTTTCACCACAAAGTTACCCACATGGTAATTTGCAAAGTCAGCAAACCATGGGGTAGAAGAGTCTCCACGAAAAGAAACCACATTGAGTGTTTCGAGAGGAAATGTTTCGTTTATTTCCTTTTTCTCGAACACATCCTGGTGAGGGTTTTCTAGACGGGACAGATGATCAGCAGCCAGGTTCTCAGCTCCCTTTTTATCACGTATAATGATATCAAATTCTTGCAGGAGGAGAACCCAACGGAGCAATCTCGGCTTTGCATCTTGTTTTGCAAAGAGATATTTGAGAGCCGAGTGATCCGTATACACCACGCATTTGGTCAAGATAAGGTATGGCCGAAACTTTTCAAACGGATACACCACAGCTAATAATTCTTTTTCTGTAGTGGTGTAATGGGTTTGAGCTTCAGTCATAGTCTTACTTGCATAGTGGATAGGTTGAAAATGCTTGGTTTTTCGTTGCCCCAAGACTGCACCGATAGCAAAATCACTTGCATCGCACATGAGCTCAAAGGGTAAATCCCAGTCGGGGGCAACTAGAATGGGTGCTTCCGTAAGCTTTTTCTTTAATGTTTCAAAAGCTTCGATGCACTCAGGTGAGAAGATAAAAGGAGCATCTTTTTCAAGAAGATGGGTCATAGGCCGAGCGATTTTAGAAAAATCTTGTATGAATCTATGATAAAACCCGGCATGACCTAGAAAACTCCTAATACCTTTGACGGTAGTAGGATGAGGCAATTTGGCAATAACATCAACTTTTGCTCTATCTACCTCAATCCCATTTTTGGAAATCTTATGGCCAAGGACTATGCCTTCTTTGACCATAAAGTGGCTTTTCTCCCAATTTAGACAAAGATTGGTGTCTTCACACCTTTTCAGCATTTTATCTAAATGGGAGAGACATGTTTGAAATGAGTCCCCAATGACCGAGAAGTCATCCATAAACACCTCCATTGTTTCCCAGATCATGTTGTGGAAAATTGCCATCATATATCGTTGGAACGTGCCAGGAGCGTTACATAGGCCAAAAGGCATACGTCTGTAGGCAAAAGTTCCGTATGGGCAGGTGAATGTGGTCTTTTCTTGATCCAGCGGATCAATGGGGATCTGAAAATACCCCGAGAAACCATCAAGGAAACAATAGTATCTGTTCCCTGCTAATCTCTCAAGCATCTGATCCATGAAGGGTAGAGGAAAATGGTCTTTATGGGTGGCTTCGTTTAACTTACGATAGTCAATACACACACGCCATCCCGTAACCAATCGAGTTGGAATTAACTCATTTTCTTCATTTGTGACAACAGTTATGCCACCCTTTTTTGGAACACAGTGAATGGGACTAACCCAAGGACTATCAGAGATCGGGGTAAATTAAACCGGCATCAAGAAGTTTGAGAACCTCTTGTTTGATAACCTCATGAATCTTAGGATTCACCCTTCTCTGATGTTGGACTGCTGGTTTGAAGTCATCCTCCATTAAGATTTTGTGAGTACAAAACTCAGGGTTGATACCCTTAATGTCGGAGAGCTTCCAAGCAATTGCTTGCTTGTGTGACTTCAAGACCTTTATGAGAGCAGTCTTCTCCTTCTCAGTTAAGTCTTTAGCAATTATGACGGGAAATTTATCATCACCCTCCAAGAATGCATACTCGAGATGAGGAGGTAGGTCCTTAAGTTCAACCTCGGGAAATTCTTCAGTAGATGTTTGAACTGATTTGATTTCCTCAATCGTGATCTCTTTCGGAGGGAGTGAAGGTAATGGATCTTCATTTAACAATTGCTCAAGATAAAGGATATCCCCCTCCGAATCATAAACACCATCAATTCCCGGCGGAATTGATTCATCATTAGCAAGGAACTCATCGATCTCTTCTAGAAAGAAGTCACCTCCCTCAAACGGAGTGAGAGAGGGGGAAGATTCGGCAATGATTGGTTGAGAAGATGTGGTGGAATCCCCACTCACAGAATTATGAAAATAACCAAGAAACTCTTGAGAGTACTCCTCTGAAGCAATATCAATTAAATCGACTCGATTAACTGATTCAGTATCATAATTTGAGGAGTACCTCGAAGTTTGATCAAGGTTAAAGGTGACAGCTTCATTATCCACACGTAATGTGATTTCTTGCTCAAATACATCAATGAGAGCACGGCCCGTTCTCAGGAATCCTCGTCCAACAATGAGGGGAACCCGAGGATCGGCATCGAAATCAACAACCACAAAGTCAGCTGGAAAATGGAACTTTCCTACTTTCACGAATACATCCTCGGCGATGCCAAGAGGACGCGATATAGAACGATCTGCAAGCTCAAGAGTCATGCAGGTAGGAATAAGTTCTGGAAGAGAAAGCTTCTTCCATACTGAATAAGGCATTAGATTGATGCTTGCACCAAGATCGGCGAGGGCAAAGCATTCAATCATCCCTGGAAAAACACAAGGAAGAAGAAATTTTCCAGGATCTCCAAGCTTCTCGGGAAGCTTCTTTAACAGAACTGCTGAGCAGTTCTCATTCAAAGGAGTTTTAGCCATTTCAAACAGTTTTTCCTTGTTACTTAACATGTGTTTGAGAGTTGATGCAAACTTGGGCATCAGCATGATAGCATCCGCAAAGCTTATGTCAAAATGTAGTTCTTGGAAAATTTGAAAAAATTTCTCCATTTGATGACTGGCTTTCTCGCGGAGCTTTTGCTCATTTAAACGGGATGGGTAAGGAATAGAAGTTTTGGATTTGGGGTTTTCAACTGGAGGTTCAAAAACAACTCCAGGTTTGGTTTTGGGTTTCGGGACAACTTGAGGATGGACATTGCTCGTACCTCCGTTATTAGTAGGAAGTTCCTTGTCCTTTGTCGCCTCAGGTTCACTTTCCACTACCTTCGGGAGAGAAGAAGAAGAGGTAGTAGGAATAGCGGGTCCATCATATGAAGCACCACTTCTGGTTGTGATCGCCTTTGCATCGCCCCTCGGATTAGCGATCGTGTTGCTAGGTAAAGTACCTGAGCCCGAGGGTCGGTCATTTAAAGACTTCTTAATGTCAGAAATCTGGCTAACCAACAACCTATTCATTTCCTCTTGGGATTTCATGAATTGCTTCAACAACTCATCAGATGATGGTCCAGTTGGAACAATGGCTTGATCTTGTGTAGGAAAATTCTGGCCCCTATTGTTTGGATTAGGGCCTTGATTTTGGAAATTTCCTTGATTATTGCCATGAAAATACCCTGGGTTGAAATTTCCCTGACCTTGGTTTCTATTAAAATTCCCTTGGTGTTGGAAGTTTTGACTTTGATTTTGAAAACCATTATTTTGACTAAAATTACCTTGGTTTTGAAAACCTTGGTTCGTTCTATTCTGATTTTGATTACGGTTTTGGTTTTGGTTGAAACCGGGAGGTCTAGGGTAGTGGTTAGGATGGTGGTTCGGGTCTATAGGAGCACGGTATTGGTTGCCTCCTGGATTAGAAATCCCGCCCACAGCATTTGCTTCAAAAGGGTTACCATCGGTGGCCATACAGCTGTAGTAGGCATGGGGCCCACCGCAAGTAACACAGACTTCCACTTTCTTAACTTCAGCAGGAGGTGAAGTTTGTGGAAAAGAAACTTTCTTTTGGTTGGAGAGAACCAAAGCTTGAATTGCTTCCGTGAGTTTGTCAATCTTAGCATCGGTGCTAGATTGACTCACGGGCGATGAAGTAGAAGGACCAACACTGACTTGGGAAACAACCGGTTTGCTTCGTGCAGTGCGGACTTTAGACTTGTTTTCAATTATCGTCAAAGCTTCTTTTACAGTTTTGCTCAAGAAATTTCCTCCAGCGGAGGAATTGAGAGAATCTTGATCAGATTGACTCACTCCATTATAGAAAGTATCGAGTTGCATCAACTCGGAGAAACCGTGGTGAGGACATTTGCTGAGCAACTCCTTAAAACGATCCCACGATTCACTGAAGGGTTCATCAAACTTTTGTGTGAACTTGATGATTTCATTTTTAAGACTCGTGGTTTTAGAAGGTGGATAGAACTCGTTAACAAATTTCTTCACCAGGTCTTCCCATGTTTCGATTGATTTAGGGGGTTGTTTTTCAAGCCAAATCCGGGCTTGTCCCTCAAGGGAAAATGGGAACAGAAGAAGCTTGACAGCATCTGTAGGGACATTCTTGTATTTGATGGTAGATGCAATCTTGTTAAATCATCGAATATGAGCATGAGGATCATCCCTCTCAAAACCATAAAATTGACTTGAGGTTACAAGATTCAGTAACCCGGTTTTGAGTTCAAAATTTTCAGCCACAATGGCTGGGATAACAATAGCATCTCCATACCCGTCGATGGGTGCCTGGAGAAGCTCACACATAGGACGTTCTTCCGCCATGATAACGGAAGTAGTGTGAGCAGTCCGGATCTCAGATCCGACTGATGGAGCAGAACGTCTACGGACACGCCTTCTTGGAATCCTGATAAGCTCACGAAATGGGCTTACAGATCTAGAAGAGCGAGTGCGCATACACTAGAGTTAACTCTAAGAGATCTCAGAGTTAAGGAAGGGAATTATGAAAATAGGGTAAGAAGAATCTTTTTGGGTTTTATGGTTTTGAAAAGTAGATATAACAACAAATCCAATTAAAACAATATCGAGGCAAAACGACAGTGAACTTAAACCAATAATCACAAGATGAATGGCTTCTTTGAAAAAGGTACACCACTCACAAGGACACAAAGGCAAGTTTTAATCTTTGGTTCGGGAACTTTATTATGGTCGTACCCCCAGTTAGGTAGTACACTGCCTTGGTTTGCGTTGGTAATTTTTTATGTTGTTATTATTAAACAAAGAAAACGACAAATCTTTTTGTATTATTATTTTTTTTTTTATCTTTTATATATATATAGAAACAAAAGGAAAATATTTTTGTGTTTTATACGTTTTAAGATGTTTTTGGGTTTTTGGATTTTTTATAAGAAAATATATATAGATATAGATGGTATAAACAAGGAGTGAATATTCAAATCACTAATCTGCTAAGCGTAAGATAATTAGCACAGCTCTCCGGCAGCGGCGCCAAAAATTTGATCTGGTCCCAGACGGTCAAGTTTTATCACACAAGCTGACCACTTGTGAATGGTCAACCGTAACAAACTTCAAACAGTCTAGAACCAATTCAATGAAGATCAAGAGAAGTATAGTGTTTCCCCAGGTCGTTATGTCCCAACGAGCTGTGCGATGAATAATCAAACGAATAGTGATCGAGAGAATTTGAACGGGAAAAGGATTGTGATTGATTATACTTAAAGAAAAAGTTTATAAATTACAGGGGCTTAAATGCAAATTAAAGAAAATTAAAAAGATAAATTATATTAAATAAACGCTATCACTATTTTTAAAATCTAATGTTTTTGATTTTTCTTTTATAAATTTAAATTAAAAGCTACGTAACGTACAAAAGAAAATGTGAAACTGAAACAATATTAATCCTAAAAATAAAAAAATTATATTTTTACAAACCTAATGATAAGAGAAAATTTTGAGAAAAGGAAAATTATTTTATGACTATTTATTTAATTATCATTAATTAAAAACTATTTTTACCTATTTAATAATACCCTAAAATATAAGAAAATATGAAATAAAGCTAGAAAAATGAAATTATGACTTAGAAAAATCTAAAATAACTAAAGAGAATTTTCAAAACTAATTTTGTATTTTTTTGATTATTTTTCTATTTTCTATGAATTAAAAACTATTTGGAACTACTTAAATTGCTAAAAATTACAAATTTAACTAAGAAAAATCTGGAAAAATATTTTTTTGACTTTTTATATTTATCTTAACCTAGGAAAACTGAAAACTTATTTTTTTGAAGTTTTTCTGATTTAATTGTATTAAAAGCTAATTAAAAAGTACTAAAAACTGTTTAAAATAAAGAAAAATAGCAAACAGTGATGAAAAATTATGAAAAATTCAAGAAAAGTCTAAATTTATATTTTGAGTCTATGAAAAATATAAAAACAGTGGCTTATGTGAAGGAATATGGAACTGTAGTGACAAGTGCTTATAAATAAGCACTCAAAAATAAGCTAAAGTTACCAGATGAGCACCAAAGTATCACAGAAGCTATAATAAGCTAAAACTACTAGGAAGCAACTAATATCAACTAGCCTTAACCTCTGAAATGCAAACTAAACAGATTTGATGAATTGAAAACTTAAATGCCAAACAATTTTGGGGTGCTACTTTGTAGCTTAAAAATAAGCTACCCAATAAGCTGAAAATTGAAACCAGATATTGGACTCTCAAGAAGGCCTGGCTAGCTACTTAAAAACCAAGAATGAGACCAAGATAAGCTCTAATGAGCTTGTGACAAGCTCTGCACAACACCTGTGCACACTCAGTATATACTGAGTCAGTGCACAGGGGATTTTAGACCAACTTGACAAGCTATTTTGAAGCTTGTACAAAATTTCTAAAAATCTATAAAAATCATATTAAGAAACTTGACCAACTTAAGTTTTTAAACCCAGAGTTTCACTGAATTTGAACCAGGATTGAAGCTATGAAAAATCACCCAAGTTGGGTCAAAACTGGTTTTTCACTTTTTTTTACTTTTGAAGCAGTTTTGAAAAGTTGACTTTTGTGAGATTTAAGCTTAAGTTGTTAACTGATTATGATGAAATGAGCTATTATAAGACTTGATTAAGCTACTCCTATCAATTATGAATACAATGCAAGCTTTTGACTTCACAAATTTCTAACAGATATGAAATGAGGACAGGTTTAGAGTGACTTTGACTTTGAGCTTATGCAGAGACAAAGTTTTGACAAATTTGGTTCTAGTTGCCTTTATTAAGACTGAGTATGCAGATGTCAAATGCAAACCAAGGCTCAATCTCAAATAAGCCCACTGATCCAAACACACTTTTCACAACTGTTTTACTAATGATTTTACTTAAATGACTAACTAGCTTATGCTACTACTGAAACTGAATAACTATGACCTAATAGCAGTTAAATGAGCAAGTCTAAATTAAAACTTAACAACAAATCAAGACAGATATAGATGTGTGCAAACTCACTTGTGTCCACAGCCACTATGGCTTGCCAAGAATCAAAGAACCACTATTCTATTACTGTTTTAATCCCATATCTAACTAAGAATCAACCCATATCCAACTCTGCATCATCCCATATCCATTTCCAAGACTGCTTGAACCAAAATGCACAAAGTTTGACTTTTGTTGACCGGATACCAATATTGCTTGAATCTGTTTCTTAAGCTTACTAAAAGCTATAAACAGCTTAAATAAGCTTATTTGAATCAAAATGAAGCTACTTGGAGCTTAAGTATAATAGCATAATAACTGATTTTTCAACAGTGAATCATAAAAACAGGAAACTTATGTAAAACCTTGAATTGATATTTGAAAGTGGAGTACAATGATTAAACAACTTAGTTCCAGTACAAGAAAGCTTAAAGTTACAAATTTAGAAACTAATTAAGACAATTTAAGTAAAAACAACATACAAGGAAATTTAAAACTAAGAACTACTGCCTTTCTTCTCTCTTCTTCCTCCTTTTTATAGCAAAAGGTCTTCTCTCTCTCTTCTGAGCATTTCCCACTTGAATCCTGGACCATTGGATGAGCTGAGCTATTGTTGGCCGTTTGATGAGATTTGGCGAGAAAGTTATTTTTGCCAGTGGGGTTCTGAAATTGCAACTGGGGGTGGTGGCATTAATTGTGGTGTGTTTAGTTGGTAGGGATGTGATGATGATGGAGGAGGGTTGAAGGGATAAGGTTGATGGGAGAGGCCTGAGTTTTGCAGGCAAGTGGTGAAGGGGAAGAAGATAATGGAGGGAAAAGGTGGGGTTTGACTGTGGTGTTTGACCGGGTATATTAGGCAAGGGGTCCAAGGTGTATATTGGCAGGGGTCAAAGGATTATGGCAGGGGGTCACAAACAGGGAAGGGTTCAAGGGTTAGTATTAAATATAAGGACCATTTTTGCAATTAACCAAAAACCAAGGACCAATTCTGCCAATTTTCCAAAGTTGTTTCAAGGGTCACTTTTGACAAGTTTCCATAGTACAAGGACCATTAAAGACATTTTCAAACTTCCAAGGACTATTTTTGCCAAATTTGAAACTTGAAGGACCAAACTTGTAATTTCTCAAAACTTTTGACATTTTTCACCAAAGGACTTATTATGACAACTTATGATTTAAAAAGGACCTTTGGTGACTTTTCTTTTAAAATAAGTGCTTAGGGACTATTTTTGACAAGATTTGAAACTTGGGGGACTGAAACTGCCAATTATGCAAACTTAGCTCATTTTTCATCTGATTTTAAACATTTTGCATCTGAAACATATAAAATGCAATTTTGAGATATTTTCAGTATTTTGATGCATTTCTGAGCATTTTTAAATGTTTTGCAGTTCAGATTTGATCAAAAACGAAGAGTATTTACACACTCATCACCCATCAAATTAATACACCACACATTTACCAAACACTAATTACTTGTTTATTTAGTCACTAATTAGCTTTAATTTCATGTTCCACCCAAAAGCCCCAAAAATAAAAATTAGGTCGAAACCCTAATTTGAAATTCGTGGGTTTTTATTGCCCAATCAAGCTCAAAACATGTTCCATTTACCTTATCTAATCACCAATTGCAAAAGCCCTTTGAAACCCTAAAAGTACGAATCTTGATTCAAAGATTTAAAGGTGTTATGGAGGTCCAAATGAGGCGTGTTATATATGGTTGGAAAGAGGAGAAAGAGTGCTTCAAGATGGTGGTGGAGGTGTTGGGTGGTGGTGGCCGGAAAATGGCCGGAATAGTGGCGGCGGTGGTGAGATCTAGGGTTAGGGTTTTTAGAGTGAGAAAGGTAGAGAGAGAAAGCACTAGTATGTGTGTTTTAGAGAGAGAAACAAATGAGGTGAAATGAGGATTTGGGTGGGTATTTATACTAGGCCACTAGGGACCTCAAAATAATTATTTTGGGAGGAGGGGGCGCCGGCTTCAAGAGAAAAGGGGAGGGGTCGGGTTGTAATTTTTCGTAACTATCCCGTTTACTCATTCCCGAGCTCACATATTGTCCCCCCGAGTGTCCCACGATGTTCATTCAACTTTCTAACATTGTTATTTACGTTTTTCCATGAGTTTTGACTATTCATTTGTCAATTTTCGAGTTACGGTCTAAAATATACAATCTTTCTCGTTTTAGGCTTTTCTAGTACCGAATCGAATAGTGCCTACCAAATAGAGTTAAAACTCATACAATAACTCATTCAATAGTGAAATAAACCATAAAAGCCAATAGACGATATAAAATCAAGTCATGGTTTATAAAAATAGTGTTAAAGGCAAAGCTCAGTTCAGTTTAACGTAATGCGGTTACTGATCCGTGCAAAACCGTCAAGTTTTCTCACGCTAGTTAACCACTTGTGAATGATTAACTGTAAGGAACTTAAAACAGTTCACACACCAATGCAATTTAAGATCAGGAGAATACAGTGGATTCCCGGGTCGTTATGTCCCACGGAGGATGACTGGTGTTAAACACAATCAGATGTCGAATAACCACTAAGGATAGTGATCAGTAAGGTTTTTGAGATTTTTATAAACTACAGGAGATTAAAAAGTTAAAAAGTTAAAATCTATTAAATAAACGCTATCACTATTTTTAAACTAATGTTTTTGTTTTTATGTTTTAATAAAACTGAAATTAAAATCTACGCGACGTACAAAATAAAAAGTGAAACTAACACAATATTAATCCTAAAAATATGAAAATTATATTTTTACAATCCTAATGATAAAAGAAACTTTTTAGAAAAGGAAAATTATTTTTACAACTATTTAATTAATTATTATTAATTAAAAACTATTTTTAACTATTAAATAATTATCTAAAATACAAAAAAATAGGAAATTAAGCTAGAAAAATAAAATTATGAATTGGAAAAGTCTAAAATAACAAACTAGAATTTTCAAAACTATTTTTGTATTTTTCTGATTATTTTTCTATTTTCTATGAATTTTAAATTATTTAAAACTAATTTAATTATTAAAAATTACCAAATAAACTATGAAAAATCTAGAAAATTACTTTTTTCACTTTTTATATTTATCTAAACTTAATAAAAATGAAAAGTTATTTTTTTGGACTTTTTCTGAATTTTTTATATTAAAAGTTAATTAAAAATGCTTAAAAACTAATTTAAATTAATAAAAATAGCAAATAACCTAAGAAAAATCTGAAAATTTCAGGAAAACTCTAAAATTATACTAGGAATCTAGGAAAAATAGAAAAACATGGTGTTGTATGGAAGATTTTGGATCTACTATAATAAGTGCTTATTAATAAGCACCTTAAATAAGCAAGTGAGAACCTAAGACTACCAAACCTTCACAGAAGTTATTTTATGATAAAATGACTCAAATATAACTAGTTTCAACTACCCTTAACCTCTGATAAGCTAAATTCAACAGATTTGGCTTAATCAATTTTTAGACTAAAACAGTTTCTGAGTACCAAGTTAAAGCACAAGCAGAAGCTTATAAATAAGCTCAAAGTAAAAACTATGAATTGGAAACTGAAGTAGACCTGGTTGAGAGTGTATAAACCAAAAATTAGACTTTAACAAGCTCTTATGAGCTCTGTGTTAACTCTACAATATCTGAGAAAAAACTCAGCATTAGCTGAGTCTTTGGAGCAGGGCAGATGAGCTCTTCTTTGAGCTTATGCACAGGCTCACCCAGAGATCTCAAGCTAAAAACAGATATGAAGACCTAAATACCACCTGGCCAACTGCTTATATCCCAAATATCAGACCTTAAAAACCTTTATTGAAACTTGTGCATAATCTGCAAGTTCTGCAAAAAAAACTCAGTTTGACACATTTTTGACTTTATGAAGAACTTGAAAATGTTGACTTAAATGAACTTTGCATCCAAATTTTGTTATTGAGATTGATGTTATATGTTATTATAACACTGATTCAAGCTATGTTATTGACTTCCACACTCAAAATAGAGATCTGCTATCCCAAATCCATAACAGTGAACAGATAGATTGATCAAAGATCAAGTTTGACTTTTTTGTTGTAGCAGGCTCAAGTTTTTGGTTCAATTGAGCTCAAACACACCTCACAAGTATGTATCACTAAAACTTAACCACTGAATAAACCTTATAGACAAGTAAAACAGTAAAACCAAACACCCCTATATGGACTGATAATCAACTAAAAGAGATTTTAACAATGAAACTACTTATTTGTGTGATCCAATTAACTTAATATAGCTAAACTATCACTACTAGAACAGGTTTTAACATATTTTAATTACAATTACAGATGGTGCATAAACTTGTGAAAATGACTTACAAGAGTCCAATAGCCACTGTGGCTTGCAACAACAATCAAACCAGAACCTATACTACACTTAATCTGTATCAAACCCAACCAACATCCATCTCTGCAACCCCCATGTCCATTTCCAGAATGCTTGAACCAGAATGAGCTACACAGTTGACTTATGTTGACTTTTGCCAAATTTGCTTAGAACTTGATCACAGGCTTACAAAAGCTATTACAAGCTTATATAAACTTATAGAAATTGAGACAAAGCTATTTGAGGCTTGGGTTTTAGTTAATTTGAAATTGCATTTATATAAGAAATCTTAAAAACATTAAACTTGGATAAACTTCAAATTGATACTGAAATTAAATTGTAATAGACTTAACAACTTTAGTTTAGTACAATGAAAGTTTAAATTACAAAGCAGAGCTTATTTAAAACATAAAACTTAAAAACGACATACTTGTAAAAAATAAAATGTTAACTACTGCCTTCAACTCTGTCTTCTGCTTCTTTTATGCTTCCAACTTGCTCACACGTGTCATTAGAGCAGATCCCACCTCTTTTTAGAACCAATGGATGAGTAATGAGTGGATTGCCTGTTTTACAATTTTTGGCGGGAAGTGTTATTTTCAACCAGTGGGGTTGAAAACAAGTACTAGTGGGGAGGTGGGTTTGTAGGGATGATGATGATGAGGTTGGAAAGGTGAGGGATGGAGAGGGTGGAGTGTTGCAGTTTGGTCGGGGAAGAAGATAAGCAGGAGGTGGGGGAAGGAGAAGAAGGCGCGTGTTCTGTTATTTTGACTTTGGTTGACCAGGGTTCAAAATGAAAGGGGTCAAGGGCTAAGGCAGGGGTTCAAAAAGGGTAATATGGCAGGGTCAAATGGGTTTTGACAAGGGCTTTAGGTTTAGTTTTAGACAAGGACTAAAACTGTAAATACTCCAAAGTTGAGGGACCAATCCTGCCAATATTTCAAAGTCACCATAAGGACTGAAATTGACAACCTTCAATAGTGCAAGGACTAAACTTGACATTTTCATATTTTCAAAGGACTATTTTTGCCAATTTCCAAAGTTCAGGGACTAAAGTTGTAATTTTTGTAAATTTGAATCTCAAGGACCAATTTTGACAACTTTTGAATCCCTAAGGACTTAAAATGATATTTCTCTTTATTTAGTTTTACCAGGGACTGTTTTTGACAACTTTTCAAACTTGGGGGACTGAAACTGCCAATTATGCAAACTTGATACGTTTTTCACCAGATTTTGATGTTTTTGCATTTAAAACATATAAAACACTTGTTTGTGATATTTTTATCATTTTGATGCGTTTCTGAGTGTTTTCAGATGTTTTTGCAGTTTAAACAGTACAAAAATGATGAGTATTTACACACTCATCAATCCCCCACACTAAGATATTGCTAGTCCCTAGCAATGATTTGAGAAAACATAATGGATTTGAATCTCTTTACCAAAAGCCATTACTTCTGGAGTAGCCAAATGTTTCAGTTCAAGTAAGAACTTTGGTACACTGATAACCAAATGATTTTGAGCAAATCATAAGCTTTCAACGGATTTGTTTTTGTCTTTACCAGAAGCCGTACCCTTCTGGACTAGCCAACTCTTAGATAATTTATTAATATTATCTTTGGTGAGTCGATTACCAATTATGGTTTTCCAACTGCCTTTACCACAAGCCATAAACTTGCGGGCTAGCCAACTCTTTACTTTTAAGGATATGGTGAGTTGAATACCATACAATTTTGGGCAAATTGCAAGCCGTCAACGGATTTGAGATATCTTTACCAAGAGCCGTTTGCTCCTGGATTAGCCAATCCTTTAGTCTTACAGACATGGCGGACTGATAACCAAATGAGTAAGTGTAAAACACTTACTCCAAAAAAAAAAATTTTGGCCAAAAACGGGGGAATTGGTATAATTATATGATAAAATTCGTGAGAATTCCCCCCCACACTTAGAAATGAATATTGCCCTCAATATTCAAAGTACCGGCGGTTATGCCGAAACAAAGAACGTGAAAGGGAAATACTATGGCCATTATTTAGCAAGGATTTTTTTTTTTTTTTTTTTTTTTTTTTTTTTTTTTTTTTTTTTTTATACAACATGTGAGGCATCTCCCCCACACTAGGGTGGTACACACGGGTGAAAACCCATGTATCATGCTTCTGTTTTTGATACCCGAGTCGCTAGCTTGACTCGATCCCCGCATTCATTGGTTCATGGGGAAAGTTTGAAGATCCGGGACAATTACAGGAGGAATGTCCTCTCCAAAGTAATGCTTCAACCGATGACCATTCACTTTAAAGTCAGGACCATCGGGTTGAGATAACTCAATGGTGCCATAAGGATAAACCTTAGTGATGGTGAATGGTCCAGACCAGCGGGATTTAAGCTTTCCCGAGAAAATCTTCAATCTTGAATTAAAAAGAAGGACTCGATCACCAATGTTGAAAACGCGGTTTTTGATCTTTGAGTCATGAATCTTCTTTGTCTTTTCTTTATAGATCAAAGAGTTCTCGTAAGCTTGATCACGGAGTTCATTTAATTCATTTATTTGAACTTTTCTGTGATCACCGGCTGTCTGAATATCAAAGTTGGCATGCTTCAAGGCCCAGTATGCCTTGTGCTCTAACTCAACAGGTAGATGACACGCCTTCCCGTACACCAGCTTGTATGGAGTGCACCCAATGGGTGTTTTGTAAGCTGTACGGAAGGCCCAGAGTGCATCATCTAGCTTATCCGACCATGAGGCACGGTTTTCGCCAACCGTCCTCTCCAGAATTCTTTTTATCCCTCGGTTTGAAACTTCCACTTGCCCACTCGTTTGGGGGTGGTACGCAGTAGAGAGACGGTGAGTAACACCATACTTCTGCATGACCCTTTCAAACTGGTCATTGCAGAAATGCGTACCACGATCACTGATTATGGCTCGTGGAGTTCCAAACCTAGCAAACAAGGATTTTAAGAATTTCACTACAACTCGGGCATCATTGGTATGCAAAGCCTTAGCTTCAACCCATTTTGACAAGTAGTCAACGGCCACGAGTATGTACTTATTACCGCGAGAAGAAGGGAATGGCCCCATAAAATCAATGCCCCAGATGTCAAAGATCTCACACACTTGAATGGCATTTTGTGGCATTTCATTCTTTTGTGAGATATTCCCGTGACGTTGACAAGCGTCACAGGCTTTGACGAATTCATGGGCATCCTTATAGATCGTGGGCCAGTAGAATCCGGAATCAAACACCTTCTTGGCGGTGTAGTTGGGGCTATGATGTCCCCCAGTAGGTCCAGCATGGCAAGCTTTGAGAATGTCAATAGCTTCCTGACCATATACACATCGCCTGATGACTTGATCCGCGCAAATTTTAAACAAGAAAGGGTCGTCCCAGAAGTAATGTTTAACATCCTTGAAGAATTTGTTCTTCTGTTGGGATGACATCCCTTTCACTATGAAGTTACCCGCATGGTAATTTGCGAGGTCAGCAAACCATGGGGTAGTAGAGTCTCCACGAAAAGAAACCGCATTGAGTGTTTCGAGAGGAAATGTTTCATTTATTTCCTTCTTTTCAAACACATCCTGGTGAGGGTTCTCTAATCGTGACAGATGATCAGCAGCTAGGTTCTCAGCTCCTTTTTTATCACGTATAATGATATCAAATTCCTGGAGGAGGAGAACCCAACGGAGCAATCTCGGCTTTGCATCTTGTTTTGCAAAGAGATATTTAAGAGCCGAGTGGTCCGTATACACCACGCATTTGGTCAAGATGAGGTATGGCCGAAATTTCTCAAACGCATACACCACAGCTAATAATTCTTTTTCTGTAGTGGTATAATGGGTCTGAGCTTCAGTCATAGTCTTACTTGCGTAATGTATAGGCTGAAAATGCTTTGTTTTGCGTTGCCCCAAGACTGCACCGATAGCAAAATCGCTTGCATCGCACATGAGCTCGAAGGGTAAATCCCAGTCTGGGGCAACTAGAATGGGTGCTTCCGTAAGCCTTTTCTTCAGTGTTTCAAAAGCTTCGACGCACTCAGGAGAGAAGATAAAAGGAGCTTCTTTTTCAAGAAGATGGGTCATAGGCCGAGCAATTTTGGAAAAATCCTGTATGAATCTACGATAAAACCCGGCATGACCCAGAAAACTCCTAATACCTTTGACGGTAGTAGGATGAGGTAGTTTAGCAATAACATCGACTTTTGCTCTATCTACCTCCATCCCATTTTTTGAAATCTTATGGCCAAGGACTATGCCTTCTTTGACCATAAAGTGACTCTTCTCCCAGTTCAGACATAGATTGGTGTCTTCACACCTTTTTAACATTTTGTCTAAATGGGAGAGACAAGTCTGAAATGAATCCCCGATGACTGAGAAGTCATCCATAAACACCTCCATTGTTTCCCCGATCATGTCGTGGAATATGGCCATCATACAGCGTTGGAATGTGCCTGGAGCGTTACATAAGCCAAAGGGCATACGTTTGTAGGCAAAAGTTCCGTATGGGCAGGTGAATGTGGTCTTCTCTTGATCCTGTGGATCAATGGGGATCTGAAAGTATCCTGAGAAACCATCAAGGAAACAATAGTACTCATTCCCTGCTAATCTCTCAAGCATCTGATCCATGAAGGGTAGAGGAAAATGGTCTTTACGGGTGGCGTCATTCAACTTACGATAGTCAATACAGACACGCCATCCCGTAACCAATCGAGTCGGAATTAACTCGTTTTCTTCATTTGTGACAACAGTTATGCCACCCTTTTTAGGAACACAGTGAATCGGGCTAACCCAAGGACTATCTGAGATAGGGTAAATCAATCCTGCATCAAGAAGTTTGATAACTTCTTGTTTGATAACATCATGGATTTTTGGATTTACTCTTCTCTGATGTTGAACTGCTGGTTTGAAGTCATCTTCCATCAAGATTTTGTGAGTACAGAACTCAGGGTTAATACCCTTGATGTCGGAGAGTTTCCAAGCAATTGCTTGCTTGTGTGACTTCAAGACCTTTATGAGAGCAGTCTTTTCATCTTTACTCAAATCTCGAGCAATAATGACAGGCAATTTATCATCACCTTCAAGAAATGCATACTCAAGATGAGGTGGTAAGTCCTTAAGTTCGACTTCAGGAAATTCTTCAGTTTTCTCAACTGACTTGACTTCCTTATTATGAAGTTTGATGGGAGGAAGAGGAGGAGAAATGTCCTGATTTAACAACTTCTCGAGAGTAAGAATATCTCCCTCCGGATTAATCTCATGGTGATTAATCTCTTCAGGAATTGCATCACTAGAGCGAGGGGTTGATGAGTGATCATCTTTAAGCATTTTCTCAATGAGAAGTATGTCCCCCTCGATGTCAATTGGAGCGTGATCAATTTCCCATGGAACAGAATCACTAGCCAAGTATGCTTCAATCTCTTCCAAGATGAAGTCGCTTCCCTCAAACGGAGTGAGAGAAGGAGTAGAATTGGCTATGATAGGTTGAGAAGATGTGGTGAGATTCCCACTCACAGAATTATGAGAATAACCAAGAACTTCTTGAGAGTACTCTTCAGAAGCAACATCAATGATATCGATTCGGTTAACCGACTCAGAATCATAGTTCGCGGAGTACCTCGAAGTTTGATCAAGGTTAAAGGTGACAGCTTCATTCCCAACACGTAATGTGATTTCTTGCTCAAATACATCAATGAGAGCACGGCCCGTTCTCAGGAATCCTCTTCCAACAATGAGAGGAACCCGTGGATCAGCATCGAAATCAACAACTACAAAGTCAGCTGGAAAATGGAACTTTCCTACTTTCACAAATACGTCCTCGGCAATTCCAAGAGGACGGGATATTGTACGATCTGCAAGCTCGAGAGTCATGCATGTAGGAATAAGATCCGGAAGAGAAAGTTTCTTCCATACTGAATGAGGCATAAGGTTTATGCTTGCACCAAGATCTGCTAAGGCAAAGCATTCAACCATTCCTGGAAATACACAAGGTAGGAGAAATTTTCCAGGATCTCCAAGTTTCTCGGGAAGCTTCTTTAAGATAACTGCAGAGCAGTTCTCGTTCAGTGGAGTTTTAGCCATTTCAAACAGCTTTTCCTTATTGCTTAACATGTGTTTGAGAGTTGATGCAAACTTGGGCATCAACATAATAGCATCCGCGAAGCTTATGTCAAAATGAAGTTCTTGGAAAATTTGAAAGAATTTTTCCATTTGATGACCAGCTTTCTCGCGGAGCTTTTGCTCATGTAAACGTGATGGGTAAGGAATAGAAGATTTGGATTTTCCAATGGGAGCTACAGGAGGTTCAAAAACAACTCCTGGATTTGATTTTGGTTTCTGGACAACCTGAGGATGGACAGTGCTGGTTCCTCCGTTATTAGTAGGAAGTTCCTTGTCCGTTGTCGCCTCAGGTTCAGTTTCTACTACCTTCGGGAGAGAAGAAGAAGAAGAAGTAGTAGGAACAGCGGGTCCATCATACGAAACACCACTTCTGGTTGTGATCGCTTTTGCATCGCCCCTCGGATTAGCGATCGTGTTGCTAGGTAAAGTACCTGAGCCCGAGGGTCGATCATTTAAAGACTTCTTTAATTCAGCGATCTGACTGACCAACAATCTGTTTGTTTCTTCTTGAGTTTTCATGAATTGCTTTAAAAGCTCATCAGATGTTGATACAGGAGGTGGTGGAGGAGGGACAATTTGAGGCCGTATGTTCTGGTTATAGCCAGAATTCCCTTGATTAGGGTTCATATTCCCCTGAAATTGATTCCCTCGATTGTACATGTTTTGATTAAGATTTCCTTGTTGTTGGAAACCTTGGTTGGGTCCGGAATAGAAATTACCTTGGTTTTGATAACCTTGGTTCATTCTTTGTTGGTTCTGATTCCGGTTAGGATTCTGGTTGAAACCGGGTGGTGCCTGATAAGTGTTAGCACGGTAGTTTGGTTCATTCTGAGGACGGTATTGATTACCTCCTTGATTTGAAGTACCGGCTATAGCATTAGCTTCAAACGGACTACCATCGGTGGCAGTACAGTTGTAGTATGCATGAGGACCACCACAAGTAACACAAACTTCAACTTTCTTCACTTCACCATATGATGGTGCTTGTGTGAAAGTGACTTTCTTCTGGTTAGCAAGAACCAAAGCCTGAACAATATCCGTGAGTTTGTCAATCTTAGCATCGGTGCTAGATGTACTCGCGGGAGATGAAGTAGAACGTCCAGCATTAGACTCAGTAGGATATGTCTTTGTGCGGAAAGGACGGACCTGGGACTTGTTCTCAATTATTTGCAAGGCTTCTTTTGTGGTCTTGCTCAAGAAATTACCTCCCGCGGAGGCATTCAGAGAGTCTTGATTGGCCTGGTTCAGACCATTGTAGAAAGTATCCATTTGCATTAACTCGGTAAAACCATGATGCGGACACTTGCGGAGCAAGTCCTTGTAACGATCCCATGCCTCCCCGAATGATTCCTCAAATCTCTGAGAGAATTTCATTATCTCATTCTTAAGACTTGTAGTTCTGGATGGAGGATAGAATTCGTTCACAAACTTTGTGACTAAATCTTCCCATGTTTCAATGGAACGAGGGGGTTGTTTCTCAAGCCAATTCCGGGCTTGTCCCTCTAGAGAAAATGGGAACAGAAGAAGCTTGATAGCTTCATGTGGGACATTCTTATACTTGATGGTAGATGCAATCTTGTTAAACCATCGAATGTGTGCATGAGGATCATCCCGCTCAAAACCATAGAATTGGCTTTGGGTTACCAGATTAAGTAACCCGGTTTTGAGCTCAAAAGTGTCAGCCACAATGGCTGGGACAACAATGGCATCTCCGTAACCCTCGATGGGTGCTTGGAGAAGCTCATTCATCGGCTTGTCTTCTGCCATTATGGCAGGTGGTGGTGGTGGTAGACGTTCCTCAGTCACAGCTGATGGAGCAGAACGTCCTCTACGTCTTCGAGGAATCTTTCCAAGTTCTGACAAAGGACTTGTAGAACTGGAAGAACGAGTGCGCATGCACTAAGTATAAAAATCAATTTTTCAAAACAAATGAGGCAAAACACAAGTGAACTTAACCAATAATCACAAGTAAAATGGCTTCTTTGAAAAAGGTACACCAAATCACAAGGACACAAAGGCAAGTTTTAAATCTGATGTTCGGGAACTTATTATGGTCGCACCCCCAGTTAGGTAGTGCACTGCCTTGATTTGCGGTGGTTGATTTTTATGTATATTAAGTATCACTGAAAAGACGTAGGTACAGATCTGTGCTGATGGGTTTAAAAAATTTTGGACAATATTTTTGGTATCGTCTCGTTTAACCAAATCGTATTTCTTTAAGAATCACCTTAAAAGAAACACAAATCAGAAAACGTTACGATTGTTTTGTTGTTTTATATTGTTTTTGGGTTTTTTAACACTTTAAGAAAAGTGTTAATGAACTTTTTGATTTTGTTTATAACTTTACAAAAACTTTTTACAAACTGTGGTATATGTGCAAGTACGGGTCTGAAAAATGTTTTAGAACACGCTTACAGCCTCCCCGGCGGCGGCGCCAAAATTTTGATCCGTGCAAAACCGTCAAGTTTTCTCACGCTAGTTAACCACTTGTGAATGATTAACTGTAAGGAACTTAAAACAGTTCACACACCAATGCAATTTAAGATCAGGAGAATACAGTGGATTCCCGGGTCGTTATGTCCCACGGAGGATGACTGGTGTTAAACACAATCAGATGTCGAATAACCACTAAGGATAGTGATCAGTAAGGTTTTTGAGATTTTTATAAACTACAGGAGATTAAAAAGTTAAAAAGTTAAAATCTATTAAATAAACGCTATCACTATTTTTAAACTAATGTTTTTGTTTTTATGTTTTAATAAAACTGAAATTAAAATCTACGCGACGTACAAAATAAAAAGTGAAACTAACACAATATTAATCCTAAAAATATGAAAATTATATTTTTACAATCCTAATGATAAAAGAAACTTTTTAGAAAAGGAAAATTATTTTTACAACTATTTAATTAATTATTATTAATTAAAAACTATTTTTAACTATTAAATAATTATCTAAAATACAAAAAAATAGGAAATTAAGCTAGAAAAATAAAATTATGAATTGGAAAAGTCTAAAATAACAAACTAGAATTTTCAAAACTATTTTTGTATTTTTCTGATTATTTTTCTATTTTCTATGAATTTTAAATTATTTAAAACTAATTTAATTATTAAAAATTACCAAATAAACTATGAAAAATCTAGAAAATTACTTTTTTCACTTTTTATATTTATCTAAACTTAATAAAAATGAAAAGTTATTTTTTTGGACTTTTTCTGAATTTTTTATATTAAAAGTTAATTAAAAATGCTTAAAAACTAATTTAAATTAATAAAAATAGCAAATAACCTAAGAAAAATCTGAAAATTTCAGGAAAACTCTAAAATTATACTAGGAATCTAGGAAAAATAGAAAAACATGGTGTTGTATGGAAGATTTTGGATCTACTATAATAAGTGCTTATTAATAAGCACCTTAAATAAGCAAGTGAGAACCTAAGACTACCAAACCTTCACAGAAGTTATTTTATGATAAAATGACTCAAATATAACTAGTTTCAACTACCCTTAACCTCTGATAAGCTAAATTCAACAGATTTGGCTTAATCAATTTTTAGACTAAAACAGTTTCTGAGTACCAAGTTAAAGCACAAGCAGAAGCTTATAAATAAGCTCAAAGTAAAAACTATGAATTGGAAACTGAAGTAGACCTGGTTGAGAGTGTATAAACCAAAAATTAGACTTTAACAAGCTCTTATGAGCTCTGTGTTAACTCTACAATATCTGAGAAAAAACTCAGCATTAGCTGAGTCTTTGGAGCAGGGCAGATGAGCTCTTCTTTGAGCTTATGCACAGGCTCACCCAGAGATCTCAAGCTAAAAACAGATATGAAGACCTAAATACCACCTGGCCAACTGCTTATATCCCAAATATCAGACCTTAAAAACCTTTATTGAAACTTGTGCATAATCTGCAAGTTCTGCAAAAAAAACTCAGTTTGACACATTTTTGACTTTATGAAGAACTTGAAAATGTTGACTTAAATGAACTTTGCATCCAAATTTTGTTATTGAGATTGATGTTATATGTTATTATAACACTGATTCAAGCTATGTTATTGACTTCCACACTCAAAATAGAGATCTGCTATCCCAAATCCATAACAGTGAACAGATAGATTGATCAAAGATCAAGTTTGACTTTTTTGTTGTAGCAGGCTCAAGTTTTTGGTTCAATTGAGCTCAAACACACCTCACAAGTATGTATCACTAAAACTTAACCACTGAATAAACCTTATAGACAAGTAAAACAGTAAAACCAAACACCCCTATATGGACTGATAATCAACTAAAAGAGATTTTAACAATGAAACTACTTATTTGTGTGATCCAATTAACTTAATATAGCTAAACTATCACTACTAGAACAGGTTTTAACATATTTTAATTACAATTACAGATGGTGCATAAACTTGTGAAAATGACTTACAAGAGTCCAATAGCCACTGTGGCTTGCAACAACAATCAAACCAGAACCTATACTACACTTAATCTGTATCAAACCCAACCAACATCCATCTCTGCAACCCCCATGTCCATTTCCAGAATGCTTGAACCAGAATGAGCTACACAGTTGACTTATGTTGACTTTTGCCAAATTTGCTTAGAACTTGATCACAGGCTTACAAAAGCTATTACAAGCTTATATAAACTTATAGAAATTGAGACAAAGCTATTTGAGGCTTGGGTTTTAGTTAATTTGAAATTGCATTTATATAAGAAATCTTAAAAACATTAAACTTGGATAAACTTCAAATTGATACTGAAATTAAATTGTAATAGACTTAACAACTTTAGTTTAGTACAATGAAAGTTTAAATTACAAAGCAGAGCTTATTTAAAACATAAAACTTAAAAACGACATACTTGTAAAAAATAAAATGTTAACTACTGCCTTCAACTCTGTCTTCTGCTTCTTTTATGCTTCCAACTTGCTCACACGTGTCATTAGAGCAGATCCCACCTCTTTTTAGAACCAATGGATGAGTAATGAGTGGATTGCCTGTTTTACAATTTTTGGCGGGAAGTGTTATTTTCAACCAGTGGGGTTGAAAACAAGTACTAGTGGGGAGGTGGGTTTGTAGGGATGATGATGATGAGGTTGGAAAGGTGAGGGATGGAGAGGGTGGAGTGTTGCAGTTTGGTCGGGGAAGAAGATAAGCAGGAGGTGGGGGAAGGAGAAGAAGGCGCGTGTTCTGTTATTTTGACTTTGGTTGACCAGGGTTCAAAATGAAAGGGGTCAAGGGCTAAGGCAGGGGTTCAAAAAGGGTAATATGGCAGGGTCAAATGGGTTTTGACAAGGGCTTTAGGTTTAGTTTTAGACAAGGACTAAAACTGTAAATACTCCAAAGTTGAGGGACCAATCCTGCCAATATTTCAAAGTCACCATAAGGACTGAAATTGACAACCTTCAATAGTGCAAGGACTAAACTTGACATTTTCATATTTTCAAAGGACTATTTTTGCCAATTTCCAAAGTTCAGGGACTAAAGTTGTAATTTTTGTAAATTTGAATCTCAAGGACCAATTTTGACAACTTTTGAATCCCTAAGGACTTAAAATGATATTTCTCTTTATTTAGTTTTACCAGGGACTGTTTTTGACAACTTTTCAAACTTGGGGGACTGAAACTGCCAATTATGCAAACTTGATACGTTTTTCACCAGATTTTGATGTTTTTGCATTTAAAACATATAAAACACTTGTTTGTGATATTTTTATCATTTTGATGCGTTTCTGAGTGTTTTCAGATGTTTTTGCAGTTTAAACAGTACAAAAATGATGAGTATTTACACACTCATCAGTTACCTAAAATAGACTCCCTAAATTGCCAGTTGTCACATATTTCCAGCACTAGAACTCGAATCCATGATTTTATGATTGACACTGTTATTAGAAAATAGAATGATTTGAATAAATACAAAGTCGAAACACATAACAAATTAAAACATATCTTTTTCACAAAATAAAAGATAGATAAATAAATATATACTCCCTCCGTCTCAAATTTATTGTCACTCGACAAGAAGCACAAATATTAATAAAAGTGGGACCATTATAACTCTCAACCACTTAAATGGAATATTCTCTCATTATATTCTCTTTTTCTTACTAAAATAGGTAAGTGGACAATTAATTTAAGACATCCATAAAAAGAAATATGGACAATAAATATGAGACGGGGGAAGTAATACTTTTGTAGTCAGATGATAGTACTGTTATATAATACTTCTATAGTCATATGATGTTATTCACAAAAGTATGACTATAAATATATAATACTGTTAGATTGCACTAGTCATATTTGCACTTTGTACTTTTCTAGTCACATGATTACAGTAACCATTTGAATCTTTTTATAATATTTGCACTTTGTAGTCTTACACAGTATTAAATGCATAAAGTTACAAGTTTCAACTAAGACACGTGTGCAACATAATCAAACAACACACATCACACGATCACATTATCACACAATACGAAGCTAACAACTAAATTTATAATACATATAATAACTAAGCATATGAATAGCATCACAATTCTCCATCCCCAAAAGCAAGAATTTTTCAAAACTATCTCTACTCTTCGACTCTTCGTTGCTAGTATTACAAACTATGTCAAGTAGAGATAGTTTTGAAAAACTATGTCAAGATACAAAAAGCAACACATAAAGCAAACTATGTCAAGATCAGAATATGGATCCATCTTGATTGATTAACTACATTACATCTCTTTTTTAAAGTTAAAACTTTCAATCAACAACACATAATCATATTCATTCATTCATAGTTTGATTGATACATGTTCGAGAAGATAGAGAGAGTCAGAGAATGACGACGACAGAGAGAGGCCAGAAAATAATACATTTTAATCTTGATCAAAGGAGTATATATATTAGTTGCCATCGTTTCGCTAGGGGTTTAATGGCCCAGAAGTTATGTAAACGTATTAAAAGGCCCAGAAACGCGATTATAAGGCCCAGAAACGTTTCCCGAACGTTTCCCGATCAACTTCATGCGTTTCCAATCTACATGAAACGTTTCCCATTTTCCTGATACGTTTCCATCACGTTCCAGCCGTTTTCCGTTTCTGAAATGTTTTCAGTAAGGGAATGGCTGCCCCAAGCGTTTCCGTGTATATATGCTATCTCGTGAGTTGAATATTGAAAAGAGACGAGTTTGAGAAAATAAATGAAGAAGGTGGAATAAGTGACTCAAAATCTATCCATAAAGCAAACTATGTCAAGATCAGAATATGGATCCATCTTGATTGATTAACTACATTACATCTCTTCTTTAAAGTTCAAACTATCAATCAACAACACATAATCATATTCATTCATTCATTCATAGTTTGATTGATACATGTTTGAGAAGATAGAGAGAATCAGAGAATGACGACGACAGAGAGAGGCCAGAAAATAATACGTTTTAATCTTGATCAAAGGAGTATATATATTAGTTGCCATCGTTTCACTAGGGTTTAATGGCCCAGAAGTTATGTAAACGTATTAAAAGGCCCAGAAACGAGATTATAAAGCCCATAAACGTTTCCCGAAAATTTCCCGCTCAACCCCATGCGTTTCCAATCAACATGAAACGTTTCCCATTTTCCTGATACGTTTCCATCACGTTTCCGGCCGTTTTCCATTTCTGAAACGTTTTCGGTACGGGAATGTCGACCCCAAGCGTTTCCATGTATATATGCTATCTCGTGAGTTGAATATTGAAAAGAGACGAGTTTGAGAAAATAAATGAAGAAGGTGGAATAAGTGACTCAAAATCTATCCATAAAGCAAACTATGTCAAGATCAGAATATGGATCCATCTTGATTGATTAACTACATTACATCTCTTCTTTAAAGTTCAAACTATCAATCAACAACACATAATCATATTCATTCATTCATAGTTTGATTGATACATGTTCGAGAAGATAGAGAGAATCAGAGAATGACGATGACAGAGAGAGGCCAGGAAATAATACGTTTTAATCTTGATCAAAGGAGTATATATATTAGTTTCCATCATTTTACTAGGGTTTAATGGCCCAGAAGTTATGTAAACGTATTAAAAGGCCCAGAAACGCGATTATAAGGCCCATAAACGTTTCCCGAACGTTTCCCGCTCAACCCCATGCGTTTCCAATCTACATGAAACGTTTCCCATTTTCCTGATACGTTTCCATCACGTTTCCCGCCGTTTTCCGTTTCTGAAACGAGTCCGGTACGGGAACGGCGACCCCAAGCGTTTCCGTGTATATATGCTATCTCGTGAGTTGAATATTGAAAAGAGACGAGTTTGAGAAAATAAATGATAGAAGGTGGAATAAGTGACTCAAAATCTATCCAAATCCAAAAGCAGGTTTAGAGCTCTCTTAGGTGAGAATCTCTATATTCAGGGACGAAACCAGGGGTTTACGCGATGCCTAAGACCTTTATGGATTTTTTTTACATAATGTTAATTTTTGATAAAAAAAAATAATTTTTCTTAAATGCACTCAGTTTATCGAATTGTGTTTCTATATTACGGTTCCAAAAAATTTATGCATCCGGTTTGATCCTGATTTCGTCGGTGTCTATATTGAGTTCTTTTTTGAAATACTACCGTGAACCTAAGGGTGAGCAAACGGACCGGCCGGACCGGACCGACCGAAGGACCGACCGGACCGACACGGACCGAGACCGGACCGACCACATTCGGTCCGGTCCGCGGTCTCGGCTTTTGGGCAAATCGGTCCTCGGTCCGGTCCGGTCCGGTCCGGTCCGGACCAAAACCGACGAAAAACCGACGAATTGGGCCGTTTTGGACCGGACCAACCGAAGACCGAGACCGGACCGACCGGACCGAGACCGGACCGACCAAATTCGGTCCGGTCTCGGTCTTGGCTTTTGGCCGAACTCGGTTTTCGGTCCGGTCCGGTCCTGGCCGGTCCGGTCCGGTTTTCAGCCTATGCACACCCCTACGTGAACCTGTATATAAGAATGATATATTTGTCAGTTAGATGACAATATTATTGTTGGTCATAATTGTGTTATAAATTCCAAAAATGGATTGTTTATTCACCGAAGAATGTATTAGTTCGATATTATTTTATACATAAAAGAAAATGTATCTGGGGATCATTCTTTCAACACGATGCCGTGCGTAATAAGAGGTACATACCAAACTCATTTGCTGTTTTCGTTATCATTTACAAATATATTAATCTATTTCATATACGATATTATATAAGTCTATATAAAGTATCAAAGGCTTTGCTTGGCAACATATATAAGTCGTCATTATATACGTTTAAAATACAATAAAAAATGTACATACGTACGTACTCACGCGATATGAGATATTAGGATCTGGTTCCAAGTTAATAAGTTCATCTATAATCTTGTTTGTATACTAGAAAGTAAGAGAACTAACTAAACACACATCCTTTCATTTGAAACTTAGATTAACCTACAATCACTTTACTATCGATCTGGATTCGCTAGCAGGGACGGAGCCATGACTAAATATAACTGGGTGTACAAATTTTTTTGAACCGTAATATAGAAACACATTTCGATGGAACAGGGTCATTGAAGCTATATTTAGGAAAAATCGATGTTTTCTTATAAAATTAACACTACATCGAAAAAATCTATAAGTGTCCTGGGCACCCGCGGGACCCCCTGGCTCCGTCCCTGTTCGCTAGGACAAAAGCGTTCATCAAAAGAGTTATATATATATACGTACTCCGTATATGCTTGTGTGAATGTGTGGAGTATTTCACTCTAACATGCATGTATATTAGTATTCAAACATGGAATTTAGTTGATTTCACAAGTTGGAATAATTTGGTAAGATATTATGTGCATGGAATTTCATGATGCCTAAAATAGTGAGTGACAACTGCAAAGAGAGTTTTTCATGATGCTGAAAATGTCAACCTACTTAAGTCTTTCTCATGCAATAAATCAAAACTTTCTATAGAATTTAAAGTCAAAAATTGCCCCTCATTTACTTTTTCTTGTTTGATAAACATGAATAAGTTAAATCTTTTCGTTAGGTTGACAATAACAGCACTACCTTCTATATAAATGAAAGAACGACACAAACATCAATAGCAAAACACGCATTCAAATATGAAGTTCAATGGTATGACACTGATCTTAGTTGTTCTGTTCGCGTTTGTCCTAATTTCGGCAAAAGGAAGTAGAAACCTTCTTCAAGCCACTACACGAGCCCAAAGTCCGATACCAACACGTATGATCAATGAGTAGCACGTACATATATACTTTATATGCTTAAGCATGTGTTTTGTTTTGATGAAATTTGTGTATATTAATTTCTTTTGTTCAAACGTGCAGAAGCTTCAATGAAAGGTCAAAAGTTTAGAGACACCGATAGAAAGAGAAGCGGTTGGGGCGGTTGTTGGCGTTGCTGGAAAAAGCGTCGTCTACATACCATATGGTTGGGTGATTGACATATGTAGATATGCTCATATGCTTGATCAAGAGAACACACGTACTGTTAATTTCCTTTTTCTCCATTTGTGTAACTATATACTAGTACTAATAAAAGATTTTTGTACTTCTTGTAATGTGTTGCAATGGTGAATTTCAAACAAGTCTTATCGGCAGATCCGATTTTGATAATAATGAGTTAGTAGACCACTGTTTACCAATTATTATGAAAATTGAAATGTGATATATTATTGAAAAGAGTTCATACAAACATACAAATGAATGAAATAACACATCTATTTATACTGCAACACGAACTGAATTACAAACTTTAACTAACTTATGATGTGGCACTTGGAAAAATATATTTGATGTCTTGTGTAGTGTGGTGAGATGTAACATTGGTCCTTCTTTTCTTCCATCTTCATCAATGCGATATCTTCTGCACATTTTGTAACCATGTTGACTTTTTTTGTTGACTTTGGTGTGTATGCTATTAACCAACCCCCCCCCCCCCCAACCAAAGTAGGTTGTGTATATAGGCCATGCGGGTGACCACAAATATCTACTGAGAGTTATAAGCAAAACAATGAACAAATGTTGTTTTAGAACCCGATGGATTGTTAGATCGCTTGCCTTCAAGGATACGACAACGATTTCGACATACATTTCTTCGGAATTTTAATACGAAAACAATGGCACTGGCAGGGTCAGATAACTCTTAGCAGTTTGGGATATATGGTTGAAATGTAGGGTTGCGTTTTTTTAAAAGAACGGATAAACGGCGACAACTAGAGTTTGACCGGCTAAAAGTGGCGGACAAGGTTCAAAGATCAAAACTAGAGCTCCGATACCATGTTAGACAATGAATCTCCGTAGGTATATATTTTATCATTAGATCTCCGATTGGTGTTTTATGGTGTTCGTGGGTATTTGAGAGATGGAGAAAAGTTTTCTTAATAATAGTGTTACTAAATTTGTCATACCTAATGGGACTAAGAATGGCAAATCGTTAAGAGGTGGTGATAGTATGAGTAAGGGTTCTTCGTCTAGTATGTACATAGGTGGTGATCAGACTAAGGGTGGTGGTTCATCTAGTTTGGCCGATCAAACTAGGCTCGATAGTGACAGTTCATATTGGTCTACTAATGATGTTGGTGTGTCGATTAGAAATGGGGGTAATTCAGTCTCTACTTCATTCACACCGATTAGGACGTATGATGATACAGTTGCTAAGGATCTTAAGGTTGTTCCTTCGTTGGTTGCTACTAATACATCTAGTAAAGCTATTAAGGTTAATGATGTGTGTGGAAACTAGAAGGGGGGGGGGTTGAATAGTTTTGCCAATTTAAAACTTCCTTTTCAATAATTAGATCGACTTATGTCAATCTATTTGGTTGTTTATGTTGTACGTTGATAGATAGATATATAAACGTGTAATGAAAGATAAAGAGTAAGAAGCACATCACCACGACACAAGTATTTATAGTGGTTCGGCTACAAGGACACCTTCCTTACCCTACTCCACTCCCCGAGTCACCTACTCGAGAGTTCGTAAACACTACACCAATCTCCTTATGGCGGAGAAACCTTTACAACGTCGCTTACACCTTTTTCCGGTACAAAGCTAAATACCGAGTTCTTTCACACCAAGACGAACCACACCTAACACAACGTCGCCTACCCTTTATATGGTGCTAGGCTAACCACCGAGTTCTTTCACACCAAGGAGAACTAATTGTATCACAACGTCGCCTACCCTTTATTAGGTACTAGGCTAAGCACCTAGTTCCATTACCATGGAGGAACTACTACCCGTCACAACACAACACCTAATGTTAAGGAGATCCACTCCTTATTACAACACCATCAAGGATGTCACCATCCTTGAAAATAAACAAATACTTATATGTATAACGATGCACCTCATCGATTATACGACCTAGGCATTCTTCCCTAATGCCACTTGATTTGATTCTTAGGCATCCTTCACTAATGCCTTTGACACAACGCTTGGCACCTTTCACTAATGCCTTCATCTTGACACCTTTAGCATTCTTCACTAATGCTTTTGACACGAACGTTAAGCATCTTTTACTAATGCTTTTGTCTTGACTCTTTTGGCATCCTTCACTAATGCCTTCACCACAACATCTATGGAGGAAGAAAGAACTATCAACAAGAGAACCTCAGTTGCCTTGATGATGTCGAAGCATGGCAACTCATGGACTTGAGCTTGCTCGACTTCAAGAAGTGGTGATCTCGCCTTTAAGAGGAACCTAGAGAATCACACAAAAACAAAAGACAAACTACATAGATCTCTTGGATCTGAGGTTAGAGAGGTATAATACTTGGGAAAGTATGTGTGTAAGTGATAACTAGAAAGGAGGAAATGGCTCTCTATTTATAGAGGAAATTTTCTACTATTTCCCGGATCCCGCGGATCCATCCCACAAGGGATCCGTCTAGCGCAAGGCTAGGGATCCGTGGGACGCTCCTCTTTTCCCATGGGTATTTTTGGTTATGGGTCATGGGTCATGGGTTATGGGTTGATCCATGGGTTTCTATCTAGATACAATGTATCTCAAAGATACAATGAACTTGGTTAAGTGGTATATATAAAACCATGGATTTATGGGTTAATACCATTTGCTAGTTTTTACCCATTTAGCATATACTTGTTTTTACCTATTTTAGTATATACTTAGTTAAGTATATGTTAGCCCAATATGTAAACACTAGTTGTTGTACATATGTATCTAAATCATAAAAACACTTTTACTTGTTTTAGTGTTTTATATGAAAACGTTAGTGTGTTAGAAAACTATTGAATCAAACTATTTGCGTATTTTATTTGTTTCGTTAAAATGATTTTACGTTTGTTATCGACAAAACATTAGAAGATCGTAAAATATAAATAAACGTTTTTACGGCTTATTTGTATTAACAATCTCCCCCTTTTTGTTGATGACAAAACATAAAATTATTTTAAGGAAAAACTAAAATTCGTAGCAAATTTGAATTAGTAGTTTTTACTTTCTTCTCCCCCTTTTTGTAAAAAAAATATGTAAAAGAAAATGTAAAGAGAGCAAGTGACGGGAATGGTACTCGTGTCAACTCCCCCTTGACGAGTCCATTCCTTTTAGAGGGCGTCAAGTACATAACGTAAATAATCTAATGTGTTTGCAAATAAGTTTGCAAATGGTTCGTCTAAGTGACGAAAACGTGCTCCCCATTGAATATTGCAAAGTTGAAATGGGGTGTCATGAAGTATAATCCAAAAGCGGATTAAGTTGCAAGTGATTTTGCAATATCGTTTGACACAAAGCTCCCCCTAGCTTTATGTTGTCAAAATCTTCATGTGTGTTTTGAAAATCTACAAAGTAAAGGTTAGGAAACAAGAGTATAGTGCATAATTTCCTGCAAATAAAATTCAGGTTAGTAGAAATTTGTGCTTCTGTACAACGGATCCCACGGTTCCCTTCTTGGAGGGATCCGTCTAGGCCATTGTTAGGGATCCGGCTATCTGGTGACATTTTCTTCAGCAATGAGAGTGTGTCAATCAATGCTAATGAGAAGATGAGATATGTGTAAAATGTAACAAGCACAACACACAAAATAATTATGGCATATAAATATTCATTCAATAAAACAAGAGATTATCAACCAAATCTCTAAAACTAAGAGAATGAACTAGGCCATACAAATACTACTTAATACTAACTAAGTACTAGACTTAAAATGCGATAATGTGCTTGAGTCTAGGGATGAGTGGACTTGTTGATTTGATCCAACTTTTCAAGAAGATGATTAAACATGAAATGTATCTCATTTCGTGCTTCTTGAACAAGTCCTTGAGTGATTAGACAATTTGGGCGATTATTGTCTTGGTTTGGAACCGGAGGGAAATGGATATTTTGAGGAGGCTCTATGTGTGATTGTGGGTCTTCATTTTGTGAAGTGGGATGAGGTTCTAAAAATGAGGGTGGTAATGTAAATTCTTCCATATGATCAAGGTTGTTCCTTGTCTCCCATGATGGGCTAGTTGGTGTTGTTGCTGGTTCCCTATTCTATGAAAAGGTTGGTGAATGATAGGCTCTTGGTAGTGAATGATCCAATAAGTAGATGTTTGGGTGAGGTAGATGTTCATTCAAGGAGTGTAGTCCATGCTCAATGAATGAGGGTTTTGACGGCTTGCTAGAACTAGCCATGTTTGGTTTTGAACTAGATGATCCTTTTTCTAGTCCGAAAGGTTTGATGCTAATCATTGCGGTTCTCTTAGCCTTTGGATGAGTTTGATGAGGTGGGGTTCTAGTATCATTATCTCTAATGGGAGATGTTTCGGTAGATGAGATTTCATGGATCATTTGACCCTTTCTTTTGGATGATCCTATGGTTGAAGAGTTGTTGCTAAGAGCCTTAGTCATAGTGATGATGATGCTAATATAAACTTCTAATTGCTGATTTTTGAAAGGTAAATGAGAATGGTGCCTTAACCCTCATGTTGTTTGGTTTATAAAGGATCATTTGAATTTAGGAAATTAAATTCTTGGCCATTTAGAGTATTAAGCATGCACTTAGGTTTTTGATCAGCTCTCGGAGGATAATAAATGAATGCTAAAATGGTTAGATAACCAAAAATGACTTAAGATTGAATATGGAAGCTGATTTAATCTTTCTGCAGCTACAGATCCCGCGGATCCCTCTCAGCAGGGATCCGTCTGGTTAAAGACCAGGGATCCGGCTGTCAGGCAGGTTCTAGGTGAAATGATTATGCTTTTGTAAGGTTTGCTATTAATGGATTTTGAGGTTTTGAGTTATTTTTGAAGTCTTTAGCTGTTGGATATCTCAAATCCTCAACCACAATGAGTCATGATGCTTAATGATGGTTTTGGGTAACAAAATTTACTTCTGGTAGTCTAACTATGTGTTTGACAAGGATACCATTTAATGTGATATGGATAAATTATGGTAATAAGTCCTAGAAGTCAGATGATGACCTAAGATGAGTTTACTAAAATCTTTAAAAATAAAGAAAAAAAATGAAAAACTAGTTTTGAGCCTAATTTTAAGTCAAAAGATGATTAAGATCAATTTGCTAAAATTGATGGATAAACCAAACTAAGTGCTATCAGACGTGAGAGATAATGCGTGAGTGTTGGAGCGGAATTATGGTGAGTTTTGACGAGTTGATAAATCAAAAACATTTTGAGATATATCCTAGGTAAGCCATTGATGAGAGTGAGGTTTTCAACTATTTGAGGAAGACTTAGTTGACTCTAGTATCTTATGTTTGACTCGTGTGAGGTGATTTAGTAGGCTATTTTGGTGTAAGCAAGTCTGCATTGCTTATCAGAGGTCACGGATCCCGCGGTTCCCTTCTGGGAGGGATCTGTCTAGTTCAAGTGCTGGGATCCGCCTATTGTAGATCAGAAGGCTTTCAGCAAATGTGCAACTTTGCACTTTTCTAGTGAATGCTTCTCCTAGTTGTTTCTATAGGGACTAAGTGCATGAACACAATAAATATAATGTATAGCAAGGTAGGAAGAGCTAGTATTCCTAAAATGAGTGACGACGACCACTCAAGGGGCATCAAACAGCACGAACCCAATCCCGCCGGGGCAGGGTATGGGTTAAAAAAAGTGCACTGACAGGGATTGAACCCTGGTCAGTTCGCACAAGCAGCAAAGCCCCAAAAGCAGCACCTTTTCCATTTACGCTAGAGTCTTTGTCATAATTTGGTAAGATATTATGTTCATGGAATTTCATGATGCCCAAAATAGTGAGTGACAACTGCAAAGAGAGTTTTTCATGATGTTGAAAATGTCAACCTACTTAAGTCTCTTCATGCAATAAATCAAAAACAGAACTTTCTATAGAATTTAAAGTCAAGAATTTCCCCACGTTTACGTTTACTTATTTGATAAACATGAATAAGTTAAATCTTTTCATTAGGTTGACAATAACAGCACTACTTTCTATATAAATAAAAGAACGACACCAACATCAATAGCAAAACACGCATTCAAAAATGAAGTTCAATGGTATGACACTGATCTTAGTTGTTCTCTTTGCGTTTGTCCTAATTTCGGCAAAAGGAAGTAGAAACCTTCTTCAAGCCACTACACGAGCCCAAAGTCTGATACCAACACCTATGATCAATGAGTAGCACGTACATATATACTTTATATGCTTAAGCATGTGTTTTGTTTTGATGAAATTTGTGTATATTAATTTCTTTTGTTCAAACGTGTAGAAGCTTCAATGAAAGGTCAAAAGTTACACCGATAGAAAGAGAAGCGGTTGGGGCGGTTGTTGGCGTTGCTGGAAAAAGTGTCGTTTACATACCATATGGTTGGGTGATTGACATATGTAGATATGCTCATATGCTTGATCAAGAGAACACACGTACTGTTAATTTCCTTTTTCTCCATTTGTGTAACTATATACTAGTACTAATAAAAGATTTTTGTACTTCTTGTAATGTGTTGCAATGGTGAATTTCAAACAAGTCTTATCTGCATATCCGATTTTGATAATAATGAGTTAGTAGACCATTGTTTACCAATTATTATGAAAATTGAAATGTGATATATTATTGAAAAGAGTTCATACAAACATACAAATGAATGAAATAACACATCTATTTATACTACAACACGAACTGAATTACAAACTTTAACTAACAGACCAGATACTAAAAACCCTAAAACGTGCTCTCTCTCTCCCCTTGGCGATTCCAGCTGCCACCCCTCTAATATTCCGGCCTAATCAATCTCTAAAGCCACCTCTCTACCATGATATGATCTTTGTATTTTGGTATGCATTTGGTTTTAGAGTTGTATTTGTTTCTAGGGGTGGCGTGCTGCTGAAAACCTTATTGTCTAAACGTTTTGTTTCATCAATTTTTTGGTGATTCGTTTTATTAGGGTTTGAATCGACTCAAGGGATCTGATTCGTTTCTATTATCATACTGATGTTATATATATGTTAGGGACGAGGGTTTTTTAATCGATCTTGCTCTTTATTCATTAGTCGGTTATCAAATTGACAATATATCTATTATGGGTCGATCTGGCCGAAACCCTAAATATTTTTGCTGCCATCGATATTCCTATTATTTGGTGTATCGTAGTTTCTGTTAGGGTTTGGGTCTTTCTATGGTTTGTTTTGTTTCTCATGAAGCTCATCATATTATTTTTTGAGGAGGTTTGGTTGTGGATTGCTGCTCTTAATCGATATATGAAACCCGATTAGGGTTTTGTGTTTTATTATTGATGGTGCCTACACCTGGTGTGTGATGGTGGAAGGTGATGCTGGATCTGGATGTTATTTGGTACGTTAAAGTTCGTTGATCTCCTGGTCGAATCATGAAGGTTGTGGGATGAACGTGGGTTATTGAGAGAGCTGGAAGTTGTGTTGGGGAGTTTGGACGTTTGATGTATTACTGGATGGAATCAAACCATTGTGGTTTTGATTTTTGCTTATTCGCTATCTCTACAACACATGTTCTGTTGAATGGTGCCTATGGTGCGCTAGTCATTAGGGTACGGTATATTCATGGAAGTTGGTCGTCTGGTTGTGACTTGTTCCTTGCTGCTGATTTGTTTATCATGATGATTGGGTCAGGTCTGATGGCTTTGATTCGTTTGGGTTTTGATTACCCAAGATATGTTGCAAGATCATGAAGGTTTTGTTTGTGTTTTTCGTTGCTAATACAAACAAAGGTTATGTTGATGAATGCTTGGATGGTCTTACGTGGATTCTTCATGGAAGTTAAAGTGGACTACAATAGTGATATAGAAGGCTTAAGTACTTTTCTTGAGTTGTATTCTATTATTTTTATGTACTTTGTCATTATTGGTAGGTTCATTTTATTGTATGTTATAAGAATGGTGTGTCATTCTTATATTCGAGTCTGTAAGTATCCTAAGGGACTGAGATGAGGGAAATCACCCTCATCCTTTGTACCTCAACGTTTTTTGGAGTATTACATTTACCGGGGTGAATTAACCCTTTTACCCAAAAAAAAAAACTTTAACTAACAGATGATGTGGCACTTGGAAAAATATATTTGATGTCTTGTGTAGTGTGGTGAGATGTAACATTGGTCCTTCTTTGCTTCCATCTTCATCAATGCAATATCTTCTGCACATTTTGTAACCATGTTGACTTTTTTTGTTGACTTTGGTGTGTATGCTATTAACCAACCCCCCCAAGCAAAGTAGGTTGTGTATATAGGTCATGCGGATGACCACAAATATCTACGGAGAGTTATAAGCAAAACAGTGAACAAATGTTGTTTTAGAACCCGATGGATTGTTAGATCGCTTGCCTTCAAGGATACGACAACGATTTTGACATACATTTCTTCAGAATTTTAATACGAAAACAATGGCACTGGCAGGGTCAATTAACTCTTAGCAGTTTGGGATATATGGTTGAAATGTAGGGTTACGTTTTTTTTAAAGAACGGATAAACGACGACAACTAGAGTTTGACAGGGTGGCATAGATGTGGCGGCTAAAAGTGGCGGACAAGGTTCAAAGATCAAAACTAGAGCTCCGATACCATGTTAGACAATGAATCTCCGTAGGTATATATTTTATCATTAGAGCTCCGATTTGGTGTTTTATGGTGTTCGTGGGTATTTGAGAGATGGAGAAAAGTTTTCTTAATAATAGTGTAACTAAATCTGTCATACCTAATGGGACTAAGAATGGCAAATTGTTAAGAGGTGGTGATAGTATGAGTAAGGGTTCTTCGTTTAGTATGGACATAGGTGGTGATCAGACTAAGGGTGGCGGTTCATCTAGTTTGGCCGATCAAACTAGGCTTTATAGTGACAGTTCATATTGGTATGCTAATGATGTTGGTGTGCGATTAGAAATGGGGGTGATTCAGCCTCTACTTCATTCACACCGATTGGGACGTGTGATGATACAGTTGCTAAGGATCTTAAGGTTGTTCCTTTGTTGGCTGCTACTAATACATCTAGTAAAGCTACTAAGGTTAATGATGTGGCTAGTCAGCCAGATGGTATTGATCAGGTCGTATTGAATGTTTGTAAGAATTTTGAGGAAGCAATGCGTGAAGTTGAATTAAAGAACTTGGAGAATGCTATGTCTAGTTGTAGTGGTGTACAAACGGCTCCTAAAGCTTCTGTAACTAGCCCTAGTGTGCACATGGGTGCTCTTTCCTTTGCTAATCTTTTAAGTTTGGAACGTGTTACTAGGAAGCTTAACTTTTGACCTTTGGTTAATGAGAATCATATTGAAAATCATGACACTTTGTTACCAAAAGTTGCTATGGAAAGTGTTTTAAACCGGTATGATAATAATCTTGTTGGTTTCTTTGTTGGCAAGAATATTGCCTTCCCGATTGTTCAAAACTATGTTACAAATATGTGGCGTAAGTGTGGTTTGAAGAAGCTTATGAAAAATGATGCGGGCGTTTTCCTCTTTAAGCTCGATTCTAAAGAGGGTATGGATAATGTGCTTCAGTGGGGCCCTTGGTTAATCTGTAACTCGCCTCTCATTCTTAAAAAATGGACTCATGATGTGTCGCCAACCAAAAGTGAGGTAACTAACATTTCTGTGTGGATTAAATTACATAATGTGCCTTTACTTGCATATTCTGAAGATGGCTTGAGCTTGATAGCTACACAAGTTGGGAAACCGGTTATGTTAGATGCTTTTATAAGCTCAATATGTGTTGATTCATGGGGATGTATTAGCTTTGCTCGTACTTTAGTGGAATTATCATCGGATTCTGAATTAAAACACGGAGTTACTACGACTATCCTCAAAAAAGATGAAGTGGTTTTATTACAACATGCATCAAGGCTTAGTATGAATGGAAGCCTCCTCATTATGAGGAGTGTAAAGTCTTTGGACATGACCGTATTAGTTGCCCTAAATGTGTTAAGGAGGCGGTTCGTAGTGACATTAATGTGGCTGCGAAAGCTTCTACTACTCTAGAGAAGACGGATGATGGTTTCAGTGAGGTACATAATCGTAAGGCTAAAGGGAAAAAGGTTGGGGTTCAAATGCCTCAGAAACAGCCGTCTCGTGGTATTGATGTGGGTAAAGGGGCTAAATTTAAGCCTTCTAAGCCTAAGCAGGTGTATGTAGCTGTGTTGAAGAAGCCATATGCTAATAAGGAGAAAATTAATAATGAGTCAAGTACGAGTGGGACAAAAGTTGCTACATCAAACCCATTTGATGCTTGCTATGGTTGATATTGATGAGAATGGTGTTCCTTGTCCTACTCCTGTTGTTGAAAAAATTGAGAAGCTTGAAAAGCTAATTATTGATGAAAAAGCTACTCTTATGCATGATAATGGTCATCCTCTAAAAAAGGTTGATTATCCGGGTAATACAAAGAAAGCTAAGGTGGATGGGTCTCAAAAGACTGGTAAGGATTCACAAGAGCAGCTTGTGTGTGACTTGAAAGAGAAGAAGCAGGTTGCGGCTTCTAAGCCTAGTTCCTCTTCTTCTCCGTATGCTAAGGTGGGTAACCCATTTCTAAGGTAGGGAAAGTGGTTGTTTCGGACAGTGATGATGAGGAGGTGCTTCCACCGGATAATCCTATGGCTAATTTTCTCGCTTCGACAGGCGGTGGGCATGAGCTTGAATGTGAAATCCAAAGATCTAGACTCAACTAGGGTATGAATAACATTGATTCATTGAAGCACAGCGGAATGAGAATAAAAACACAATCAACATTACTAATAAGGCTTTCTTTATTCAAACATGATTAAGAAACTAGCTATACTAATATACACACGCTTTCTTGTGTGTCTAGACTCTCATTGAGAGAGTTCTATATTTTCTAAATGGATGATCACATAACCTAGACGCCACCCCTCTTTATATAATAGAGGGAGATTACAAGAAACTCTAGCTTACTAATAAAGCTAACTAACTATTACATATTAGGTCCTCATTGTTTCTTCTTTCTCCAGTTCTGCTTGTGGGTTTTGTAATTATCAAATCTGTAATTCTCAACAATCTTCCCCTATTTGATATTACCAAACAATTTGCATAAAAAAACAATGCTAAAACATATCATCACAATAATAAGTTGCACATCATGAATCTTCTTCCCCTTTTTGTATACATCTAATAGTGTTCTTGTGTAACTCGTAAATGCTTCTCCTCAAGTGATGTATGTAGATGGTAAGTATATGAACAGTAAGCTTCCCTTCAAAAACATACTAACCATCACTTGAATCTCGGACTTTTTAGGCTCTATGTAGTGATTACTGATGAAGAAAATTGAGTATAACGAACTTGAGGAAGAAGTTGAATTTCCCAAATTTGCGTCTTATATCTTGTACTATCCACCTGACTCCAAACTCATACTCCTATAGTATAAGTAGACCGCAACCTCTTGATAAACCCTCAACTAATATGAGACACTGAGCACTACAACGTAACTCCTTAAAGTGATAGCAAATGTGAGCATTAAGCACCACTAGTTTGTAGATCACGCACCTTTTCTAGATTCATCAAGTCTTTGTCACATCATTAACGTACGAACAAGTTACCTCCTGTTAAAAGGCATGATAAGACACGCACCTGTGAAACTCAACGACAACATCAAATAAATGATATTCAACCTTTTTCGTAATCACATCTTCAAATAATGAATGAAAAATATCGAGCATCACATCGTCCAAAATCCAAAGGCGTCAATGGACCTATAATATGTGTTGTCCAATATCAATCAACACTAGCAGCACAAACAAGCGAAATCGGACAACACCGGCAGCAATAACAAAACAGTAGCAGACAAGGCAAGCAGAAGAAACCGTAAGCAGACAAGCAGGAATGATATAACCAGTAGTGCCAGATCAACCAGTAGGAACACCAGATCGATTTAGGATTTAAAACCCTAATTGAAACACGCCTTTATACCAATCCGTGATCTGAATGACAACCCCTTTTTGCCTGCTGCCTCTTTTCTTTTCACGTCTGCTGCTATAGATGAATTAGGGTATAAATCGTAATTCAGGAAAACCTTATAAACCCTAGATCGAGATCCACGAGGCTCTGATACCAATTGTGAAATCCAGAGATCTAGACTCAACTAGGGTATGAATAACATTGATTGATTGAAGCACAGCGGAATGAGAATCAGAACACAATCAACATTACTAATAAGGCTTTATTTATTCAAACATGATAAAGAAACTAACTATACTAATATCACTGTTCTAAAAGGCTCGCAAAGGCACCGCAAAGGCCTCGCAAAGGCACCGCAAAGGCCTCGCAAAGGCGTGAGGCTTGGTCATGCCGCCACGCCATGCCGTCACGCCGCCACGCCATGCCGTCACGCCGCCTTATGACACATGTTTTTGTAAACTCGATATTTACGAATTATGATATAAATATATAAATATTTTCATGCTTTGTGCCGCCTTATGACACGCTTTATAAACGCAAAACCTTCGCCTTAGCCGCAAAGGCGTGAGGCTTGATCATGCCGCCAAGCCACGCCTCACGCTATTTATAACCTTGACTAATATACACACGCTTTCTTGTGTGTCTAGACTCTCATTGAGAGAGTTCTTTATTTTCTAAATGGGTGATCTCATAACCTAGATCCCACCCCTCTTTATATAATAGATGGAGGTTACAAGAAACCCTAACTTACTAATAAAGCTAACTAACTATTACATATTAGGTCCTCATTGTTTTTTTTTATCCAGTTGTGCTTGTGGGTTTTGTAATTATCAAATCTCGAATTCCCAACATTGAAAATTACTATGATGACTATGCGGATCAGGTCTACGATTTATCAGGGCAATTGGATGCTTTTTATGATATGTATGATATCAAGCTTTAAGGTCGTGATAGGTAGTGATTTTGTTTTGGTATGTGTCTTATGTAACCTACTGAGGAGTGGTTTATTTTCTTATTTAAATGATAGAAAGTGGCTTGTTATGTAAGCTTTTTTGCCTAAGTAATAAGCTAAGATATGGGATTTCATTCATATTCTTTATACTTAAACGTTTTATCGAGTAATACATTTACCGGGAAAACCTTTTACCCAAAAAATATATTTAAAAACATATAACATAATGAGACGCTAATGAACACTAACGGGTATAGGTCATATCTATCCTTTAATAGTGTTAAAGTATATATGAAAAGGGTAAATATCTCAAAAACCTCATATATTTTTGTCAAATTATTGAGAAAGCTATTATAAATATTTTTTGTTGTTAAATCATACAGTTTTATATTAATTGTTGAAAAACCCTTTTGGGGAGTTTGACTGATTATAATGACTAAAATGGATTATTTTTTTATTTTTACCGATAATATAGATTAGTTGGAAATATATAGATGCAAAAACGACGTCAAATGAGACTGCGACGATAACGAAATGAATCTATTTAAGCTTAGAAGATAAGTCAAACCCGTCACAATTACTCTTGCGACAATTAAACATAAATGATGACAACATATAACATTTTAATTTAATCAAATTATGTAGGGTTTTTGTGGCATTTGCCCATATGAAAACTCATGAGTATTAGGTTGCATTTATACAACTTTTGGGGTAAAAACATATCAATATGTACCCATCGTCCTTCATTATCCCGCTGTATCGTTTGCCTAATTTTCTCATATTCAATTCGTGGAAGTATATTCATTGGAGGGGGAAACATCAATCACCACCAACGGTACACTTTATCAAAGGTGATAGTCATTTGCCAATGGCACCATATATAATGTCTAAAGTCAGTTTTAAATTATTAATATCAACACAGTAATCAAAATAGCAACAAATAGAATTGAATACTATAAGAAGATATTAGTTTTCGAACCAGTATGAAACCACATCACTTCATAGTTGATTACTAGAAAAACAGATAAACCTTACACACTAGGTTGTTTATTATTGGAGCACGGACATATATAGTGTACGTAGCTAGATACATATTTAGATTAACACGAACAAGTGAAACCACCGCCTTTATTAATGAGTCGATAGGAGAAGACGACGACCATGCTGCTTCCAACAACCATAACAACCTCCCCACGTACTATCAGTATGAGCTACTTTTTCTGATTCAGAAGTTGTGTCTCCTGCATATGTAATTAAGCATTATCATTTATCAACGAAGACTATATATAAGCATCATACCCTTGTACGTATATTAATGATCGTACCTTTTTGCTTTTGAGTTTGCGGCTGGTTGGTAGGTTGATGGGTTCTTGCGGCAGATGAAACAAGGGCAATCGTAAAGAGAACAACCAAGACAATAGTAATAATACGATTGTGCTTCATTTTATGAAGTAGTTGTGTAATTTTATGCTAGAGTGATGTTGGTTTATATAGAGAGGGGAACGTGTGATGGTTTGACTTTTCTCATGCCACTAACTTAAAAGTTCTTATATAATAAGATGTGTAAAACATGCGGTTTGATTATCTTTGGATGCATGAATGTTTCTCATTAATGTTTCAAAAACTGTAACAAGATACTAATATAAAACTTTTTAAATAGTGGCATCCTCGATCCTCAATACTCGTGCTCCTTACTACACTTACTCATGGAGAACGCGTGTTAGTTGGTAAAAAGGAGAATTCGGTCATTCAGAAGACCGAGTTGTACGTGGAGGTATGTTTTTACTGTTGTGTGTTTGATTTTGATGTTTGTAACGTATATTTTTATTGAAGTTAGGTATGTTTTGGTAATGTTGTTAGTTGTTTTATTATATTAATTTGGTAATAAAATTGGTCGTGAAGAAAGAAAATAACATAACCAGTAAAATGGCATTGGTGAAATTATATGTTGTTACCATTGGACTATATTTATCAACAACCCAAGCTAACCTCATCTTTTATTAAAATATTATTTTCTTTTTCCTCCACCTACACAAAATACATACAACCAATTCATATCATTTATCAATAACACAACCTAAAATAATATAAGTATTAAAAATAAAAAATAAAAAGTAAAGAAAAAAACAAATATCCATTAAATTAAAAGCATGTGGCAGATTGGAGTTGTGATCTTGCGTTGCCATACGATTTAGGTTGAAAGGAAAATTTGAATGAAAGTATTAAAAAATTATTAATTTGTATGAATAGTGTACTACTCCCTCCGTCCCAAAATTATAGTCCCCTTTTGATTTTTTCGGTCTTTCTCTTACAAATTTGACTTTGAGTATTTTTGTTTGTGTTATATAATACTTGATGCAATATATATAAATTGATTGTGTTTTTAAATCTATTTTCATTGGTATAATTTTTATCAACTATTATATAACACAAATAAAAATATTTAAGGTCAAAGTCGAAAAAGAAAGACCGAAAAAGTCAAACGGGGACTATAATTTTGGGATGGAGGTAGTATTTGGATTGACAACATAATTGATAAACATAGCATTAGACATTAGAGCATTAGGTGTCACGACAAGCTTAACCTCTTCGTCAGTGCCACCTCAGCGTCACATCAGCATCTCACTTCTCCACAACTAACCACAACAAACCCCCTCACTCATAACAAACCCCAACCTCTTTATTTGGGGTCCACTAGCACTTTATTTTTTTTATTCAATTTTCATTTCCAAATAAACTAAATTTATTTCATTCAAATTAAAAATACAATACATAACACAACAATGATAAAAAAAACACGATACGGAAAAAAACAACGCGAATAAAAAAAATACAACACATACTACCGGATTTAATCTTCGACATCCCACTTCGGGCAATCTTTCAAAATCTCCCAAACGTGAACATACTTGAACTCCTTTCCACCAAATTGTTGCTGAAAGTTTAGTTTCGCATTTTCGAGATGAGTGTGGTCATTTTGAGCACTTCGACGCTGCAACTGTTTGTAAATTGCGTTGAATTTTTTGCAATCGACGTTAATCCTCGTCCATTTACCCGTGATTGAATTTTTTGTACGATGGTCATCGGTTGTCTGATTATTGAACATCTGCATAACGTCGTTCCAAAAAATATTTTCGGAACGGTTATTTTCCAATATTTATTGCTTGCGAAATTTCTATCCAAACTTGCGCAAGCAAGATTTCTCCAGACTTGTTCCACTTCGGAATTTGAGACATTTGTGTGTGTGTGTTTTTTTTTTTTTGAATTGATGAAGATGTGAAAAAATGGTGGTTATAAATTGTTATTTATAGGGGTGGTTTTCAAATTCAAATTCAAATTCTAAAATTCAGATTCAAAATTCAAATTCAAATTTTAAATTCAAATTCAAAACCGTATACTTTTGAGCGGGCTAATTCAAATTCAAATAGGAGCAGGCTAATTCAAATTCAAATAGGAGCGGGGTACTTTAAAATTCAAATTAAAATTTTAAATTCAAACGGTTTAGTTTTGAGCGGGATTATATGAGCCTATATATACTACCTTACCAGTCACAGATTACACACACAACTCACACAATTCACACACAAAAAATGTCTCGCAAAGATTTTTCTCAGCAACTCCCAAGTCCAGAAAAGTTGCCGAAAACCAGCTTTCCAACTCCAAATCACTTGCCGGAAACCAGCTTTCTAACTCTACCAAAGTTTGAAGTTTACTCAACACCACCGGAAAATGTCTTCCCGGTGGGTTTTGAAAACATCCCATACCTCCCAATTGTTTCAACTCCACCTGTGAACAGTCCACAAGTGGATCTTCAAAACCACCCCAGCGGGTTAAGTAAGGCTTCCCTCCGACAACTAGAACAAGATGAAGAAAACGGTAGGGAGATTATGGAAGAGCAGACACGTGAAGAATCTGCTCGCCGTGAGCAAGAAGCACGGGAAGCTCAGTACCTCAAAGACAACTATTTCGACATAATGGAGCGTCGGCTCTTTAATGGGGAGTTTGATTCCCCTTCAAGTTCTGAGGGTTGAGTCTCAGATGATTCGTTTTTTTAAGTTTTAGTAGTTTTATTATGTATTTCATGTTTTTATGTTGTTTTTTATTAGGGAGATTATGTAGTTTTTTATGTTTAAGCGTATTATGTATTTCATGTTTTTAGTTAATTGTTCAAGTTTCAGTTTAAAGGTTTCATCATTATGCGTTTATGTTTGCATTTTTTTTCCTCCACGAACCTTTCAATCTATGCAAAAAAACACTTCACCTTATTAAAAACACTTCACCTTATCACAAATATCACTTTATATAAAATAAAAAAAGAGTAAAAAAAAAAAAAAAAAAAAAAAAAAAAAAAAGTACAAGTTTCAGCTCGTCGGGCAGACGACGAGACTTCCCACAGCGATGGACGGCGTGGGGGGCGATGTCACGGCGCTGGACGGCGAAGCCTCATAACGAGGTGACACCATGCGCTCTTACTCATTAGCCTTAACTTTTTCACAGAAGGTTAGGTTCAATTAATATAGTTGGCAATAGTTGACTCAAAAATGTTTTTTTTCTTTTTTCTTTTGGCAGTTGACTCTAAAGTCTAACAAATATCCAAATTTGGTTACGGCTTTCTATGGGAATCTATATAAAAATGTATACGACGAAAACTCGAATTTTAAATAAAGAAAATTACTAAAGAGCCCAAATTTTCATGGTTAGTTCATTTTTAAAACTTTTTTTCACCTCTTTTTCAAAAGAGTCATTCTCAACTGCTCAATGCTCAACTGTCCACCTGCTCAATTGCTCAAGTACAAAAGCTCCATTATTTTTATGACACGTGTCATTCCTTTTGACTGCTCAACTGCTCGACTTGACTGCTCAACTACTCGACTTTGACTGCTCAACTGCTCGACTCCACCCAAATTTTGACACGTGTCATTCTTTTTGTACTTGCGCAGTTGAGCAGGTGCCAGTTGAGCATGACTCTTTTGAGAAAGAGATGAAAAAAAGTCTTAAAAATGGACTAACTTTGGAAAATTGGCCTCTTTTGATAATTTTCTCTTTTAATTATGCATTATTTGTAATAAAATGCAATTAATTAATTCTGTTTTTTAACGGCGATATTATTTTCATAATTAACTAACGTTGGCCATTTGAGCAAACATGAACAGGATGTGAAATCGTTTAAGATTATATATATATATATATATATATTTTGAAGAAGCGACTTTTCTTCGTTTAAGATTATATCTATCCGCAAAAACTCGCCGGTTGCATACTTGCATGAAAATTTGAAGAATGCATTGATAAATTTTCAGCTAAAAAATGACCAAGTGTAGCTTCAACTTGTATATAAATATGCTCGATTACATGCCAGCGGATTTCCACAAAGCAACACATACTACATAAGTCCTAAATCGTGACGAGTTTGGCACTAAAAAGTCCCATCAAAATAAGGAACAACTTGCAGTCGTTGACTAATGCATTCACTTTTGGGTCATTTAGGTTGAAAATATCAAATCTAAGAGTGCAACGCAATTATACAAAAAGGGTCGTGTTATACAAACCCCTCTATGGGTCAACCGTACAACCCGCGAAGCATATAGTACACCACCGCGATGCACACAATACAACTCTCCGATGCGTGTAATGATTGGAAACCCCCTATAGGGGGTCTATATAAACTGCCCCATACAAAAAATTACATGCATACTAATTTGCATGCATAACATATATACAAACTTGACGTACGCACAGGGGCGGAACTACATGTAACTTATGGGGGGGCGGTGCCCTCCATGGTTCGCCAAAAATTATCAATTTTTAGTGTAAATTTTTTTTTTAGGACCATTTTATTAAAGTGCACCCCGTTACAAAATCAAATTGCCCCCCACCTTAAGATCAAACAATGTAAAAAACCTTAGATCTCTATCTTAATCTAAAAAAATATCAGTTTTTACTATAAAAATGAAAATTTATAGCCTTTTTATTAAAGTGCATCACGAATTTTATCAAAAAAAATTTTTTTGCCCCCCGCCTTCTAAAATCCTGGGTCCGCCACTGCGTACGCATGTATCATGCATGCACGTATAGTAGTATATATGTATGTATGTGTCAATGTGTGCTGTGTGTTGACATTTTTTTTTTCAAACAGCGATTTACATATATTACAGTCCTACCAAGAAGTTTTAGGAAACCTATCTGAAATCCAATTGAAGATGAACAATTTTGCATTATTAATTAAGGATGAGACATTTCATCAGTCTCTTGGAAGAAAAAAGGTACGTAGACTTGTTACGAAAAGCCAAATCATCAATAGGGTTGATTGAACCACGGCATCAAAACACCTTCATGTGTATAAGTTTTGGGGTTGCATGGTGTTATGATGGATTCTTCTTCCAGAAGAAAGAAAGACAAGTGCTAAGATATTAAATGAACAACTTGCATTTAGTAAAACAGCAAATACCAAAGTAATTAAGACCGTACACCATTGAACTTCATTTTCCAATATTTTATTTTGAGATCGATATGGTTTTACACACAAAATACACTTCTCGTGACTTAGTTGGTGAAAAGAGACGAATTTGCTAGAGAAATTATATGAACAACTTGCAGTATGTGACTCAAAGTCTACCCAAAATCCAAAACCAGGAGAGATGGTTAGACCATGTTTTCAGCGAGAATCTTTTTGAAATTTTGTTAGATATGTATAGTACTCCGTATTAACTATTAAAAAAACGATATGATAATGTTAGTATCCGCAATGTAGTTAATTACGCGTAAAAGTGGAATTTTCATCTTGGGTTTTGTTTGATTTCTGTATAATTTGTTTCTTTTATAACTAATTAAATGGAATTGACAAGTGCTTTTATGGATTTGATACAGAAACAGAAAAAACGAGACTACGTGAAATGTCAACAGGATAAGAGTGCTAGGTGCAATTAAGGTTATAGAGTGACTTATTCGTCCGCTACGTTAGCTTTAATTCTATAACATTTATGTAACACAAAATCAAAAAAACACACTCCCTAGCTTATAACATTTTTATAACCACCACCTAAAAACCCTCTCTCATACAAAAAAAAAAAAAAAAAAAAAAAAAAAAAAAAAAAAAAATGAAACGTATAATTCCCTTTACATTATAAGGTTGCACCTATAACATTCTTATGACGCCATCAACCGTGCAATTGGTGGTATTATAGGTACCAAACACACACGAATAACACTTCTATAATGTGTTGCAGGCCAGCACTCTAAATAATTAAGAATGAACCATCCACGAAGCGGACCATTCCCAAGTTGTTTGACGAAACTTTTGTGGGTTTAATAATTGGCTTGTCTTTCCATTAATCAATAATTACATTAGTCATGTTTGGCAACAAGCGTTAGTGAAGCTTTTAAGAGTGACAAACGATAATCATTTAAACGAAAAGCTTGTTTGGCAACACATCCAATAGCGTATGAAACTAGCCCAACTGCTTCAAATTGAACTGCTTCCAAAAGAAGCATTCCATTACTACTCCTAACATTTTGTCTAAGAAATTACATATTTACCCTCAAATATAACTTTATTCTAGCACCAAGCAGGGATGGATCCAGGATTTTCAAATGGGTATTGCACAAAAAAAAAATCATAAGTACCAAAAAACAAAATTAACGTTATATAAGTTGTAAAAAATGACAAGCTAGTAAATAAAGTACCATGTCTCTTATTATTGACCTTTTCGACGTTTTTAGCCTTGAAAGCGCTTTATCACATCTTCATTAGTAACCTTCGCAAATAATTCTTTTTCTATGTTACAAATTAAATCATCATTCATATAATTTTCACCCATTATGCGGAGATTTGTCTTTATCAATTTCATTGCCGAAAAACATCTTTCTACGGTTGCAGTTGCCACAGGTAAGACTAAAGAAGGCTTCAGTAACTTATAAATCAAAGGAAAATAAATATGCTTCTTTCGTGTCACCATCAACGTAGCAAGCTTGGAAATTCCTTTCAGCTTCATAAAGTCTGTATCATGAATCACAGTCTCATAGTAGAGGCACAGTCTCATAGTAGAGGTCAAGTTCCCGCCTAAGAAAAAACCTATCCGCATCCGTAAAATCATCTTGATAAAACGTGGTTAATGTAATTATCTTTGATGCATCAAAAATTGTAAATGAATCACATGGACTCAAAGCTGATATATTAATAAGCAAGTCGTGCTTATCTCACCAAATCGAACTCCAAACTCTTGTATTTGCATATCCAAAACTGTGTTAAATATATCAATCTCAAAATAGTGTCGATTCTTTATACTAACTACCCGGTTTCTTTTAGCAACACAAATTTCGTCCATCTTCAATACTACAATATCATGGTTTTCACAGAAAGAATTTACTATCTTCAAAAATGCATTAAAAACACTTGTTCTAAGTTTCACCAATGCTTGTTTTGTTCCTTTTATCATTGAAACTGCCTCTACAATGTTTTTATCTCGTTTTTGAAGAGATTTTGACAATAAACCCATGATTCCTAAAATGTGCTCCATCAAGTGGGAATAAAATGCAAACTCAAACTTTTTAAAATATGATAACATACCAGTTGCTTGATTTCGGTTTCGGCCATCAAGAGCTTCCTTTTCCACATATTTCAACACTTTAATAACCTCAGAAAACAAAGAAAACAATCTCACAATTGTTTTGTAATGCGAACCCCACCGTGTATCACCAGGTCGTACAAGCGAGAGCTCTTGATTTTTCTCTTTTCCAACTTCAATTACACCTTCACTAAGTTCTTTTTCTATTCTTTGCTTGTAATTATCTCGCACCATATCTTTTCTCTTACATGACGAGGAAACCACATTTGCCACACACATTAGTTTTTCAAAGAATTTCATAACACCATCATGGTTTTTTGAAATCACCACAACCACTAACTGAAGTTGATGTGCAAAGCAATTTATATAGTGTGCTGAGTTGTTATCTTTTAATACCAAAGCTTTTAAACCGTTGAACTCACCACGCATATTGCTTGTTCGATCATAACCTTGGCCTCTTAACTGTTTCAAAATTGAATAATAATTTCTAAGAGATAAAGTAACTAAAAATTGTAATTTATAAATTAGAATTTGAAAGACTTAATTATAAATTGTAAACAAGGAGTATTACCTGTTTCAAAATCAAATTGTGTTTGGTGAAGAAAACATCATTGGCATATTTAAGAGTGGCGGAAGAAGTCTCATTCACATGAATAACCCCAACAAATCTTGTACAACTCCATATCTATCAAGATATCGGAAAACAATAGCCATTTGTTCCTTTTTTAGATACGCCACTAGACTCATCTACTAATAAGGAAAACACATCATCACCAATATCTTCAAGAATGGAATCAAGGACCTCATTAGCAAAACATTCACATATTTATTTCTTAATTTTTGGAGATGTTAAGGTACAACTCAAAGGAGCTCGCGCTACAGCTAATCGAGTTTCCTCGTTTTCATTTGTAAGCAAGTGATACAATTCTAAAAAAGACCTCTATTCAAAGAACTTATACTTTCATCACGACCACGAAAGGGACATCCACCCTTTAACATCAATCTACAAGTCTTAACTGATAGATACAATAGAATTCGATAATCACTCATCTCTTGTTCAGTTTGCTTATTAAAGGCAACATATATAGATTGATTTTTCTTCACTAGATTTTCACTTTTTTAAGTGCTTTGTTGTGAAAACTATTAAGTTCACCTATATGGTCTTTCAAACTTGTCTTTCTACTCCAACTGTCAAACCCTTATACCATAAAAGCATCAAACTGTGAAAAAAAAATAATTAATAAAATAAAAGAACTCTTAACACTTAAACAGTTAACATGCTACCTTTACAAATAATAGTAAAAATATTTTTTAATAGCTACCTTTTGATCTTGAATTATGATCTCTATTGAAATGATGATGCCCACTGTGGAAGTTGAAACATTTGGATGGGGAGAATGTGAGGAACAGTTGCCTCGAGACTTTTGTTTGGTAAATTATACAGTAATATTATATGGTGTATTATTAGATTAATTAATTTGGATTTAATGGGCTAGCGGAGTGGGCTATTTATTTCTCTACAATTATATTTTAGGCTAAATAAAATGTGCATGACTAACTAAAGTTGACATGATAAAAATAATAATAATAATAAAAAAATAAAATAAAATCGGGTGTTGCACGGATGAAGAAATGACAGTTTTTCAAAAAAATTTGCACTTCGTGACTTAGAAATGGGTGTTGTCCGTGCCACACCCGGCACCAATATGAGTCCGTCCATGGCACCAAGTAAACATGAGCTAGGGCTACAAACTAATGCTAAAACCTGTAATACAAATAACGTCTAACAACTTTGAGGCTTAGAGCTTACCTCTACGACTCAACCCCGTGGCCATGCATAAACTCATTCTCCCATACTTTATCCATAAGTAACTCAGAGTTAATAGTTCGGAAGGAATATTTAAGTACGAAAAAAAAAAAAAAAAAAAAAAAAGTTATTTATTATTTAAGTAATATTTACTTTAATAAATGTTAGTTATCTAATTCTGGAAAATTTATACAACACTATGTTAAGTTTTATTGTATTTTTTTTCTTAAATGGGTCAAGTTTAACAATTAGCTAAACAATGAAACCGTTTAAATAAGCTATACAGGTTGAATGAAACCATTTCACCACAATATTCTACCGACTCCTTTAACAAATTCATGTACTAAGATACAACAGCATTATATTACACTTGACAACAAAGAAGAACTGATATTGGAGTTGGACAACAGTCACATGCTTGGTTATGTTGAGTGCGACGGTTACATATATAGCTACATACATGCATAGATACACAGGTACAAATGTACAATCATACGCACTGTCGCATTCGACTAGACTACCTTAGACGGCGATATACATGAAGTGGCCAACAACCCCAAGAGCCATTTCTATCAGCATCTGTATGAGCTACTAGCTTTTACTGAGTCAACAGTTACTTCTCTTACACAAACAAATTAATATAGTAGTTTAGACACTAATTTGTCTTGTGCTTGTGCACCCATGTCATATTATGAACTGATACATGATCTTACTTGTATGCTTATCGATCCATTTGTTGTTGGATTGTGACTTGATGGTTTTTTCAAGCCGAAGAAACGATTAAAATGTTAATATGATTTTGTCTATCTCCTTATACATGAATCAAACACATCTTGCAATAGCTCTTTTCTGATATTATCAACTTAATTAATTGCAAGAGTTGAGTGTAGCTTGAAGTCTACCAAAATTCCGTAAACCCTAAAAATTGGGTTAGAGTTATCAGTCAATATAATATTTCTACTTCTTTCAACAAATTCTTAAAATGATTCAGAAGTATAACTTTTAATCTTACAAAACAACCAAGAGAACTAGGTATAAGAATATCAAAATAAGCAAAAGCATTCCATTTTATAGCGTACTTAGATTATTCAAAATACAAAATAATCAAAATGATAAAACGCTACATTTATGATAAAACGCTACATTATGCCATCAAAGATCATATTCAAGACACCAAAGGCACGACCCATAAATTTAACTCTCACCAATAACAACACAACGATACAAATTACGATCACCAATTATAACTATTCTAACGCAGCAGACGACGATCATGGTTAGGCCAGCAACCCCAACATCCACCCCAATCGTTATTAGTATGAGCTACATTTTCTGTTTTAGCGGTTGCATCTCCTGCATATAAACGCAAACAAATTAACATAAACGTACTCATTCTTGAAATGTACGTAAATACACATGTACTAATCAACGTACACTACAAAAAAATGTAAGATTTGGCACGACTTTCTCGTCCCAAAATTGCACACAATGTCGACCCAAAGAAAAAAAGGCACGACATGTGGCACGACATGTCGTGCCTTTTTGGTAGACCCTATTGTGTTGACCCAAAAAAATTTGGGACGACATTTTCTTTAGACTTTGGGACGACATATGTTGTGGGGCCCAAATAAAATTCAATCTGAAAATCAGATTTGGGACGACAATGTCGTACTTTTTTTTTTTTTTTTTTTTTTTTTTTTATAAATCTTTTTAAATTAACCTAAAAAAGTAATTAAAATGCAAAAAGGCACGACATTGTCGTGCCAAATTGTATACACACGTGGAAATTGTATACACACGTGGAAAAACAGGTGGCCACTTTGTGCAGAATGGCACGACATGCTTTGTATATTAGGGACGACAATGTCGTCCCTAATTGTCCTGGATGGCCAAAAAAAAATGCAGGAAACTGCATGTTTTCCAGATTTTTTTCGGATTTTTTTCCGGAAAAAATCTACCAAAACAAATGCAACCTGTAATCAATCACAATCCACAATACCAAATCGACAATATGATACAATACCAAATTACTAAACGGATCGAATAACATTCCACAATTCTACGATACCATTTAACAAATACGATACAAAGTAAACTACTCTTAAACTAACAAGTCTCAAACTAACATGTCTCAAACCAACAAGGCGCAAATTTCCTAAATAACATGTCTCAAACTAACATGTCTCAAATTTCCTAAATAACATTCGACAAATACAATACTATTCCATAATATTAATAAGTCTAAAATACACAAACTAACTTCCCGCCTACTCCTCAAAGAACTCGCCGCCCGACTCGTCACCCGACTCGTTGCCCGCCTCATTATTATCCCCACTATCATCATCATTATTATTCAAGTCATTATTATCAATATGATCATTTTGGCTCAAATGGGGATTATTTTGTGAGTTGTACCGGTTAAGGTCTGGTGGCGGCATAGCATAGTTCGAACTAGTACCTGGGCACGTGATAGAGTTTGGAAAGGTGGGGCGATAACAACCGGCAAATGCATTATTGGGGTTGAAAGTGGAAGCTTGGAAACCATAAGGGCCGGGAGGGGGAAAAGGGGTAGGAATGGGTACCGAGGGAAAGGGAGGTGAAAATGGATTACCTTGTGATGAGTTGTAGTGGGACAAAAAGATCTGAAGGTAAGATCCGTATGTCCCAACTGCGGCTTGGGCCGCGACAGCGGCTTCCCTAGCCGCGGCAGACTCTTGCCTAGCTGCGGCAGCTTCTGCCTCAGCCTGACGAGCCCGTTCTTGAGCAGCCTTGGTTTCCCTCATCGCCTCTGCCATATGCTCCCTAGTAACGTAATCTTCAGTAGCATGCCCACGTGTGAACCTGCGAGCGGTTGAGCCACCACCAGGTAACCTCCTGCCCCTGCCTGCCCAGTTCTGGCGGTTATCACTCGGAACTACACGCTGCAATATTTCCAAGCTGCTCATGTACGGGATGAGATCGGCTCTGACTTGCTCTTGAAGGGCCCTCATCTCATTCTGCGTAATTTCAAAAAAAAAAAAATAAATAAAAAAAAAAAAAAATAAAAATAAAAATGAGAAGTAACTTAATATAATGACGCATGTTAAGAGATAAACTACTTACGTAAGCCGTCTCGTTCTCTCTCGTCTCAAATGTGCCATCTTTTTTTGAATGGCCTCTCCTCCAGGTTTCAAGCAGGTCTTCATTTTGATTGTTATTGTTGACCCTCTATACATACAATATAAAATAAATTGATAACGAGGTAAATATAAACAATATAAAAACCTTTAAAAATCACAAAAATTATAACGAGTCTTACATGAATGTTGCGTCCTTGAACGAACGACTGTCGACCTTGGTAAGTTATAATCTTGTTTTTTGATCGATTTTCTGCATTTGTGGTCGATCTTGCCATCCGTTTCGGGTCTAACCACCAGTCAACCAACATCTCCCATTCCTCTTGGGTTCTGTTCCCCCAGGATTTCTTGGGTGGCGGATGTGCCTTTGCCGCTGCGGGTGTCTCGTGGATATCAAAGTATTTAGACTTGAGCCTGTGTTTGTATTTTCGGTATAGCGTCCTCTGCTGTAACCATAGCCCAAGTCCTATCCTTTCCCACACCGTATAAACATTCTGTCCAACCGTGAATCTGGTCTCATTATTCAACCAAGGCGCCAGGTTGAAATAGGTCTGCAAAAAAGTATACGCATTTAAACAAACACACAATTTAAATATAACAAGCATATCTAAACGGTTAATAACAATCACAATAGAAATAAAATAAACAATAAATATAACCTGTAGGGTCGGCATTATATGCGCCTTATAAGAATCAGGAATTTCTTCCCAATCGGCATCAAGGGGAAGTGGCCTCACTTGTTCCCCCATAAGACTACTTAACTGCATTGCATAAGTGCCTACCGGTGTGAAGGTGCCTTGATCATCGGTATCAAAGCCTATAGGCAAAGGCTGTCCGTTATTCTCCCTAAAAGCCTTCCTTAAGGCCCGATTTGCCGTCTCACCGGTGATCATTGAACCTACAAATATAAGTTATTAAGTTGTGAAAATACATGTAAAAAAAAATAGTTTTATCAATAAAAATTATATAATAATAAATAATAAAATAATAAAATAAAAAATCACAATTTGTTACTTGCGCAATAGCCCGGCAAAGTAAATGAGGGCCGTCTTGGTGGATCACCGCCAGCATCCCCGCCGTGTGATCTAGGTTGTACACACGCCATCTGTAAAAGTACAAGTAAAAGAACACATAATTTCGTGGACCAATTAACACTATATATATACCTATTTCGCGGCTGAAATACACGAAGTGAAGAAAAGAGAAAGAGAAAAAGAGGTGGTCTCGGCTGTCCCGGCTGTCTACGGTCCCGGCTGTCCCAAACACTACACATAAAACCAAAGTTAAACAAACTATTGTCGTCCCAAAACACATTGTCGTACCAAATTAACTAATAAAAACTTAAGGCACGACATTGTCGTACCAAAACACATTAACAAAATTAAAAAAAAAGTCACTAACCCCAACACAAAAGGTGGTGGTGGTGGAGCTGCTGCAGCTGCTGCGGTTGTTGGTGGTGGTTCACGGCGGTGGTTCACGGTGGTGGTGAGCTGTTGCGGTGGACCATCTAACCAACACAAACACAACATAAAACCATTGTAAACAAACCATAATTAAAGAAATTAAATTAACAAACCAAATTTTATCAAAAAAAAAAAACCTTTAAATGTGACAAAATAACAAAAATTATACAAATTGTGCACAGTGGTGCGTGTGTAATTGATGGGTAAGAGTGATAGTAGTGTTTTGAAGAAAATCGCGTTTTTTTGTGATTTTTCCCGATTTTTTTTCTTTTTTTACGAGGGGATATAGCAGTTTTGGTGGGTTTTTTGTGCAATTGTTGAAGACAGAGAAGAATGAGATCTGGTCAATTATTGTTGTTTTTTTGGGACGACCAAATAGGGACGACAATGTCGTCCCTTTTTGTTTTTTTTCCCCGAATTATTTGGCGGCATATTTAACTTTTCGTGAAAATTTTTGGTAAAAAAAAGGGGACGACAATGTCGTCCCTTTTTGTCTTTTTTTTTTATTTTCCTTTATTTTATGTATAATATAGTGTGTTTAAATTATTTAATTAATACTAAATAAATTAAATTTGTTATAAACTTTTTAAATAATTTAAAAAATTAATTAATTAGTTATATAAAGTTTAAATTAGTTATAAAATTTCTTAAAATTTTTGCTACTTTTGAGGTTGTTTGGATTCTTAAAATTAATGATAAATTTTTTAGATAAATTAAAACGGATGAAATGTTAAACGAACGAGTCAAGATAATGTCGTTATACATGACATGTTAAAACGGATGAATCGAGATAGTATCATGATACATGATATGTAACATCCAACCAAAACTTCCCTCCAAAAATAATGGCGTCAAAATTTCCCTCCAAAAATAATGGCGCCAAAATTTCCCACCAAAATCTACCAGATCTGCTCTATATATCACATAAAGAAAACTTGAGATCTTATCCCACCAAAAGCCACCAGATCTTATCCTCAAAACCACTCAACCTCGCAACCTCTTATCTTCGCACAAATTTCAAAACCTGATATGGAGCCATTTAATCCTTTTATGTGTTCTTGTGGAGCAGGAAATATAAAATTAAGAACATCGCATAGAGAATATTCATCTGGACAACAATATTATTCATGTCCTCTGTCAAAGGTGAACAATCATACATTTCTTATTTATGTAAATATACAAATAATTGGGTTGTAATCTCTTAAAATTTTCTTATTATGTAACAGCCCAGAAAAGATAATGGGTGCGGATATTTTATGTGGAAGGATGCATTTGACGAGTACTTAAGAACAATCTCTGCACCAACAGAGTGCTCGAGCTGCCATGAAAAAGATCTTAGGATAAGCTTGCTTGAAACACAAAAACATGTGCTAGAGACAAGAATAAGGGTGCTTGAGGCCAAACTTGAAATGGCAACGATTCCTGACGACCACGCATGTCAGTCGGATGCATTACTTCATGAGCTGTTAGGTGACATGGATAATTTTCGTATGTAGTATTAGTTGTTGTTCTTGTAGTTGTAGTTGTTGTTGTACGTAGTTGTTGTTGTTGTTCTTTTAGTTGTTGTTGTTGATGTAGTTGTTGTTCTGGTAGTTGTTGTTGTTGTTGATGTTGTTGTTGTTGTAGTTGTTGTTCTGGTAGTGGTTGTTATTGATGATGTTGTCGTTGTTCTTGTAATATGTATCCGTCAAGTATTTGTATAAATCAAAGCACATACTGGATTTGTAAAGCTGGTCATGTTCTAAGTTAACATGTCACTTATTACTATGTACCTTTCAATTTGACCATGTTCTAAGTTAACAAGATTATGGTTTCCAAACACCCCTTTTCCAATACTAAATTACACATGAATAAAGAAACAACTTGACAACATAACGAAACAGATCAAACGAAACAACTCGGCAAGCAAACGATATTATACACAACACGACATAAACCATATGCTACACACGACATACGAAACAACTCAAACGAAACAACTTGACAACAAAATGAAACAGATCAAACAAAACAACTCGGCCATTCAATTATTTTCCCTGCTACTTCCCGCTCTGCTAGAACCTGCACCATCTTTTCCCTTCCTTTGCTTGACGAACTGTTCAAACAATGCTTCAAGATTTGTTACCCTATTTCCCGCATCATCAAATGTGTAATCGAACGGGCTTTTTTCAGCTTCATCTTTTTCCTTCCTTTGCTTGACGACGAACTGCTCCCACATTGCTTCAGCTTCCAGTAGGTTTGCTCCTCCATTCCATAATGCAGAAGTAGCTTCACTGTCCAAATACACTCTGTAGAATCGCTCTTTCCTTAACCATTCCAGAATGCAGTCTCTCATAAACGGATCTATGTTCTTATAAGAACCATATTCATCATAAATTTCTGACCCATACGTATCAAGAACTCGAGTAAAGAGATATATGGACGATAAAAACAGTGACCACTCTTTTTCTGGCGTGTAATCAGCCATTTTATTGTTACGTGTGTTTTGTGGTTATTTATGTTTTGATGGGATATATAAGGAAAACTTTGCGGGAAAAATAATGGCGGGAAAAATAATGGCGGGAAAAATGTATTTAATTTTAAAATAAAGTATTTGATCATAAATATAAACTATTTAATTTTCATTCTATATTAAATAAAATTATTTAAATTAAATAAAAATAATTTTTTAAAATTAAATAAACTATTTAAAAATAATGGCGGGAAACTATTGGCGGTAAAAATAATGGCGGGAAACAATTGGCGGTAAATATTTTTTCTAATTCTATAAATGTATTTAATTTTAGATTAAACTATTTAATCATAAATATAAACTATTTAATTTTAATTCTATATTAAATAAAATTATTTAAAATAAATAATTTAACTAAAAATTGGTGTTAAAAAAATAGATTTACATTTTGGGACGACAATGTCGTCCCAAAGTGTTTGGCGGGGGTAAAAAAACTGGCGGGATGTATTTAATTTTCGTGGAAAGTTATTTAAATACCAAAAAATTAAATAATTACAAAATGGGACGACATTGTCGTCCCAAAATGCATTGGTCAAAGGTTATTATCTGACTTCTGTATTTGTTGAAAACCGTGTGGGTCCTACATGCAATTTGGGACGACAAAGTCGACCCAAAAAAATTGCCCGTCCCCAAACCCTGATTTTGGTGTAGTGGTATAGCATATTGATATAAATGTACGTGCATGTGATTGATCTTACCAGTTTGTTTACGGGTTTGATGGGTCCTTGCCGCAGATGAAACTATGATGAGTGTAAAGAGAACAACCATGAACAAAGTAAGACCATTGAGCTTCTTCATTTTCTAATACTTTTGCTTTGAACTCAATGCTTTATGCATACACATGCACTTATATATTTATATAGGGTTTTAGATGGTGTTTATTCTTTCTCGTGATTTAGATAATTGTATCTTTGGATTTATATGTAATTTTGTATTTTGGAAAAATATATATGCAAATGCCCCTAGATAATAAAGAAGACACATTTGCAAGAGATATATATGAACTCGACAAAACTTGCAATAGTTGACTCTAAAGTCTACCCGCACTCACAAAAACAGGTATGATTGTATTCTTTATTCTAAAAGTATGAAAATTTCGGTGTACCTTAGTGATGATTAAAAATAAAAAATAAAAATGTTTTGATTGAAAATAAGTTGATCTTTGTTATCTTACTCATGGTTCTAAAAGCCTCGCAAACAGTGGCAGAGCTAGGAAAAGTGATTACGGAGGCATTGCGCAGCAAGAGGAGATAAAAAACACGTCAAATTTTCTTTTTGCATGCTTTGAAAAAAGTCGGGTCGGGTTTAACAAAAAGACAACAAAAATTCTTTGTTACAAGCCTATAACGCAATCAACACTAACGGTAGCTTTAAGTGGTCTATGTACAAAAACTAATTGGTGATTTCAACTGGTTTATATTGAAATAAACTCACGAAGGTTTTATTCACAAATCAAATATATACACCAAACGAAATAATATAAAATGTGTGTCGTAAAACTTTTTACTAAAACACACGTGGTTTTATTAACAATGTAACTAAAAAAAGTGTTTATCTTATCAAAAATGTAAATTATATAAAGTACATGGGGTGTGTTTAGGGAGGGGTTTATTGGGGGCTTATGGGGCTTTGGCTTCTAAATAAGTCGGCTTATAAAATAAGTCTCGTTTGTCATGAGGGCTTATGAAATCATAAGCCACTAAAAGGGGCTTAAAACTTTAGCCTCATAAAATGGGATAAAAACTTTAGCCCGGGGCTTATAAACCATAAATTACATATTTACACACAAAAATATCTAACATATACCATAAAACTCATTTAATTATATCATTTCTAGTAATTTTGCAATAATAAACCCCAACCCCAGCCCATTTGCCAAACAAGTCTACAAAAATACAAATTTTAACTTCGGCTTATAATAAAAGCCCTAGCACCAACTCAAGCCCAAACCCCAACCCAAGCCTCAGCCCCTTACGCCAAACATACCCATAGTATAAGAAAAACTATGATGCTGACAAATTACAACAAAATACCTATATAAAACTTTGCTAAAATTGTATCATATCCGCATGTAGTTACCAAAATGAAAATAAATAAATGAAAACTAAATATTAAATGAGAATGTTTCCCAAGTCATATATTACCGGTGAAATTAAACTTATACTACATGAAAATAAAAAGAGACAAAGTCAAATACTATAGATAAAATATTAAATACTACTAGTATATTTTATCCACTCAATCACTCTATCACATGCCCCACTATCTCACCTTCCCACTTCCCTATCTTCCTCCCTTCTCAATTTTTCTGATGAATTGAAATCCACCGGAAAATAATTTCTTGACATTATAGAAACACTCTAATTGTTGGCAAGAGCTGAAAACGACGAGGGCACTCTGAATTTTTGGGTGAGGGCACTAGACTTTCCTCCCCTCAATTTGACATTTTTTCCTATATGTTTCGCGTATCCGCAAAAAGTTGGTTGGGGGCATGTCCCCCCACTGTTAGTAAGGTGGCTCCGCCCCTGCTCGCAAAGGCCTGTAAAAACCTTGCAAAATCGTGAAGCTTGGTCATGCTGCCACGCCGTCTTATACCACATTTATTTGTAAACACGATATATATGAAATATGATATAAATATATTCATATTTTGTGTTGCCTTATGCCACGCCTTATAAACGCAAAAGCTTCGCCTTGACTGCAAAGGCGTGAGGCTTGGTCATGCCGCCACGCCATGCCTCACGCTATTTATAACTTTGATCTTACTACATTACATTATCATACATGTTAAATTGTATATTTTTTTCTCAACGACAATTTATAGAAAGCAACTAGCGAAGCTAAAAAGATTACAATATGTTCATACAAGATGTAACTGGATCGTAGATCTAGTCAATCCAATTAGGATGAGAAATCCTACTTCTATTTGAGATCCAAGAGTGGGATAAAACCTTTACTTGCTCGCCGACGTGTTCTTCCTAGGGGGATTTGGATCGAAGCATACACGGTTACGGTATCTCCAAAGGACCCAATTAGTTGTTTGAATAACATTATCAAAACAAAGCTTGGTGGCTTTGTTGACATTCGCAGAGTCGGCCCAAGAGAGTAAGTTAGGAAGATCGTTTGGATATGATGTAAATGTTGGGATTTAATACTCATAACAATTATATAAAATCAAATAACAACATCAAAGCATGCAGCGGAAGTAAATAGGAATAATACATGTAGATTAATTAACCAAATAAGAAAACGTGTACCTTTTAGAAATTCAAGAATCAAACGGTAATTAGAACAAGAACCAAAACCCAAAACCCTAACTTTAGGGTTTATACAATTCGACTACACCAAGAAGTCGACCACCAAGATTCTCAAGCACAAGCGTACTTGTTCTTCGTTCTTGTACCCACGTACTATTAGCGATTTGAGGTGAAAAACTAGTTTCTTGAATCACAAATAAAACCAAACACTTAATCTTAAGTTAAACAAATCGAAAACACTTAATACCAATTGTAGGATATTGGATTTCACATACACATCAAACCATTAACACAAGTGGGCGTACAACAGTGTTTTAGAGAGAGAAAGTTAGAGGATTAGGGAACTTAGTGAGAGAAAGTGAAAGATATTATTATGAGCTCCAACTCTCTACCTTGGAAGGTAGAGAGTATTTATAATCTTACAATAAAACGCCACACAACGGGCTGTGGATCAGGCATACAGTGGGTAAAGACCCGTCCGTCCTCCACGGTGTTACTTAACTAAATACTACTTAACATAAAAGAACTACGACTACGAGCTTTCTAACGATTACATATACTTGAGGTGACCGACTCTTTAATACCTGGAATTTCTAATTCCTAACAATTTCCTTGCATTTTGGATCCTCATTATCATAGTTTCACCACATCAGTTGATCTGCTAGTGGTGAAAGTATAGAATAGGTAATTGTTGAAAAACAATAATTGACAAACAAGTTTTCAATTCCAAAAGTTATGGGATTTACAATTTTGCCAAAACAATTAATGCAAAACGTAAGCATGTTTTATCCCATCTTATGCCTTAAGTCATAGGTCTCACTAACTAACTTAATTAAGTTTTCTAATTTAGAAACTGCAAATCATTAAGCTGATGTCTCACACAACAAAATAATTCACCTTGTTATTGTAATCTAGATCAAGGTCTCACATAACTAAATTACAACTTCAAGTGTTTCATATCATTAGATGGCATAAACTTAAATTTTAAAGGGTACAATTTTTTACGTGTAATCAAAACTTATGTATAAAGAAGCATGCATACAACTTTATAGCATAATATTTTCGAAAAACTTACATAAGATTTTAATTGCTAAGATTGAATTCTACAAAGTTTTAATCGATGCGTTGAGAAACTTACAACTTTGCACTAAGATGCGAATGGTTATACTAGGTAGCTCCAATCGAACTCACGGGGGGCAGAGGACCAGGTAAGCGGTAAAGCATAACCTTAGACATCCATTCAGTGCGACTGTGCGCACTTCTTAATTAACCCATTTATAGTTTGTTCTAGTGGATGAGCCGTTCTAACCATTTAGTACAGTCGCATCAATCGATTAAAAGTTTAAGAATAATTCTTAGATAACAAATCAGTTTCGCCATTATTTAGTCCATTTAATTTTCTATTCATAAAAACTCTTTTTGCTTACTAACATGTCAAACAATATATAAACAAAAAAACATTTTAATAAAAATTAAACACACTCAAATAATATAAACATATAACTAAACAATTTAACATATGTAAAAACAATTAGCCACATGCATAATTATTTCGATGAACGCTAATAAACAATTCTATGCGTAAATAAATGCATACATTAACTAGGGCTTTCAACTACAAGGTAGAAGAGCCACATACATCGACAAGTCGATTGCGTAAGCCAAAGTCAATAATATACCAATTAGCACATAACGAATTTTTATTAGTTATAATTGAGGTCTTCCCCAATTCAATAATTATCAAATAAATAGAACATGTGTGTATCAACTAAACAATTTATTACAAACAATACTCCATGGCAAAACATGCATGTTCCACCATGGATTCCGCATAACAATTATCACCCAAGATACGCATATTACATGGCACATAACAATTATTCATTAATTAACCACATAAAATTAGCATGCTACCTAGGGTTTCTACAAGTTTTACAAAAGTAAAACCTAATAAAATAATTAAAGGGTAATCGACCCTATTAAATAAAAATTAGGGTTTCGAATTCAAAACACTAGAAACCATAAAAAGCATGCAAATAATCATAAAGATTCAATTTTTATGTGTTTCGGTAGTTAATAACATCATATTAACGACTCGTGATGCCACTGTTGGGATTTAATACTCATAACAATTATATAAAATCAAATAACATCATCAAAGCATGCAGCGGAAGTAAATAGGAATAATACATGTAGATTAATTAACCGAATAAGAAAACGCGTACCTTTTAGCAATTCAAGAATCAAACGGTAATTAGAACAAGAACCAAAACCCAAAACCCTAACTTTAGGGTTTATACAATTCGACTACACCAATAAGTCGACCACCAAGATTCTCAAGCACAAGCGTACTTGTTCTTCGTTCTTGTACACACGTACTATTAGCGATTTGATGTGAAAAGCTAGTTTCTTGAATCACAAATAAAACCAAACACTTAATCTTAAGTTAAACAAATCGAAAACCCTTATGGTGAGGGGTGTACGATCGGCCACAAAAGAAAGAGAAGAGGAGAAGAGAAATTAGGTCTATTGGTGATCCAAGGTTAAGTTGTGAATGAATACAAAGGTTTGTATTTATAGGTAACTTAACTTGGTGACCAAGTTTGAGTGGGAATGGGTTTGGAACCCAAACCGATCGGCCAAAGAACCCTCAAGGGGTTCCATAACTTTCCCGACTTGTAATTTCAACTCTAGTCCTTTTAGTTTACATTTAACGACCGTTAGTCAAAACCCCGTTAAATATTAACTATCGTTATGTTTTATTTCGTGACTAATAATTAATAATAACATTTTATATATTAATTATTAACATCAACTCTCATACGTAATGTGTGCAATCCCGAAGTCTCAAGTTCGAATCCGGACATACGTATATTTAAATATCCATAAAACCTTTCAGTAAAACCCCACCAATCTGAGATGAACTTCCAAAGGTTACAAGCAACCAGGCAGTCAACGAAGAGGTGTTGAGAAGTTTCGATGTAATCGTCACATAATAGGCATCTCACTGGGTTTAGATCGATCCCACGCAAATCAATCTTGTACCGAGATGGAAGTCGATCCATCCATAGTCTCCAAGAGTGGATGTTTACCTTAATAAGGAGAGTCTTATTCCAACTCACCTTGTAAATCGAGAAAGGCAAGATAGCTAATTTAATACACTTGGTCATTGAGCGAACATAGAAGGTGTTAGATGCATCCAAACTATATTTCTAAGAGTTTGGAGTGTCGACAGTTGAAACATCACGTAGAAGCAACAACATGTCATCAAGCTGTTGACAAGTGAAACATCTCTAATGTTTCTACGCCATGTCCAGTTAGGAGATAAAATCCCATTAGTGAAAGTGCATTGTTCTATAATTTTGCAATCCTTGTTAACTTCCAGTGAGAAAAGTCTAGGAAAAAGACTTAAAATTTGATTCACCAATCCATATATCCTCCCAGAACCTAAAAGTGTACCCATTGCCCACTTTTCTTTTGAAAATTGATTGGAGATAGTAGTTAGCATGAGAAAGAGGTTTGTTTAGTTCGATGATTTTTTCCAAAAGGCTCAAGGGCATGCTCTGCATAGGAGAGTCAATTGTACCAAACCCCCCTCCATTAGACCCGTGAATGGATGTAATTACGGTTTTCCTAAGAGAGTTAGGTTCCGAGTGAAAACTACCAATTCCAAGACCTCCACAATTAGTCGAAGAGCAAACTCTATGCCAAGCAACCTAAGCCATTTTATTTGTATCAAGTGTGCCACCCCAAAAGAAGTTACGCCTAAGCTTTTCAAGATAGTTGATGACACATTTAGGAGCCATAAAGATGGAGAATAAGTAAGTTCCAAGATCGCCAAGTACTCATTTTAGGAGGGTAAGTCTACCTATGAAAGTGTTCTTGCTTTCCAAAAGGTAAGTCTTTTGTGGAATTTATCAATAATAGGTTTCCAATTACAAGCTTTGGTCATATTGGCACCAATTGGAAGACCAAGAACATTGGAGAGTAGATGGCTAGCATATAAGGAAAGAAGCGAAGTTTTGTGATTCGCAAGCGGAAATGCCAATACCAAAAAACTTGCTTTTGGAAAAGTTCACTTTTAGTCCGGAAGCAGAGTTAAATCATCTCAATAAACGACAAAGGGTTTTAGGATTGTCTCGGGACCACTAACCCATTATGAGAGAATCAACCGCGAACTGAAGATGAGAGATGTCAACTTTGTTTGAGTCTACTTTCACTCCTTCAAAGATTTGTTTTGATTTGGCTTCTTCAAAAGAAACATGTAGTGCTTCCATTGTAATGATGAAGAGAAATGATGAAAGTGGGTCTCCTTGGCGAAGACCTTTTTGAATCTTAAATTCCTTAGTGGGATATCCGTAACAATTGCAGACCCGAATGCCGATTTTAGACACCCCTAATCCACATTCTCCATTTATCACTAAACCCCATTTGTTTCATTGTGTTGTCAAGGAATTTACGATCAAGCGAGTTAAACGCCTTTTCAAAGTCAACTTAAAGTAAAAAGGCGTTCTTTTTTCCTTAAAGCCCAAGATAAAATTTCATTCATCATAAGCGGGCCATCGGTTATTTGTCTACCTTTCAAGTAAGTGGTTTGAACATTGCTAACAACAGTGTGAACAACTTGTTGGAGCCTATTAGCAAGGACTTTGGCCTCAATTTTTATCGATAACCAATAAGACTAATGGGTGTATAGTCTTGTATGCTGAGAGGATCTAGTAGTTTAGGAAGTAAGACAATAAAAGAAGGGTTGCAACCTCTTGGAATATAGCCATCAATTTCAAATCTCTTGACCATGTCAATAAAACCGAACCGAAACTTTCAAAAAAAAAAAATTTAAAACCAAGACTGTACCATTGGTTTTAGAGTTGGTTCATTATTTTTGGGCGGTTTTGTCGATTTTTGGTTCGATTTTTCGGTTTTGTTGCTCTTTCCCTTGTGATTTTTATGCCAACTCTATTAATGTGACTTATGCCAAAAAAGTGCAACCACATGAGGTACTAAAGTTATTTTCACGCCAACTCTATTAATGTGACTTATGCCAAAAACGTGCAACCACACGAGGTTCTAAAGTTGTTTTCATTATAAAAAAAGTTTTTCAGGTAGATTTGAAAGAAATACATATAAACAGTTGTACACAACGTACTAAAGTTGTTTTCATTATTTATAAAAAAATAAGGTCTTTCCGATTTGTTTTTATTTAAAAAAAATAAAAGTCTTTTCAGATAGATTTGAAAGAAATGCATTTAAACAGCTCTACACGACATACTAAAGTTGTTTCCATTATAATAAAAGTCTTTTCAGATAGATTTAAAAGAAATACATATAAAAAGTTTCATAATTTCACTTCAAAACTACTGAAAAACCTTCAAATAGTTTTCATTATAAAAAAAGTCTTTTCAAATAGATATGAAAGAAATACATATAAACAGTTTCATAATTCCACTTCAAAACTACTGAAAGGCCTTCAAATTGTTTTCATTATAAAAAAAAGTATTTTCAGATAGATATGAAAGAAATACATATAAATAGTTGTACACGAGATACTAAATTGTTTTTCATTTAAAAAAAAGATAAGAAAAGCATTTTCTGGTAAATTTGAAAGAAATACAAATAAACAATTTCATAATTTCACTTCAAAACTACCGAAAATCCTTTCAAATTCTTTAAAACGAAATGACACTTATAAATTGGCTTTCATTTTGGTGACCGATCAATGTGGGATAGCATCAAAACACAACTTACTCAAATGAGACCAGATATCCAATTTTTATTTTTATGTAAAACAGAAATCATTAAATATACTTTAACACTTTGTTGGATTTAATTGCATCTTTTTCAACTCTCGAAAGTATTCTAGTATAATTATTATAAGTGTACTTTAACACTTTGTTGGATTTATGACAAACATGGTAACCTCCTTGTCTCCATCATGTTGCTATGTTAATTCGAAAGAATGCAAAGCCATTACTTAAATATAACAACGACATATGTAACAACTATGAAGAACTCAGATGGAAATTCGACAACAATCAGATGCATTTTGCTTTCCAGCAATTCATGATTGAATACTGAAAGAAAAATGAAACCTAAAGACTTTATTGGTTATTCTATAAATTATTTCAAACACAACGACAACATAACTAAACGAGTTTATCAATAAAATCATACAAAAATGGCTAGAGGAGACGACCACGATCATGGATTGTTATGCCAACAACCCCAACAGCTGTACTCGTCATCTGGATGAGCTACTTTTGCTTTTTCTGATTTATAAATCACATCGCCTGCATATAAACGCAAACAAATTAATATGTAGCCATATCGACATTACTTTGGACACTCAGATAGTATTGATTTGTACACACAAAATATGTATGTGTGTATAAAGTATATATGAGTGTGATTCATGATCTTACCTGTTTGCTTGTGAATTTGCGGTTGTATTGTGGGTTGATGGATTCTTCTAGCAGAAGAAACAATGACAAATGTTAATAGAACAACCAAGAACAAACTAAAACCATTGAACTTCATTTTGAGTAATGTGTTCTCAGCTTTGGTGCCAAATATATAACTAGAGTAAATTACTTTAATTTAATGGTCCATGTGGTTTTATGAAAAACTACAGATTTTATTCCACTCGAATCAAACTTACTGACATTGTCCCTCGGATGAAATCTTATTTCACAAATGGCCCCTCTTGGTATCTTGTTAGTCGTTGAGGGATGATCTCCGTAAATATAGAGCGAAAGAGACAAAATCACAAAAGAAAGCACTTTGTGAACCACATGGGACACTTAAGTAATTGTGCTCAAATAATTATATAATTTGCTTAAGTTGAAAATGAGACACAACTTGCAATAGTTGACTCAAAGTCTACCCAAAATCCAAAAATAATGCAACAGGTTTGGGCTGTCATTAGCTAGTATTTTTTGAGGACATGGTTATGTGGGGGATATGTAATAATAACGAACACCAACGGATATGCTTAATACTCTGAAAGGCGTGTGAACACTTTCAGATCGAATCAATTCGGTGGTTCTACCAAATTATTCAATCGGATACAATTCAGAGTTGAGAATTTTCTGTATGTTTGTGTCTGAGATATAATGAACCGTTGTATGATAATGACCAAACAAACCGTATATAACATGTTACGGGATAACTGCCAATGGCAGTTTTAGGGTTTCCAAGTTGTCAAATTGTGTCCCTCAATTTCCGAAACTTAATTTCTGAGGAACAACACTTCAGCAGAATCAATGGCTTCAGCAGAATCCATTGTATTTCAGCAGAAATACAGCTCGACCCCAGCCAGGGGCTCTGCCCCTTGGACCCTGCCAGGGGCTGCCGCCCCTTGGACCCTGCTACCAGGGGTGCTGCCCCCGGACCCCCGTCCCTTAGGGGCTTCGCCCCTAAGATCATAATAAATTCAAGTAGGTGTGCACTCCGCACCACCAAACCTAAATGATGTATTATTATGATGAAATTGGTCAAAACAAGTTAATCCAATTACACTAAAATATCCAACAGGTTATAGAAATATAAACTTTATTATGCGTTTGCTTACGCTGTGTTCTCGAGATGGATTAATAAGGAAAAGAAAATGAAATGGAAGTAAAGTGAAGATATTTACTTCCACATTGTGTTCTTGAGTTTTACTTAAGGAGGAAAAGAAAAGGCAATGGAAGTAAAATTAGGCTTATTTGGGAGGAAATGGAAGTAAATGGTTTCCTCCCAAAACTGGGAGGAAATGGAAGTAAAGTGTTTACTTCCACTTTCTTTCCCTTTTCTTTAATGAAAAAACTCAAGAACACAGCGTTAATGTATTACTAGTATTTAGCATAGATGGTAATTTTATCAAATCACTTAATACTGATTCAGTAGGTTATATTATTTCTCTTAATTAACAGGCTAAAGTTAGCATATGTGTGAAATAAGTTGAAGTCTCTAAAATTGTATTCAAATGTAGACCTCATTGACATAACAAAATGAAGGCATAATTTTATTTTACGAATTGGGTCGATCAACTACTACAATCACTAATACGAAAAAGAAAGAAAAAAAATCAAGCTGCTGTGACTAATTTCTATGCCCAACATGGATATTGTATTCAAATGTTAGTGTACATTCTTTCTTGTGATTTGAATAGTAAAGGAGACAAATTTGCAAGAGATACATGAAGTATGAACCACTTGCAATTGCTGACTCAAAGTCTACCCACATTCCAAAAACAGGTATTTATTCTTTATTCAACGAATACTGAAACTTTTTATAAAATATAAAAAATATGCAGTGTTTTTATCAGTATATTGTTAGTAGGTAAGAAAATCGTACCAAAGGGCCTTTACCTAATGGTATCAAAACTGTAGTTTATAATATTTGTGGATTTTTTTGTTAAAAAAAGATATAAAAATCTTGCATAGTTGTATACAATGCAATTTTTAATTTAAAAGAAAAACAAAAGGCATTTGCTTACATGTACTCGCGATACACAATCAGCTAAAAGTCCATGAGCGCCCATGATCCGGCCTGTAATTGGTCCCCCAAGTCCCGGTGGTTCATATAGGCCCACCTAACAAGTTAAGGTGAGGTTAGAAACCAGTGTGTATCTCAGTCAAACCCTGGTAAGGACCTGCGGATTTCAAAGCAGACATAACCTAAAGAAGATTTCAATGCATGAAAAACCAATATAGCCAATTCATAGTTGCATACTTTAAATATACCTGGTGTAATGGTCGTCAAACCCACCTTCACGTCAGCATCACATCACCATTTAACACACCACCAAACAAGTGTAATGGTGACCACCAAACCAAACACAAAATACCCTACTTTATACAAACATACCCGACAATATAACTCACCAACACACAAACAAAAATAGAAAAAGATGCAAACCGTTCGGTGCTTTGCACCACCAAACCAATGCAAAAAGTGGATCTTAGTTCGGTAGGGAGGTAATGGGGATGGTGCATGGTGGTGGTCCACCGTCCATTACACCCATATTTTGATCCAAATATCGTTGTTCATTATTAATTAATATTTTGTTACGATCCCACATCGATCAAGTATGGGATTGGTTGGTGGCTTATATAGTCTAGGTGTACCCTTTTCCTTTGAGCTAGCTTTTGGAGTGAGTTCTACACCTAATTCCCATATGCCCATATGCCGATTGGTTGGTGGCTTATGCGATGAGTTCGTATCATATTTGCTTGAATATTAATATTTGATAAGAGAGAATATTCATTTGTGATTATATTCCCCCTAATTCCCATATGCCGATATGCGTGGAATTGTGGATGAAGCGTCATACAGTATTATTCTATAGGGAGTATGCATATGTCAGCCTCACCATTAAGTTATTAATTAACTTAAAGTTGAAAATTTTGGACTGGGCTTTAACCGGTTACAACTGCAGTCCTAAAAATTAGAGTCTTTTACCGGCTATAACCAGACTGTTTAACCCTTAGAACCAGGGCATCAGATTCTTTAACCATAACCTGCCCTGCAATATGCAAGGACTGGGTTTTGGATCAGTCCAAGTGAGTTCTACACCTAATTCCCATATGCCCATATGCCGATTGGTTGGTGGCTTATGGGATGAGTTCGTATCATATTTGCTTGAATATTAATAATTTGATAAGAGAGAATATTCATTTGTGATTATATTCCCCCTAATTCCCATATGCCGATATGCGTGGAATTGTGGATGAAGCGTCATACAGTATTATTCTATAGGGAGTATGCATATGTCAGCCTCACCTTTAAGTTATTAATTAACTTAAAGTTGAAAATTTTGGACTGGGCTTTAACAGGTTACAACTGCAGTCCTAAAAATTAGAGTCTTTTACCGGCTATAACCAGACTGTTTAACCCTTAGAACCAGGGCATCAGATTCTTTAACCATAACCTGCCCTGCAATATGCAAGGACTGGGTTTTGGATCAGTCCAAGTGAGTTCTACACCTAATTCCCATATGCCCATATGCCGATTGGTTGGTGGCTTATGGGATGAGTTTGTATCATATTTGCTTGAATATTAATAATTTGATAAGAGAGAATATTCATTTGTGATTCTATTCCCCCTAATTCCCATATTCAAAAGCTACACCATTAAGTTATTAATTAACTTAAAGTTGAAAATTTTGGACTGGGCTTTAACCGGTTACAACTGCAGTCCTAAAAATTAGAGTCTTTTACCGGCTATAACCAGACTGTTTAACCCTTAGAACCAGGGCATCAGATTCTTTAACCATAACCTGCCCTGCAATATGCAAGGACTGGGTTTTGGATCATTCCAAGTGCATCTCTACAACACAAGCCTGGAATACAATTAACGGAAATTATGTAAAAAAAGCAAATAAAGAGTCCATACATATGGGAGCTTGTCTGCTTTCAGAGATAAAAAAAGAAAATCACATGTAGAAAAGCAATCATCAAACGGCTATTCAGTTTCATTAATGGTGAATGACAGAAATATAGTTTATTGTTCTACACTGGTTCTAGAACCATTTATACACTGTTAGGCCAAAACTTTAGCACCAACAAAAGATGTGCAATAAGTATGAATTTTGCACAAGTGGATACCTGATTCTCTGTCGCATATGTGCAACCTTGGTGTCAAGTTTCGCTACATAACCGCATCCAAAGAAACAGTTTCAGCTTGATTATGTTGTTTTCTAATATGAATGATGCAGCAACCTTGGTGTCAAATTATGCGGGTGATATTATGCAGGTCATCAACTGTAGCATTCATTTAATGTTCCATCACAGTGATCTTGAGATAAACTTGTAGGCGCTTTCTGAGATGAATGTCCTAATTATCCACATGTCTGAAATCTAAGCAACAAAGCTTCTGTATATGCATCTAAATCGAACCCATTGCTCCTCATCTTATCAATAAAATTAAATGCCTTTGATATCTCATTGTGTAAAAGAAAACCTTGAATAATAGTATTAAAAGTACAACCATCAGGTAAACAACCACTCTCCTGCATCTGTATAAACATCTCATTCGCTTCACTAAGTTCCGCACTCCTACAATAACCGTTTATCATAACTGTATACGTATGAACATTTGGTGTACAACCACTTTCCTTCATTTTCAAAAACAACTCTTTTGCTTCATTTAATTTCCTATTCCTACAAAAACCACCAATCATTGCTGTATATGTATATACATTCGGTTGTAACCCTCTAGACAAAAGTTCTAGAAAACGTTCATTAGCAGCATCAAGTTCCCCATTTTTACACAACGCGTCAATGATGATAGTAAAAGTAAAAACATCAGGAGCCACCCCTGCATCATCCATCGTTTTAAATAAATCTAAGCCCTCGCTATATCTTTCATGCTTACAAAACATATCTATCAAAGTACTATACGTAACAACATTAACAACCTGACGGCAATCTTTCATTTTATCAAAAATTACAAGTGCGTCATCAAGTTTGGAAGCAAGACATAAACCCTGTATAATAGTAGTATACGTAACCACATTAGGATCAATCTTTAGCCTACACATTTCGTCCATTAGTCCCAACGCTTCGTCTATCTCGTTATTCTTACAGTACCCATTAATCAAAACATTATAGCTAATAACATCACGATCACAATTCATGACGTCAAATAAAGTTCTACCTTCATCAAATCTACCAATCAAACAATATCCATTTATCAACGCATTGTACGTCACAGCATTAGGCATTACCCCTCTTTCCACCATAAAATCAAAAAAGTCACATGACTCACTTATCCATCCTTGTTTACACAATAAACTCATAACCACATTACACGTCCCCAAATCTAGTAAAAAATTCCTACCCAAAATATCACCCAACAAGTTCTTAGCTTCCACCCGTAACCCAAAACCACACAACCCCTTCATCAAACACATATACGTCACACCATTCGGCACAACACCCTTCTCAATCATTTCACAATATATCCTTAACGCATGATTAACTTTCCCCGTTTTACAAAGACTATCGATAATAGTACTATACACGACAACGCTAGGTTCACTAATATCCCTAAGTAACGTACCCGCGTCATTAACATTCCCCATTTTACACAACCCATTAACCAAAATCCCATAGGTCACATCATTCTTTTCAGTCATTTTATCAAACACTTTACGCGCATAATCCACCATACCATTTCGACACAACCCTTTTATCAAAGTATTAAAAGTAACGATATCCGGACCCAACCCGAATTTGAAACATTTAGCAAAAAGAGATAAAGCATAACCAGCATGCCCCATTTGGCAAAAACAGTTTATTTGAATGTTGATAATATAAATGTCATGTTTAATGTTAAGTCTTTTGATTAAGGAAATGACAGTTGGGTAGTGATGTAATTTAGTTAAGTTAGTTAGGAGTTTAGTGAAGTGTTGGAGGGATGGAAGAGGGTGTTGGTTGATAAGGTTGTTGAATCTCACTAGTTCATCGTATAATGATACTAGGTTCTTGTTGTTTTTGTTGTTTGTGTTTGTTAAGGTGTGTAATAAGGCTAATTTTGATAATGAATTGATGGATGGGAAATGAGGGCAAATTCTGATGAGCATTATGCATCGGTTGTATTGGTGATCATGTTGTCATCATTGTGAAAGAAGGGATTGATGCTCTCATTTTCAAAACTCTCGTATTCATGTTAACATGACATGAAACAATTTAATACAATTTAATGGGTCTCATATTTTACTAATTGATGGCGTGCATTATTTAGTTTTTTTAAATTTTATTGGTTCAACATTACAAAACATGAAAGACAAACTTTAAAGGATCCTAATCCGTGAAAGAAACAAGATAAATGGGTCAAATAACATGTTACTCCTATATGTTTGAAGGTCCGACATCTACTCTGCTCCCCAAATTTTAAAATAAAAGAAAATAAGAGAAGATAGAAAATTTATATACTACATATAAAATAAAAATAATCAATGTTAAAAAGTTGAATATTGAAAATAGTCAAATGTGAGAGAAAAAAGTGAAATGTTAAAAATGGAAGTCGACCCTTCCAAAATACTCACACCACCACTCAAACCCGCCACCATTGGACTCCCGAAGTTCACCCCAACCATCATCCCACCACCACAGTAGCGATACCACCGAAAGGAGCCACCAAGACCTACGACCATAAAATGATTTTTCAAGTTTTGAGGTATTCTTTTGTGTTTTTTAATTGATCTATTTTTTTTTCTTTTTTTTTAATTTATATATTTATTGATTTTATTTGTATCTATAGGTTTTTTTTATACATCTATGTATATTAACAATATTGGTGTTTTTTTTTTGTTAGTGTTGTTGCTCACCGTCGTTGTAGTCGGAAAAAGTCGCAGCCGCCAGGAAGTGTTGCTACCGACGAAACCCACCACCAAATATTGAGGTATTTTTTGTTGTATCATTTATTTTTTATTTTTCCTTTAAGGTTTTAGTTGATTGGCAATATTTTGCTATGGCTTTTAGACCTGGCGATTTTATTGTGGCAGAGTGTCAAGCATTTTAGGGGGAGATGTTGCCAAAAAGACATGATTTCTTAAGTAAATGGCATTGGGCTCTCAATTTGAGTATGGAAATTTCTATAAGAGGGAGAGGTGTAGGGGTGTTCACGGATCGGGTAATATCCACATTAATAGAAAACCGAAATCGAACCGAACCGAAAAAAACTGAACCGAATTCCTAACCAAACCGAATTGGTCATAACCGAACCGAAATAAATATTCGGTTATAGGTTTGGATATGGTTATGGCAAAGAAAACCGAAAACCGAATTCTTATAAATATATATTTTTTCTATGTATTTATATGAAAAAAAAAGTACTAAAACTCTTTTTTTAGTATAAATATAACATTTTTTTATGTATTTATATGAAAAAATTTACTAAAAACTCTTTTTTAGTATAAATATATCATTATTTAAGTTTGAAAATAAATTTTGTATTAAAAATATATTAAATTAAATAAAAAAATAATTAAAATTATGTAATTCGGGTTATTCAGTTCGGTTTTCGGTTATAGGGATTCGGTTTTCAGTTATTCGGTTCGGTTTTTGGTTCGGTTGAGTCAAATTGGAATTCGGTTCGGTTCGGTTCGGTTTTCGGTTTAACCCAGAAAAAAATTTTAACCGAACTAACCGAACCGAATAAACCGAATAACCCGATAACCGAACCAATGACCACCCCTAGAGAGGTATCACAACGAACGGAACTCGCCAGTCCTAGGTGGAGGGCTCGCCATCTCTAGCCACGACACCTGATGCAGGTTTTGCTGACCAGGTTTTAATATTTATAATTCTCGTTATACCTATGGTCTACCCTAATGCACTAACGGTCAGTGTACCCGGTCGCGTGTAGTATAGTAATCGGTAAAGCCGAGATCGTCCCAAGAGCTATGTGTGTTGGATTGCTATTAAGTCTAGTGTCACAGATTAATAAAGGTTTCGATAGGGAATTAATTATTAAACTACTAAAAGCAAATAAAAGTAATAAAGCAAATAAATGGTAAAGGGAAATCAATAGAGGAGAGTGGTGCTAACCTAGTTAATCCTCCTAGCTAGTAATGTCTATGTCTACTTACTTCCAATTACTTCAGGTGGGTTCAAAGTCGAGAGGACAACATTTGGTCAATTCACCATAACCTATCAGCAAAGATGCCACCACATGAGAAGTCAGGTGTCCCCTCATAAGTCCTGTTGTTCCTGGTCCCCTAAGCCAAGTCATTAAGTACCGCTACATGCTAGATTTATAATAGTGAATGCCCGACCGTTAGGAACTTAGACACGCACTCCCTAATTCTTAAGTTCATCCAAACGATAGGTGATCAGTTGGTCAAATCGCACAAGTAGAAAGGGTCGTCAGTTGGTCATATCTTACCCTTGCCGTCTCAGTCCGCTCACCTAGGGTCAGTTGGTCATAACTCCTAGGCAATTGGCCTCTACCGCCATTCAAAACTACCGAACCAAGGGTGGCTACCAATAAACTATGCATGCATACACTTAGAAATAATTATGCGGAAGTAATATAAACACAGACAAAACAATTAAGGAATCATAACTAGGCCAGCACCAAGAGATGCTTAGCCGCTCATATTAATCATACAAACCAATTCAATATTCAAAGGTACGAAATACATGAATTGAAAGTAAAGAAAATAAGAAATGCTAACGCTTATCGTAGGGGAGTGATTTCTCCCTTGGAGACAGCTCCGTATGCTCCTCTGGACCTTCCTCTAGCTTTTTCCCACGTTCTCTGGTTTTTGTGTGTGGAATGGGATGATTAGAAATGTTGGAATTCGTGGGTATTTATAGGCCAGATCTGGGTTACGGCGTAACTATAACAAGAGTTACGCCGTAACCTTTAATTCCTTCGTAATAGCACTAGATCTGCTAGTTACGGCGTAACCTTATAAGTGGTTACGCCGTAGTCTTCAATAAACATGGTTACGCCGTAATTGATTTAGTAGTTACGGCGTAAGTATTAGCGGCGTGGATCCTCATTTGACCTAATGTAGTTACGTCGTAACCTTTGGAAGAGTTACACCGTAACCTCTTGATAAGTTGGTATTCTGAGTCACGCAATAGTTACGGCGTAATGTGAGAGAGCAGTTACGCCGTAACTTCTTCAAAGTAACATAATGTGATAAATCTTTAGATAATTCTCCAATTACGCGTCTCTTTAGCTCCAATGCTCGTAATTTACCTGAAAGTGAAAAACAATGGAAAACAAGCGTAAATCCATATGAATGATATAAATTACAAGCATTATCGGGGGAAATTGACACTTAATAATCAGGACTATTTGATGTTATCAACACCATACACCATCGCCACTTTAACTCTCGCCACCCCAACGAAATGAATACGACAAAACATTTTTTTTTTTTTTTTTTTTAATTGTGTTTTGTGTTTGATTGAGTGTTTGTAGTTTGAGTGGGTGGGGCCCAAGTGAAGAGGTTGAGGTTAGTTGTGAATGGAGGATATTTTTAAGTGGGTGTATTGAAGTGATGTGGCACATGTGGGGCCCAAATGAAGAGGCATGGCTTAGCCATGATACCTCCTGCTCATCTGCATCAATAACTCAGGTTATTCTTTAACATCTGTCACGTCAGCGCCACATCAGCTTTAACATTTCACCTTAACATCCCCAAAAAAACACCCACAACAATAACATCCCAAGTTAAACTTTAACATTTCATATTTTTAATTTCAACCCCTAAACTAAAACAAACACTTCATTTATTAAAAAACATAACCTTAACTTAAACATGTTACAATACCAAATATAAAATAACTAAAGAAAATTACAACGAAAAAAAAATAACAAAACATAGCAAATACTTATTCATCATCGTCGCTCTCTTGTTGTTGTTGATGTCGTTCAAGATTCTTCTGCCAAACATGCTCCATAAGGTCCTGTTGGAGTTGGGTATGCGTTTGTCGGTCGTGTATTTCTTTTGCCCTACGACGGTGAGTATCACATCTTTCGACCCATCTTCGTTGCCTCAAACGTGCTGACGGATCCACCCACACTTCGTTATAGTCATGTAATGCAAATTTTTGATCTTTTATAATCATGTTATGCAAAATAATGCAAGAATACATGATTCTATGTATCGTGACAATTTCCCATTGACGTGCCGGTTGTTGTAATATACCCCAACGGCCTTGAAGCACACCAAAAGCACGTTCAATATCCTTTCGGGCACTTTGTTGTTTCCTTTTAAAGTACGTATGTTTTTCGTCAGTTGTTGCCAAGAAGGATTTGACGAAAGTTGCCCACTGTGGATAAATTCCTTCAGCCAAGTAATACCCCTGTTCATACCTAGTTCCATTGACCATATAAGGTGCTCTTGGGGCATTGTCAGAAAGAATGTCGTCGAATAACGGAGACTGGTCTAAAACATTAATATCGTTATTCGCCCACGCCATCCCAAAAAATGCATGCCAAATCCATAAATCTTGAGAAGCAACAGTTTCAAGCATAATTGTTGGGTATTTTTTTTTATCACCCCTACCAAATTGCCCTTGCCAAGCCACTGGACAATTTTTCCTTTCCCAGTGCATACAGTCAATGCTACCAAGCATTCCCGGAAAACCATGTTTTTCTTCATGTTGTTGATAAAGTTTTTGAATGTCGGCCCATGTTGGTTTTCTTAAATACTCCGGCATAAACAAATCAATATAATGCATTTGTAAAAATTATCAAGACCATCTTTTGAAGTACTCGCACCCATTTGCAAGTATTCATCAAATGCATCGGGTGAGGTACCATACGCCAATTGCCGTATGGCTGACGTACACTTCATTAGAACACTTAAACTCATTCGACCCGTACAATCGGGTGTTTGCCTAAAGTAATTAAAATGATCTGGAATATTATCGGAAGTATAAGATTCAATACCTTCGACTATTTGCAGGAATAGTTTCCGGCTCATACGAAGTGTCTTCTACGAAAATTCCGGTTTGAATACTTACAACCTTCAACGAAATAGTCGTTACGCAGACGTTCTTCTGCAATCTCACGTTCACGATATATATGGGTACGAGCACGAGTAGGAGGTTGAGATGCTTCTTCTTGTTCCAACTGTTGGTGATGCTTGTACGCGAACACCATAAATTGGAAGTCAGTTTCGTCATCAACGTCTGACCAATGCTCAGGAAATTCATCAAATTGATTCGGATGCATTGTGAACGAACTTAAATTTGAATTATGGAAGTGTGAGAGGAAGTATATAAATTGTGAATTTGAATTATGGAAGTGTGAAAAAAATGGTGTTTTAGTTGGGTATTTATAGTGGTAAGAAAATGTTTTTGAATTTTTTTTTTTTTTTTTTTTTTTAAACTAGCCGTTTAGGGGCTAAAATGTAATTTTTTTTAAACCCAAACGGTAACTAGCCGTTTGAGGGGGGTGTTTTGTAAACTTTTTGATTTTTTTTTTAAATTTCCAACAACGCTTGTTGGGGCTTTAACGCAGGAGGGATAACGCGAGTTTAACGTCGGAGGCCCATTGGCTAACGCCGGTTAACCTGGTCCAAAGCCCAATAACGTCGGTTGGGGCGTTGGTTGTTGGACATGCTCTTAGTAGATTGCTATTGGTCATGTGGTTTCCCAAATTGCATCAAGAAAAGCAAATATGATCTTGCATAAGAATCCAAAAATATCAATATGCTTTGTTTGTTATCTTCAGTCAAGTCTGTTAGGAATTTTAGTAAAATGTATTATACTAAAAGGTAACTATAGCTCTCGAAGCAGTTTATACATTATACAGAATCATCTTTTTAGTGTTTTGTAATCGACTTGATAAATTTTCATGGTTAACATGAGTTTTATGTTTAATTTTTGTGCTTGTTGTTATGCTCTTAAGAAGTAGTATTATTTTGGCTACATCTTGATATGACTGTTCCAATGCCTCACTATTTCATATGAGGAGGTGGTAACTCATATATACTATTTGCTAATTAGCTTCTCCTTTTTTGTGGCTCGGGTCACTTTTGGCTGCCAATTTGTGTAGTTTAGTTAGGCTACGAATTTGTGTGTTTTTGGTTGTTTCAAGTCAATTTTAGGATGTTGTTTTTAGTTATTTTAGCTGCTGAATTGGGTCACTTTTGGCCTTAATATTGGGTCACTTTTGAGTATCGTTTTGGTTATTCTTTCCTGCAAATTTGAGTCATTATGTTTGTTTGTTTGAGTCACCTTTGTCTTAAACCTTTGGCTCTCATTACAATGATTATGATTTAAGCTATAGTAGTTGCAAAATTGTCATTATAGTAATGTTTTCTTTAACTATTATTGTTTACTGCATGTTTCTGTATGGCTTTTATAACCTTTTTAATTCTAAAGATTTGTGATGTTTAGAGCTTTAGTACGGGTTGGGTCACTGCAACTTGTGATGAAAGTGGTAGCTTTCACAAGGTTTTGTAACTTATAATAAAGATAATTGGTACTTATAATTGCAACTTCGCGGAAAAGGATTTTTTGCAACCGTTGTTTCTAGAGCAACTTAAAGATTTCTTTCTCTTATTTTTTTTTTGCAATTTAGTGAAGTGAAGGCACAAACCCATTCTTCTATTTTTGTTTTGTCCCCGTTTTATATGCTTCCTCTTGCATCTAAATTTATCCATGCCTTGTGTGTATTGATTATTTAATACTTGACTATTTTTATTTCTATTCTGCAAGGTTCTTGATGACACAAAGGCTGTTTGTGAGCTGGTGTCGAGTACTTTGGGTAAAACGTTCCGCTTATATGCTTTTAACGAGTTTGGAGAAGGATACAGTGTTGAGTACAAATTTTCCGTCTGTTACCAATCAAGACTTAAAAGGACATTTTCTCGAGTTATGCAACCTTCAATCAGATTGCTTTACAGTTGAGAAGTGCTTTAATATGATTAGTGTCTTTGATAAAGGTAATTATATCGTGATGTTAAGTTGTGTATCTGTGCATAATGTCTTAATATGATTAATCTCTTTGATAAAAGTGGTTGTATTGTAGATGTTAAGTTGTGCAGCTGTTTGTAGGTCTCGAACAAAGGTCATGCACACTTGAAAAAACTTAATGCCTAATTAGTTTTGTATTATCAAGTGAAATAGATTTTTGTCATTGACCCTCCAATTATTTATTTACCTTGACGTAGTAATGTCACAATTACAGCTTGCCTCCTATTTTCTACATAGATGGTGAATTTGCAAATACAATTTGTCGAAAGAAAATTATTCACCGCCAAACATTTTCGAAACTAGACACCAATGCCACTAGGCGCGGGTATTCGGCTAGTAAAGAAAATGAAGGAATGCAATTTAGGGGTTTATAATGGGGAAAAATGTGGGCTCAAACTTTTAGGGCTTGTTTGATAAAAATTACAGTATGATTTAGCATTGAGTGAATAAAAAATGATGAATCATTCAATGTTGCTGAATGATTATGATTCTGAATGAAACTGATTGTTTGGCCAACCGTTTTGAAAGAAAAAAATAAGATCATCCAGGTGACTTTTTTTATTTATTTATTTTTTTATAATTTTGCATTACATAAAATATGTAATTTGATAAATGTTTTGACATAATAGAGTTTTGAAAAAAAAAAAAAAAAAAAAGAGATTACCAGGACCCATGATTTTCAAGAGGTGTTGCACAAAAAAATTGTTATGCTAACTAAAGTTACACAGTAAGAAATAAAAGTAGCAAAAAAAATTAGAGTAAACTAAACCATTCGTCCTTGTGGTATACGTTGACCATCAAGGATCGTCCTTTGACCAAAAAAATTGCACCGTTAGTCCTTAAGTGCGAAACGTTACTCAGCGTTGGTCCTTCACTCTAACGGTCTTTAATAACGCTTGTTATCTGTTCACGTGTGATACCCACGTGAGGGTATTTTAGTCTTTTCATCCCTCACCTTTAACTTTATCTTCTTTTAATTACCTTCATTTTCAACCATCACTATACATTAACATTTTCAGCAATTCTTCATCTTTTTCATATATTCATCTTCATCACCACCCTTAACACTTTCACAATCTCCAAAATCAACATCCAAAAACACTGTACCAAAACCCACAAATACCAGTCACCTATCACCATCATGTTTACATAGATCTAAAGTAACTAGCACCATTGCTCAGTCACCCAATTCCCTATAATTAATAACCACGAACCCTCTTAAGATCAACCTTCTAATCCGAAAGAACAATATGTTGTCTTGCAATCATTGATACTTGTTCATTTCCATCAATCACAACCATACCAACACTAACTGGCAACTACCCACCGGCCGCCACCACCAATCCAAACATTGTTTTTTCTTTCCATCTTCATCCGTGCCACCCATTGCCATCAAATCATTACCACTACCGAAGAAAACAGCACCCACATCCGTGCCACCCATTGCCTTCGTTGCCACCCGACGTCGTCGTCTCCACCACCACCAAGGATTGGTGGGTTTGGTTTTTTTTATTGGTGGGTTCACCATTAAGGTTCTTGATTTTAAGGTTTTTGATTCTAGGGGAATTCAAGGTTTGTAAAGCTATTGATTTCATGGATTTGTGATTTTTGGATTTCGGATTTTAGGATAGCAAAGTCATAAAGTTTTTTATTTATTTATTTATATAATTATTTAATTGATAATATCCAAGGATTGGTGGGTTTTTTTTAAGCTTTGGATTTTCTGATTTGGATCTAGAATTTTTTAGGATTTGGTATTGTTAATTTTTAAAGAAGATAGTGGGTTAATGAAAAAATCAATATTTTGAAATCTTGGAATGAGATGATAATGGTGATTGGTGAATATGAGTAATAGAATGAGTAAAAAAAGAAAAGAAAGATTCATATATAGGATTTCTGAGATTTATTTGAATTGCTTTTGAAGATGATGGTGGTGGTTAATTTTGTAGAAGATGGCAATGGGTGAAGCTTGGTAAAGATGGTGATGAATTGATGATTAGGGATGTAGATGATGAAGATGTATAAACAAAGAAGATGAAGTGTGAAAGGACAAATATACCCTCACTTGTATAGGCTTAACGCCCGTTACTCACGCCAGTTAGGGTGAGGGACCAACGCTGAGTAACGTTTCGCACTTAAGGACTAACGGTGCAATTTTTTTGGTCAAAGGACGATCTTTGATGGTCAACGTATACCACAAGGACGAATGGTGTAGTTTACTCAAAAAACTAGTATGGGTTGCAAATACCAAAAAAACGATACTTTGATTTTTTTTTTGTACTTTGTGACTTAAAATTGGGTGTAGCTTGTGTCACATCTGGCACCCATGTAGGTCCGTCCATAAAGATTACTGGTGTCACTTTTTTTTTTATGATTTAGCACTACACAAAATACGCAATTTGATAGAATTTTTGACATGATGAAAATTTTAATTTAATAAAAGTTAGCTAGATGAAATAATTTAAATAAGCATATCTTACGATACTAGTCTATACGCACGCTTCAATTATAGAAAAAGTTACATGAAATACGTGTTCTAATAATTTTCAACTGATCTTACCTTCGCGTTTGTTAGATCAAGAATAATTCGTATATGTATGGGTTAAAAAAAATAAAAACTCATTAATCGTCAGTCATGAGGAGGTAGCATAGTACAACATGAAAAAAGAAGTGATTGCATAAATATTCAGCTACTGATGGGAAGACTATCCATTTGATGTTGGCCCACCCAAAATGGCATTGAACCATCCAGCGCCTATTTTCTTGGTACCAAACAACCTCTTCAGTGACCGAATAGGAGATGCACACGTAATCATCCAAAAATTAAGTGGTTATCAAACATCCTCTTCATGTCTCTTAATTAGGGGAACTATTAAAGCTTCTATCCCCTCAATAAAAGGATAATTAAGAGGTTTATATGAAACCACTTAATTTGGTAAACACCGCTTAACTTTGTATAGAAAATAAATTTTCATCACCGGTTCAACAGGTTTGACCACTGGGTCACTTCAAACCCGGCGGGTCTACCCAGGTTTCGAAAATATAAAAACCGGTTTAATTTGGCCCGCTTTTTCGACCGGCACTAGTTCAGCCGGTGGAACTGCCTGGGTCGAACCGGGTTATTTTCCGTTTATAATCCACAAACCTTTTTTTTTATCACTACAATTATCTGCCGCTATTAAATCTCGTTGCTATATACCGGTACTCATCTAGTTTTATATAAAGGGTCACATGCTTTAGAGACGTCGAAATATCTTATTAAAAAATTAAGGTCGTCTTTGTATTTAACTTAATCAACTTAACATGAAAAAGAAAACCGAATAAAAAAAAGTCACATGAAAATTGTTTATTTATGACTTAATAGAGAATATTGACCGAAAACTGAAAAATGATAAAACAAAAAGTATCTGAATTTAGTTAACTATTATTTAAACATAACTAATGCTCAGATTGACTGGTTAACGAAGAGCCTATTGAAAAAAATAGCCAGGGTTCAAAGCCCACATTCTGATAAGTACATTCACCATGACATGTGCTCATTGCTTGGGGTCGGGTTCTTGGGGCAGGGTCCAGTTGGCATTCTTAAAATGCATGAGATCAGTGTGATCCCACCGTTCTTCACCTTTGGAGAATAAATGAATAAAAATTAAGGAAACAAGATGTTTAATTAACAACAGAAAATCATCTTTAGTCTTTTACTATAAAAATAAAATAAAATAATCTTTTCCAATTGAGGGAAGCTTTTTAGTCGTAACATATAAATAGTCTAAAACCTCTCTCCTTAACCCAATTCCCTCAATATTGGCCGCCGGTGATTTCTCAAAAATCGTGGTTAGAAATAATTATATAAATTTTAATATGTACTTTTTACTTACTTGCTAAGGAGGTGTTTTTCAAGCTTATTTAAAGGGCTTATTAGATAGTTAAAATAAGGTTAATAAAGTGTTTGGTTAACCTTATATTGAGTTTATACGAGGAGGATTGATAAGCATAAAATTTGCGGCCTATTTGACGTGGGTGAGTTTATGCAACGGGTGTTACAGGCAAAAACTTGTTATGATCTCATACAGTAACTGTTATTTCTGATGTTGATGTGTCTTTTTTACTTCTGAACCGGAAAGTAAGCTTTAGATAGAGATGGCCCGATACATGAAGTTTAGGCACGATGTTTGGTGATAGGCTTTAGGTCAGTTAGGGTTTTATTATTGTTTTCATATGCACTCTATAAACTATTTGAAGGCTAATAAAGTTTAGGCATGATGTTTCATTATCTGACATGCAAGATTATTTTAACAGATTATGGAAGATTTTTTTAAAAAAAGCTCTTACAAGCTATGTATGCCGAACAAAGTTTATATTCTAAATAGCTTATTATTTCAAAAGATAATCATAATCTTTTAATAATCTTGTGTGTCAAACATGCATGCCGTTAGGGTTTATGAATTTATTACTTATAAGCCATAAGCTGCTTAGGCCACAAGCTTAGACAAATACATATATTCGTATCTTATATAAACGTACGAAAAATGTGTTCATAATCTGTACTAAGTTTTAACATTTAATGAATTGCAGAATCGAATGTCTCCAAAAATGGTTGCAAGAAGTTGTTCATCCGTACAAACAGTCTTGTCCAATGAGGACCTATTGATCGAAATCTTACTGAGGTTACCAGCAATCTCACTTCATTTATTTAAATCCGTATCCAAACACTGGTTCTCTCTTATAACAGCTCCTATTTTCGCTCTTCGTCATACTCGTCAAATCCATAACATCGATCCTCCTTCCAGTTTCTTTGTCCTGCATCCTGTCGATTCCACTATACACGCTTTTGTATCGTTAGATAACAGAATTACAGCCAGTAGTACTCGGTTTAAAAGCGCCTTCAAATTTGGCTCTAAACGTGATGTTCGAATTTTAAGTTCATGCAATGGTTTGCTTTTGTGTAAAAGTTATTGTTGCAATGAGTATTTCATATACAATCCATCTAGTAACAGATTTAAGATACTTCCACCACGACATAGTTGGGATTCTAAAAAAAATTATAATCTTATTATCCGTCATAGGAAACTGGCTTTTGATCCTACCAAATCACCTCACTACAAAGTCGTTTTTGCTCAAAGCTATTCTGATGGAGGTTCATTTGTTCAAATACAAACTTACTCTTCAGAAACGGGAATTTGGAGCATTTATCATGATCAATTTCCACTTCCCTGTTTTACTGGTTTTAGCAAAGGGATATACTGGAATGACGCCATTCATTGGATAAATTATTTGCGTAATGGCTCACATTACAAGTTAGATATTGTGAACGAGGTTCCGGTTTTAACAAACGTTCAACTCCCTGTTGTAACATGTGGTGATGAGAAGGTGCTTTGGGATCACAAGCTTTTTGAGTCTCGTGGTTGTTTACTGCTTCTTTGTAAGGGTGATAATGATTCTAGACAGTTGAATATTTACGAGATGAGGAAGGGGTATTCCGAATGGTCGTTGAAGTACTTTGTTGATCTTGATGACATCAGAATTCCGATTCCAAAAGAATGGATTCGTAACCGTGTTTGGTTTATTATTTTGGGAGACAGAGAAGAGGATACTTGTATGGTATTTGAAAAAAATCTAATGATTGTTCTATACAAGATCGTCCCAAAAACTACAAGTGAGCTATTAAATTTGAAATCACATTTACATTTTCCCGTTGATGGCTTTCTGTTCACTGCATCTTTTGCTGGTGTGTGATTATGCTTTCTATTTCAGGTATGATATATATTCTATCTTATATTATATTGTTTTCTCACTACTTGCCTAGTTAGACCGTTGAGGTTAACATTGCCCTTTCACAATATTCGTTAACAACTTTGTACGTACTATACTACTATATGAACAGTTACTGTAATGCTTCAATGGCTGTATTAACATTTAATGAATTGCAGAAACGAATGTCTCCAAAAATGGTTGCGAGAAGTTGTTCATCCGTACAAACAGTCTTGTCCAATGAGGACCTATTGATCGAAATCTTACTGAGGTTGCCAGCAATCTCACTTCATAGGGAAAATGATTTAGAGACCTAATTGGTATGCCTAAAAAGAGGCCTAACAAGAGGATGGAGACAAATGGAAAAATGGAGGGTGAAGATGAGGAAAGATAAAATGTAAAGAAGTGGGTCCCCATGATGTCACCAATCAGAAGATGACACCTCGGTTTAGGCATGTTTTTAGGTCCATGAATTAGTCACCCCAATCATCACTGCTATTTAAATCCGTATCCAAACACTGGTTCTCTCTTATAACAGCTCCTGTTTTCGCTCTTCGTCATACTCGTCAAATCCATAACATCGATCCTCCCTCCAGTTTCTTTGTCATGCATCCTGTCGAGTCCACTATACATATCGTTAGATAACAGAATTACAGCCAGTAGTACTCGGTTCAAAAGCGTCTTCAAATTTGGCTCTAAAAGTGATGTTCGAATTTTAAGTTCATGCAATGGTTTGCTTTTGTGTAAAAGTCATTGTTGCAATGAGTATTTCATATACAATCCATCTAGTAACAGATTTAATATACTTCCGCCACGACTTAGTTGGGATTCTAAAAAAAATTATAATCTTATTATCCGTCATATGAAACTGGCTTTTGATCCTACCAAATCACCTCACTACAAACTCGTTTTTGCTCAAAGCTATTCTGATGGAGGTTCATTTGTTCAAATACAAACTTACTCTTCAGAAATGGGCATTTGGAGGGTTTATCGTGGTACATATCCACTTGACTGTTTTACAGATTTTAGCGAAGGGATATACTGGAATGACGCCATTCATTGGATACATTATTTGCATAATGGTTCGCATTACAAGTTAGATATTGTGAACGAGGTTCCGGTTTTAACAAACGTTCAACTCCCTGTTGTAACATGTGGTGATGAGAAGGTGCTTTGGGATCCCAAGCTTTTTTAGTCTCGTGGTTGTTTACTGCTTCTTTGTAGGGGTGATAATGATTCTAGACAGTTGAATATTTACGAGATGAGGAAGGGGTATTCCGAATGGTCGTTGAAGTACTTTGTTGATCTTGATGACATCAGAATTCCGATTTGTAACCGTGTTTGGTTTATTATTTTGGGAGACAGAGAAGAGGATACTTGTATGGTATTTGAAAAAAATCTAATGATTGTTCTATACAAGATCGTCCCAAAAACTACAAGCGAGCTATTAAAATTGAAATCATATTTACATCTTCCCGTTGATGGCTTTCTGTTTCACTGCATCTTTTGCTGGTGTGTGATTATGCTTTCTATTTCAGGTATGATATATATTCATATCTTATATTAGATTGTTCTGTCACTACTTGCCTAGTTAGACTGTTGAGGTTAGCATTACCCTTTCACAATGTTCGTTAACGACTTTGTACGTACTATACTACTATATGAACAGTTACTGTAATGATTCAATGGCTGTAAAATAGTATTAAATTCATTATGAGCATGTTATATACTGAGTCAACTTACAAATTAATGTTACCAAGCTTACTGAATAAAATGCATTTCAGGTGCTGAAGATGAAGGTACATGCAATAGGGGAAAAAAGTCATGGCATATGCGGAATTTGAGTTTATCTACATTTAGCTAGTTTTTTTTTTTTTTTTTTTTTTTTTTTTTCAGTTTCGCTTAAATTTGACTTGCAGTTGCGAATAACTTTGAGTTGGTAATTTTTATTATTAAAACTATTCTTCATTCTCATTGTTGGTTTATATAGGTGTTTCCAACTTGCAAATATATATTCCCTTGCGATTGTAAATCCTAAGGGGTGTTCGGTTTGGAAAATGATATGATTTCAATTCCAAATTCATTCTATAATCATCATTCATAGAAATTTGAAAATTATATTTCAATTAGTTTGTTGACCGGGATTTGGCGCGTGAACATATTTAAAAGTTCCACACTTTGTAAGTTAAAGCGATCATTTTACTCATTTGTAGAGGGGCAAAATATATAGGTGGGACAAGTAGCATGTTCTAATGTGTTTTTTTGTTGGTTTGCGTCAAAATGGGTTGGGTTGAACTATGCCATTTCATGTCCAATGTTTTTTGTTGAATGGTGTTTGTGCACTGCATTCTATATATGACATCACATTTGCTGAAGACATCTGTTAATGGCGCAAAGTGTTGTAAGCATTGTGACTACCATGATGAATGATAAGCATCGTGTTTGTGTCTATTTGTTTTCTGTCAAATGTGACCCATACATGCCCCTCGGAAACACTCACATCGTACCTTGTTCTGGTTACGATTGTTCAATTATTGGTGGTAATAGGGTTAAACAGTTGAGCGGCGAGTTATTAGTATAATGTTTCTTCAAATAAAAAATTTGGTAATCTATCTTCTGCGTAGTTGGCCCAACCGCGCAGACTGGATTGGTGTTCTAGATGATGCATAATCAATGTCCTTTTTTGATTGGGCAATAATACGACCGTGGAGAGAAAACCCTGTCAAAGCGAATTAAACACGACCGTGGTGGAATCGAAGAATGTGGACTGCTCACCCATAATATAAGTGGAGTGACGCACACATAAGTACTGCTAGTCCATTTTGTAATTTGGTAAAAATAAGTTGCTGTTGAGTTTGATTCTATCATTTTCAACTCTCGAATGAAGTGGTTGAAATATGTTAAATGGCTTGAAGGTAACCATATTCCAAATGTACAGAATTAAAACTTTGAAAAATATTTTAGTAGAAAGATAAATTAATTCTTATCTATACTACTATATAATGGGCTCCACAAAAAATTAAGATAAGGAGCTCCAATCATTGAGTGACATGTGTCACTTCTCTAACCAAAAAATAATAAAAAGGGAGGAGCTCTAACAAACTAAAATAAAGAGCTCTAATAATAGGTGACACATGTCACTTCTTAACTAATTAATCACCTTTATTTTTAAATTTAAATATCTTTTAATTCGTTTAATTTTTTTATGATCTAATTTCACCATATTTTTTAAAATTTTGTGCTCTTTAATTCAACATCCATTTTAATATATTTTTATGAGTTTTTAGTTTTTGCATTTTTAGTAGGTTTATTTTATTTTGATTCAAAATTTTATAACTTTAACCTTTATTTCAATCAATACAAACTTTATTTATCAAAATCATTTACTTTTGGTAAAGTGTTTGACGGGAAAGAGATTGTGAAGGTCTTTTTATATGTGGGAATAATGATGTCACAGGAAAGATATGGAAAACCCAAACAAACACATAGAACTAACACATATACATTTGGAGTGTTGTGAAATGAATTTAATAAGCGGGTTGGGAATTGTGATGAGAGTTGGGTTAGGAATTCATTTACTATATTTATTATATAACTATATTTGTCGTCGCCGCTGTGCGCGGGTATCAACTAGTAGTAAAAATAATTGTTTGTATACGAATGTGTTAAATTGTACGTCACGTTAATTCTAATCTTATTATATGAATAACAAAGACAAACATGACAATCTCTTTGTTGCTATTAACTATTAAGTTAGTTTGAAAGAACGCAAAACTATGAGTGATGTGCGCAAAACAGAACCGAATGTGTACCCGAACTAAATTTGCCAAAACCGAATTAAATATTCTGTTTTTTGTTCGGTTTTGGTTTTGGCAAAATGAAAATCGAACCGAACTAAAAATCGAATTCACATAAATATATAGTTTTTATATTTTTATATTAAAAAAATTAAAACTATTTCGTAATATAAATATACATTTTTTTAAGCCTGAAATTTGTTTTGATGCAAAAAATCTATATAATTAAATAATAAATTAAAATATATGTAATTCGGCTTATTCGGTTTAGTTTAATCTAATTTGAATTCGGTTCGGTTCAGTTTATTGCCTTATAATTTATTCAGTATTTGCTGAGTAAAGAAGCTTTGACTTTATATAAAACATAGTTTCAATTACAATGTTGACTCATATAGAGTTTATGGTTTTTATGTCGTCTTAGGGAAGAGATCCAGTAAGAAGAAAAACTAAAATAAAAAAAATAAGAAGATTTTTAGCCACACGTTTAAAATAAGAGTGAGAAATATAAGGAAAGATGCATGTACTTTGTAGGTGCATCTGAAATGTGTGGTTGTGGTTTCTTCTTACCATTCTCATTTTAATTTTTCTTCTCATTTGATCCTAACTCGTCCCACATAGTCAAAGTAAAAAACTGGTCGAATAAGCGGTAAAAAGAACTTTACGAAAGATGATGAAAAGAGTTTTTTATTATTCATCATCAATCTAAAAGAACTCAAGAAGTTGAAGTGGAATGACCGTTATAAACTCATTTTCAGTTTTATCACCAACCAATTAATGTGGGATTACATAAAAACACAAACTTTATCAAATGAGAGTTTTTTATTATCCAATAACTAATCTCATATTTTATTTTTTATTTATTTATTTTTTACCGTAAGCATGGATCCTAATAACAGAAAATTTACTTGAACACTGTTGGGTTTGATTACATCTTTTTAACCAGTCGAATGGGTCAACTTCAATTGAACAAGATGGTTCTAAAATGTTACACGGTTTGAGGGTCACCATAATCCAAATGTTTACAACCAGAATTTAGAAACTATATTAGTAGAAACAAATGTTCTTATATGGATGTGTTAAAGTTGTCACATTCTAATCTTTTATATGAATAACAATGTCAAACATGATAATCTCTTTGTTACCATTAAATTAAATTTACACTATCGTTATGAAATTAAATAAATTTTCATACTAAAATTTCATGTACACACAAAATTATAACACGTGTATATAGAAGTATTTATATAATTTGACTTATGTATTGTCACACCCTATTAATGACGGAAACACGAGATGTAACTGAGAAATGCACATTGTCTAACATCATAGATTCATACTTTATAATTATTACAACAATAGCTTATGACTTTACAAACGATCCTTGTCTCAAATATGAAAGAAAACATGTCTCTTTTGAAATCTTATTGTCTTGAAAACCTAGTAGCAGGATAACAATGTTCTGACTCCAAAGAAAGTGCCTTCAAATACCTTAATAATGATCACCTAAAATGGAACTAGAAACGTCAACATAATGTTGGTGAGCTCGTAAGTTTGAAAGTTAAACCACGAAGCTGTGAATAATAATGTAGGACAATAGTGAGCAAGATATCAAATATGTACACGTCAATATACCAAAAAATCACGCCAACTGAACCTATCCAATCACAATCAATGGCTATTCCGGTAACCACCCACTTGGCTAATTAGGTAACCACCTAGATAGTATTATCAAACCAAATTTGACTCCATCGCAGGAGTTAAACAGTTGCGCATACCAAATCACACATCATGACTCACAAAACAAAAAACACTTCATAGCACATAATCGCATCATCACACATATATGTCCAATAAATCATGAAAACAGTAAGATCACATCGTAAAAAGGTTTTTGAAAAAGTGTTGGGAACTCTATTAGAGCAGCTTTCTAAAGATTTTTCTCATGGCAGAAGAATTGATTCCCGACGGGGTTTGTCTCCTTTTAATAATATATAAGTATACCCATAATATGTGAACATATATATCAACTGATGTTTGGTTCTATGTTTCAATTAAAACAGGTTATTGAATCTGACGCAGTTATGATTGGAAGACTTGAATGCTTATAATATTGTACCTCTTGATGCTCCTACTATGAAAAATGCTATCACTTCGTTCCCTGAGATGAATGCGTTTTCAACTTTTCATTTTATATCATGATTTTTGCTTTTTGTACTTCTTACTATGTTTGTTATTTCATTGTTGTTATTGAAGATGCATATGAATGTATGCTTAGGTCCGCTCTGCAGTAGCATCAGTGAAGTACTTTAGAGATTTGCCTAAGCTTCCCGATACTGTGACAACTGGCAATTTAGGGAGTCTATTTTAGATAACCGCATTACGTTAAACTAAACTGAGTTTTGCCTTTATCACTATTTTATAAACCGTGACTTGATTTTATATCGTCGATTGGTTTTTACGGTTTATTTCATTATTAAATGAGTTATCGTATGCGTTTTAACTCTATTTGGTAGGCACTATTCTATTCGGCACTAGAAAAGCCTAAAACAAGAGTTATTGTAACTTTTAGACCGTAACTCGAAAATTGACAAATAAATAGTCAAAACTCGTGGAAAAACGTAAGTAGGAAAGTTAAATAAATGTCGTGGGACACTCGGGGGACGATATGCGAGCTCAGGAATGGGTAAACGAGTTAGATACGAAAAATTACAACCCGAACCCTCCTCTTTTAATTGTAGCCGGCGCCCCCCCCCCCCCCCCCCCCCCCCCCCCCCTCAAAATTAATTATTTTGAGATCCCTAGCTCCTATGTATAAATACCCACCCACTACCTCATTTCTCCTCATTTGTTTCTCTCTCTAAAACACACACACAAGCATTTCTCTCTCTATCTTTCTCTCACTAAAAACCCTAGCCACCACCATAGTGGCCGCCGGCCATATTCCGGCCACCACCACCGCCACGGCGGCGCGTCACCCACCACCTCCACCACCAAAATAAATCTCTCTTTCTCATCTTTTCAACCATATATCATACGCTCCATTTGGACTTAAATAACACATTCAAATCTTTGAATCAAGATTCGTACTTTTAGGGTTTCAAAGGGGTTTTGCAATTGGTGATTAGATAAGGTAAAGGGAACATGTTTTGAGTTTGATTGGGCAATAATAACCCACGAATTGAAAATTAGGGTTTCGACCTAATTACAATTTTTGGGGCTTTTGGGTGGAACATGAAATTAAAGCTAATTAGTGACTAAGTAAACAAGTAATTAGTGTTTGGTACATGTGTGATGTATTAATTTGATGGGTTTGTGCATTTAGGGTTTCGTTGCATGTTTTTGATTAAGAATAGTTGATGGGTTTTGTGTTTGGTTAGTGTTTGGAGCTTGAATGATTGGATTTGAGTGTTGTGGATTGGATTTGGTAGTGTTTGATTTGGTTTGGTGAGGTGTACGAGCCACAAGAGGCACGTACGAAGCCTTTGGCTTGCGTATGTGACCCACTTGGGTCATGGGTCCGAGTCGGGTCGATTTGGTAGCTTGTTGATTGGTATTGTTGAGGTTTGGATGAGACGCGTGGAGCCGAAAAGCTTCTAGAGCTTGTTTGGTTCACGTGGTCTTGACCGCGACCGTGTCATGACCATTAGGTTCATAACATTGGTTTCAAGTACTTTTGGTTAATTGATTGGTTGGCAAGATTGTTTTGAGTTGGTTTGGGATTGAATTGCGATATTATGACTTTTAATTATGGACTTGATATATATATTGTTGACTTTGAGCTACGTCGGCGTTACTTTGACTTTTTAGTCAATAGTTGACTCCGACAAAGCCGTAACATGGACTTTAGTATAATTTGGACTATTGATTGATTAAAAGCCGAGAAATTATGACTTGTGCTTGTGGACTCGAAACGAATAACGATATGAGATTAATATTGGAATTTGACGAAATATATACGTATACATGAAAATGCTAATAAACTATGAAATATAAGTAATAAATGGGCTTTTGTACCAAAAATGTCGATAACAAGTCTTATCTTGTTATTTACTATTTTTAAATGGAAACTAACGACTAAATTGTAAACGTTTTGTAATGAATAAGTAATTAATGTTTCGAGTACACGATTATCAGTAAATGTCAATTGTGGACATTTAATATTGGTTGAGTATTTAATTGTTTACGTGGTATGCATGGGTTACGGATAACCTAACGGGACTTATTAGGTTGACGAATCTAATAAGAGCCCGCTAGGTACGTTGGGTAACCTTATTAATGGGTGAATTATCCTTATGACTCTTTAGGATACGATTGATTTATGGGATAATAAGCGACACGAATAAATAAATGAGTTTATCGAGTTGACGAATTCGATAAAGTCTACTATTTATTCCGAAACTTATTGAACTATGGAGCTTATCGTTTAGAGGTCTCATTGTGTCGCATTGAGTTATATATTGGTTGTTTGAGTGCATTCATCGCATCATATTGAGTCGATACACCCACATGAGGATACCAAACACTAGGATTAATGGTGAAACGAGACGTTTTTGGAAATAAAGAAATGGAATACATTGGGGTAGATAACGTTGATTTCGAGGAATATATATATTAAGTTTGGTCTACATTAATAGGTTGTGCCGAGTCGATAGTTGCTGTGCTGTGATACCGTTATCTTCTGCTAGTGTTTATTTGTGCGTTGATTGCTTGCGTTGATTGCTTGAGGTGAGTTTCATAGCCTCACTTTTATGTAACGTTTTGAACTATTTTGGGGTGAGAATCATGCTGTTGTTTTTGGACCGTTAAAACTATTTGGATTTGCTTATATGCTTGACTGTTTAGATAGATGTGTGGTAGTTGTTGCCTTAGTCTAGGTTTAACCGTGCCTAGCTAAGAATAGACTTCTACATCGACCTAGTCCGGGGTTGGCAATTGTTCTAGATTTTGCCACGACAGTGCTGGACTAGAGTCCCTGGATCCGAGTAGTCCCTGGATGCGGGACGTGTGTTATGATTGGTGATCCGGGTAGGATCGGTGTGCAAACGGTATTTATCTATCTTAGGTCTTGCATAGCAAATCAACTCTTACTGGTCCACTATGATTTTGTTGAACTTAAACCTATGAACTCACCAGCGTAAGCTGACCTTTTAGCATGATTTCTCAGGTATTTGAGAGATGTTTGGATTACTTGATCAGTGGAAGCTTGGCATGGAGGCGTGGTTCAAGGATCATTTCTGACTCTGATAAACTATGGGGACCTATTTTATTAAACTATGTTTTGGGCCTAATAATCATACTTTTGGATTAAATGTTTTGGATATTTAAATTTGGGATTGGTTTTGAATGGTTAAATGGTTATGTTTTATTATACTTGTGTGCGATACCAATCCAATAGTAACGCCCCGAAAACTTGATTAAGTCTTCCGCTGTACCGAGATTTAGGAGTGTTACAGATACTTTTCCTACCTGGGAGTGTTTATGTTCGAGACTTTCTACACAATATTTTTGGATTGTTTGTAGTTGATAATTTATCAAGGTTTATACATTAAGGCTAGACATTATATATTACTGATATTATGAGTTGCAATATATTGTTTGTCTGCACTTGCATATCCAATGGGTCAAGGGTCTCTGAAAATGTATTCAAACGAGACTGACACTTGTCCGCCGCGTTGCGGGCGGGCGAATTTTTTAGCCGAGGTGATTGTGCATTAATAAATAGTAATATAATCCTTTTTTTTTTTTCGAGCGGGCGAATTTTTTAGCCGAGGTGATTGTGCATTAATAAATAGTAATATAATAATTTTTTTTTTACTGTAAGTAATATAATCCTTTTTTTTTTTTTACTGTAGCAGCCCGAAAATGTACTGTAGCTACGTACTGTAGCAGCCCAACTCAAAGTGTACTGTAGCTGTACTGTAGAAACACGGGAAAAACGGCGCCGTTTTTTTTGTGTTTTAATATATACTTATAATGTATAATTCCTAAATCCCAAAGGTTATTATTTTTTAGAGTATAACTTTTGTAAGCGTATTCAATATAGTAAGTTACTGACTACCTTTAAGATTTATAAAATGAACAAAATGGTTGTCGACCACCCAAAATGATTTTTGTGTTTTGACATGTAGTTAAAAGTTACATACCTTAACTATTCCTAAGGTTTTTATTTTTAACATACACAACTTCTTGCTGACATCTTGGAGCCAATTATGAGGAAGGGACGAATTCCTACCGACTTTGAAACTTGGAAGCAAAGAAAAAGAGGTAGCATGTCTTGAAAATTCGATCTATAATATTTCTTCCATAATTGAAAAATTAGGAGGGCCACTGTTGAACCATATAAGCTTGAATTACGCATAGCAATATATATCTTTAAGTGTGTCTTATGTCGCCTTCAACTCCTATTCCTCTGGCTAGATTTGTTGCAAGTGTTACTCCGTCAAGTTCATAACGAAAACGAAAAACTCCATTGTCAAAGGTATTGAATGGTTAGTTATTTTTTTACATTTGCAAAAATTTTAATTACAGTTTTTAAAAAATATAGTTTATGCGAAGGCACTAATTATATCACGTGTTGTGTTTTTCGTATCAATCCTAATATGTAACATTTGAAATAGATTACTAGCTATGACCATCTAATGAAAGACATCCTATCGATACGGACATAACAGGGGATGTTAAAGATATCTTGGATGGATGTAACAAATTGGTGGAACTTTTAGGATGGCACGGGACAGGTATACGGGGAACACGGAACAACCAATGAAAATCAAGTTGATCATATCTTTATATGTAGCCGATTCTCGCGTTAAGAGTAAAAATAGATTAAAGAATTTGACGAAGACGAAAGCCTCACGAATAGTACAAATAATGCGGTCTACAAAAAAGTGCTACACAATTTGTGATCAGACTTGCATGTGGTTGTATCTCGATTTAGTAACAAAAAAAAATATCATTCTCTTTTTTTTCAACGTTTCTTTAAAATACTCGTGAATTTCACGGGTCTTTTAGCTATTTAATAATAAAAAAGAAAAACAAGCGGAAACATGTAAATTTAAGACCATGAATTATCGACTTTGATAATAAAGGGTCACATGCTGTAGAGACGTCGAAAATTCTTATTAAAAAACTAAGGTGATGCTTGCATTTAACTTAACCGACTTAATAAGAAAAAGAAAAGTTAATAAAAAAAAAGTCACATGAAAACTTTTTATTTATGACATACTAGAGAATAATGACCGAAAATAAAAATAGTGATAAAACGAAAAGTATCCAAATTAAGTCAATTGTTATTTAAACATAACTTAATAATTAAAAGATTTAAGGAAACAAGATGTTTAACAAAAGAAAATCATCTTTACTACTATAAAATTAAAATAAAATAATAACTATAAAAAAAAAAAAAAAAAAAAAAAAAAAAAAAAAAAAAAAAAACCTTGTACAATTGAAGGAGACTTTTTAGTCGTAACATATAAATAGTCTAAAATCTTTCTCAACCCAATTCCCTCCAATCTTCGCCGCCGGTTATTTCTCTTAAAAGTCTGTGGTAAGGAGGTGTTTTTATACGTACTTTTTACTTACTTGCTAAAGAGGTGCATGTTTTTCAAGCTTATTTAAAGGGCTTAATTATTAGATAGTTAAAATAAGGTTAATCAAGTGTTTGGTTAACCTTATATTTAGTTTATACGTGGAGGATTGATAAGCATAAAATTTGTGGCTTATTTGACGTGGTTGAGTTTATATAGGAAAAAACTTTTTATGATCTCATAAGCCAACTCAAACTCTAATATGTTTGGTGATAGGCTTTAGGTCGGTTAAGGTTTTAGTAATTGTTTTCATATGTACTCTATAAACTATTTGAGGGCTAACAAAGTTTATATTCTAAATAGCTTATTATTTCAAAAGATAAGCATAAACTTATAAGCCATAAGCTGCTTAGGCCACAAGCTTAGACAAACACATATATTTGTAGTTATGTCACTTTAGTTATTTGGTATCCTATGTAAAAACGTTTGAAACATGTGTTCATAATCTGTACTAAGGTTTAACATCTAATGAATTGCAGAATCAGATATCTCCAAAAATGGTGGCGGGAAGTTGTTCATCCGTATATACAGTCTTGTCCAATGAGGACCTATTGATCGAAATCTTACTCCGATTTCCTGCAATCTCACTTGTTTTACTTAAATATGTATCCAAACACTGGTTATCTGTTATAACATCTCCTATTTTTGCTCTTCGTCAAATCCGTAACATTGATCCGCCTTCCGGTTTCTTTGTCATGCATCCTTTCAGTTCCACTAAACACGATTTTGTGCGGCTGGATTACAGAATTCCAGCCAACATAATTTGTTGGGAATTATGTTAAGTAGAATTTCTGCCGACATTACTGCCGAAGGTTTCTGCCGAAGTAGGAGCAGATTCTGCTGAAGAAGTAATTCTACTGAAGAGTTCAAGCATTGCCGTGATACTGCTGGAGGGTGAAAGCTGACTAGGATCAGCATGCGCCAATGAATTAAATGCTCACTCATTATTATCTTTGAACGGCCCAAGGTTGCATGGGCAGTATTATTAGTCTACTCTATATTTATTTAATGTGTTAGTCATTAAATGCATGCAAAAATGTTTAGTCGATTGAGTAGTAAGAGATTAGGGTTCCTTGGTTATAAAAGGAACCACATAGTTTGTAATACGAAGACGATCTCATCTGAAACATAGAGTTTCGGTGAATAAAAAGATCCATAGAGGATCTAAGTGTTCTTAGTTATAACATCTTGTGTTTACTTTCCGCTTTAGAATACAAGTGTTAGAGACTGTCTATTAGTTTGTTTATGATTACATATGCAACACTAACGATCCACGAGTGCTGAAGATCTGTCAAGGTCTGAGAGTTTTCAACAAGTGGTATCAGAGCCTCGGGAGAGTCTCTACGATACTGAGAACCTTATTTACCTCACCCCCATACAACCAAAATCATATTTACAATGCCTGGAACTGATGATGAATCAGAAGTCACCACCAACAACATCAAACACAACACCACATCTATGCAACAAATGAGTCTATCCAACAGTAATGGTAAGTTTCCTTACCTAAAGAAAGAAGAGTATGATCTACGGACCATGAAGATGCAGAACTGTATTTCCAATATAGATTGGAATCTGTGGGAGATTGTGAAGAATGGCAACAGTCTAAAGAAGACCATCCCCGATCTAGATGGTAAGTTTACCATTGCTCCTCCCAAAACTGCTGAAGAGATTCTTGCAGTACAAAGAGAGCACAAGGTAAGAACCATCCTTCTTCAATCCATTCCTGAAGATCACTTAGGTGATTTTCACCACATGGTTGATGCAAAGGACATCTGGATGGCTCTGAAAGCAAGGTTTGGTGGGAATGAAGAGTCCAGGAGGATGAGGAAGTCTATGCTGAGACAACACTTCCAAGAGTTCAACATCTCTGAGGAAGAAGGTATCCACAAGGGATATGACAGGTTTCACAAGATTCTGAGTCAGCTGAATCAGCTGAATGCAAAGCCTGACAATGATGATTGCAACTCTAAGTTCCTAAGATCTTTGCCTCCATCATGGTTACATGTAAGTATAGCCCTTAAGGCTAAAGGTGGGCTGGACATGCTCACCTTTGATGAGCTATACAATAAACTCAGATCTCTGGAACCTGATGTCAGATCTCCCTACCGTGCACCATCCTCTGGTCATTCAGCCTTTGTTGGGACATCCCACTCGAATATGATGATGCATACTTCAAGTCCATCTTACTTGCCATCATCATCCTATCGTCCCACTCCTTCACATCCTCAAGCCAAAGCTGGCAGTATATTGGAGGATGTTCTTCATTCTTTTGTTGCAGATTATGATTCTCAGCAGCATCTGGTATATGAAGACTTTGATCAGGTGGACCCACTTGATATGGAGGAGATGAAGCTAAAATGGCAGGTGGCCATGCTTTCAGTAGATATCAAGAGGTTTGAGGAGAAGGTAGGAAGGAAGTTTGGGTTCAAGGGAAAGGATCCAGCTCGTTTTGACAGGAGAAAGGTCAAGTGCTTCTCTTGTCATCAGATGGGTCACTTCTCAAGGGAGTGCAAAGACAGGAAGAGTGAAGAGAGTACTAGCTACACTTCTTATCAGCAGAATCAGAGAGGAGCTAGCACTTCAGCAGCTCTGGTCACCATGGATGAGCAGGTCAACTGGGCTGCACATGAACCTGTGACAGAGGAAGCTGCTGATTCAGAGAAGCTTGGATTGCTGGCCAGATGCACTTCAGAGGATAGGCATGATCAGTTTGCCTTCATGGGTCTTTCTCGGGTACACAACTGTATATTTGGTTGTAGTGAAAGATACAATGAACTAAAAAAAGCTTATGATACTATGAAACCTAAGTACAATGCATGCTATGTTGATAATGAAGCTTATAAACTCTCGTTAAAAACATTAGAAAGACAAAAGGTTTGGTTTCAGAAGAATCAGATATCTTATGAAGATAGGATTAAGGTGCTACAATTTGATTTAGATATTGCTAATATTAACCTTAAACGCACTGAAAAAGAAAAAGCTGATACTATTACTGAGAATCTCGAGCTTAAAGAGAAACTTGCAGAGGAAATAGCTAGACATAACACTTGGCAAAAAGCAGGTTTCAACTTAGCTAATGAAATATATAGTAGTCAATCTAAGACCTCAAGGATAGGTATAGGCATTCAAAAATATGTAGGTCCAGAAGCTAAGTATGATGGGCGTAAATCTACACCTGCAGGCTTAGAACACTATAGAAAGGAAGGTGATTTACATGCTGTCCCTGGACCCATTAGAGGTGAATTCATGCCCACTGACTTATCTATCACTGTTGACTTTGATGGATCACACCATTTGTATGGCAGAAAGTCAAATGACTTACCAGACTCAGATACTTCATCTTATGACTTTGTCTCTTTCTCTGACAGTGACAATTCATCGGATCAAGGGTCTTCTGCTAGCTGTGATTCAAATGAAAAGTCAGACCCTCCCAAGCCCTCACCTGAGCCTACACCCAAGCCTGCACCCAAATCTATCTACAAGCCTTCTAGGATAGCTGCTGAAGTGTCCACTTCCAAGCCTGTTTCTCCTGAAGACTTGTCTTTTCAATCTTTGCATAATTTGCCTGTTAAAAACAATTCCTTTGATGTTTCTTGTTTAAGTACTTCTTCATGTAATCGAACATCTTCTTTATTGAATACATCTTCCAAAAGGAAGACATGTTTTGTGTGTGGAAGTAAAATTCATCTTATTAAGGATTGTGATTTTTATGAGCAAAGATTGGGTGGTTGTGCTAATCAGCAGAAACCAAGACCTGTGTGGACCAATGTTAAAAATATTCCACCTTATGTCCCACAAGCTAGAACTGATTCTCATTGGAGGAGATCAGCTGATAGACCTTATGTGCAACCCACTAGCCCATACTTTAAACATGGTTATTGGCCTTCATATGTTGACTCTATGAGAAATGGGAAAGGATGTTGGGGCACTGCTGTCAAGTCCTCAGCAGGTTGTTCTTGGAATAATAAGAGACCTAAATATCAATGGAAACCCAAGAACAATGGTGGATCTTACTCTTTTGCTAAACCTAAATCTAATGATCCACAAGGCAGGTTCAAGTCAGCAATGACTTGAGCCTCCTCGGTACACTAACATTCTTTTGTATATATGTTTGTTTCTGTAGGATCATCCCCTTAAGCATAAAGATATTGGTATTGTTGATAGCGGCTGTTCAAGAAGTATGTCTGGAAATAGAGATATGATGCACAATTTTGTTCCTATTGAAGAAGGAGGGAATGTGACCTTTGGTGGAAGTGATGGTAGAATTACTAGAAAAGGCACCATCAAGACTCCTCTACTGAACTTTGAGAATGTGTACTATGTTAGGGAGCTTCAGAACTTCAACTTGTTCTCAGTTTCACAAATTTGTGACACCAAGAACAAGGTACTCTTCTCTGAAAATGAATGTCTTGTGCTTTCCAAAGAGTTCATGCTTCCAGAAGATACCTCAATTCTGCTAAGAGTCCCTCGAACTCACAATTTATACACATTCAACCTCAATGAAGTTCACCCTGAAGGTGACCTCACTTGTTTGCTGGCTAAAGCATCAATGGATGAGTCCAATAAATGGCATAGGAGAATGGCTCATGTGAATTTCAAAACTATAAACACTCTCTCCAAAAGAGGTCTTGTCGAAGGTCTTCCCACCAAAGTGTTCTCCAATGATCATAATTGTGTTGCATGCAACAAAGGGAAGCAACACAGAGCATCCTACAAAGCTGTCACTGCAGTGAGCATCATCTCTGAGCCTCTTCAGCTGTTACATATGGATCTATTTGGTCCAACTCAAGTCAGCAGCATTGATCACAAGTTCTATTGTTTGGTCATCACTGATGGATATAGCAGATTTTGCTAGGTGTTCTTTCTAAGGACTAAAGATGAAACAACTCCAGTGCTGAAAGACTTCATCACCCTCGTTGAAAATCAGTTGAACAAGAAGGTTAAGGGAATTCGGTGTGATAATGGGACAGAGTTCAAGAATGCAATCATAATAGAACTCTATAGGTCTAAAGGGATTAAGAGGGACTATAGCAATCCAAGAACCCCGCAACAAAATGGGGTGGCTGAAAGAAAGAACAGGACCTTGATAGAGGCTGCGAGATCAATGCTTGCAGACTCTAAGTTGCCCACTATGTTCTGGACTGAAGCTGTTGGCATAGCTTGCTATGTGCTCAACAGAGTCTCCATAACTAGACCTCACCTCAAAACACCATATGAACTTCTCTTTGGGAAGGTTCCAGTCATTCACTACCTCAAACCTTTTGGGTGTCAAGTGACCATTCTGAACACAAGTGATCCTTTGGGGAAGTTTGATGAGAAGGTTGATGATGGTTATATTGTGGGTTATTCAGCTAATAGCAAGGCTTACAGAGTATACAACTTATCTGCCAAGAAAATAGAGGAGACTTTGAACCTGAGATACCTAGAAGATAAGCCCAATGTTCAAGGACAGGGTCATGTGTGGTCTTTTGATCTTGACTACCTAACTGACTATCTGGGTTATACCAGACATATGGCTAACCAATGTGCAGGCCCTCAAGAATCTCCCTCTAACAGTGCAGGTACCTTGGATGCTGACTCTGGAAGTGAATTTGAAGATGATGAACAACCCATTCTTGTGCCTTCTTTCTCCCCTAACATTGCTGCAGGTAACTCTTCAAGAGATAATTCAGCTGAGAGTGATGATGAATCACACTATGCTGAGGACCTTGCTAGGCTTCAGACTCAAGAGTTTGCAGCTAAGCTTGAGGCTGAGAAGGTGGATGGGGAACTTGCAAATGAGGCTGTCAGTGGAAACCATGTTTCTGCTGACACTGATGCCGTCTCTCCCATCGTCACCAAATCTGCTGAAAGCTCTTCTGTTACTACTCCTATTCCTGCTAAAGTGTCCACAGACTTTGGTGACCCGTATACTCGTTTTCCAAGTCCTTCAGATCTCGGAAATCATCAACCTAAATCTGGCATTTTCAACTCACCTTCCTATGACACAACTTTTGTACCAACTGTGTCTAATCTTGAACCTACCATTGATGTCAACCCCACTGCTACTCAAAGAATCAACATCACTCACCCTCAATCCAATATTATTGGTGACATTCTAGCTCCTGTTAGAACTCGAAGGGCTATCTCTAGTCCTAAATTTGGACAGGTTGCTTTTCTCTCTTATGTCACTAATCAGCAAAGAGACAATCACACATACTTCCAGCATTGTCTGTTTGCGTGTTTTCTTTCTCAAGTAGAGCCAACCAGTGTCTCTCAAGCTCTTGAAGACTCAAGTTGGAATGAGGCAATGCAAGACGAAATGCAACAGTTTCAGAACCAACAAGTTTGGATCTTGGTAGCATTACCAGATGGCAAATATGCCATTGGAACTAAATGGATTATGAAGAACAAAAGAGATGCAAGGGGTGTGGTTATTAAAAACAAAGCAAGATTAGTCGCTCAAGGTTACAGACAAGAAGAAGGGATTGATTATGATGAAGTGTTTGCACCTGTTGCAAGAGTAGAGGCCATTCGAATTTTCTTGGCATATGCATCCTACATGGGCTTCATGCTATATCAGATGGATGTTAAAGGTGCTTTTCTGTATGGTGAGATTGAAGAGGAAGTTTATGTCACACAACCAAAAGGATTTGAAGACCCAGATCATCCTAATCATGTCTACAGAGTCGTTAAAGCTCTCTATGGACTTCATCAGGCACCAAGGGCATGGTATGCTAGGCTTTCATCATTTATGCTGAAGCATGGCTACAGAAGAGGTGCCATTGATAAGACTCTTTTTCTGAAGAAGAACTCAACAGACATCATACTTGTGCAAGTATATGTGGATGACATCATTTTCGGATCCACTAAAGAAGCTTGGTGTAGGGAATTCGAGGATCTGATGAAGGGAGAATTCCAGATGAGTGCTATGGGAGATCTTACTTTATTCTTAGGTCTCCAAGTTCAGCAGAAACATGATGGGATATTTATCAGTCAGGATAAATATGTGAGGGACATGTTGAAGAAATTCGGCATGGAAAGTGTCAGGACTGCTACAACACCTTATGAAGCTCCAAAAACTAAAGCCAACAATGATCCAGATCTACCTGTGAATGTTCACTTATATAGATCTATGATTGGTTCATTAATGTATCTAACAGCTTCAAGACCTGATATTACCTTTGCTGTAAGTGTGTGCTCTCGACATCAAGTCACTCCACTTACTTCTCATCTCAATGCAGTCAAGAAGATCTTTAAATACCTCAAAGGCCAACCACTCTTGGGTCTTTGGTACCCGAAAGAGTCTCCTTTTAAGTTGGAAGCATATAGTGACAGTGATTATGCTGGTGCAAATCTGGATAGGAGATCCACAACTGGAGGCTGTCAATTCCTTGGAAAGAGACTGATATCTTGGCAGTGCAAGAAACAAACCATTGTTGCTACCTCTACTACTGAAGCAGAGTATGTTGTTGCTGCAAACTGCTGTGGACAGGTGCTATGGATTCAAAACCAATTGCTGGACTATGGGTACAACTTCATGAACACAACTCTTTTTATTGATAATCAGAGTACCATATGCATTGTCAAAAATCCAGTTTTTCACAGCAGAACCAAACATATTGAAATCAGACACCACTTTATAAGAGATGCATATGAAAAACACTTGATAAATGTGGCTAAAATTCATACAGATGATAATGTGGCAGATCTGCTAACAAAAGCTTTTGATGGACCAAGGTTTCAACACCTTGTGGTCAATATAGGAATGCTTAACCCTTAACTGCCTAGTTTAAGGGGAGGCATATGCCTCAGGGGAGGACTTTTCTTTGTTTGTTTGTTTGTTAGTTTCTTAGTTTAAAAAAAAAAAAAAAAAAAAAAAAAAAAAAAAAAAAAAAAAAAAAAACCAACTTTGTTTTGCAGGTTTGTTGTATTTTTGATGGTTTTTAACTCACCAGATATACCTTGTGTGTATCAAAGAGTTAGCTAGTCCAAAGGGTATAGCTTTGGTAAAGACATGTCAAATCTGTTGATAGCTGTAATGATTTGCTCAAAATCATAGGGTCTGCAACCACCCATGCTTCATTGCTGAGTGTTGTATGGTCATCAATTCACCATGATCTATTCCTTGTTGGAATCCAAGAATTGACTAGCCCACAAGTATATGGATTGTGGTAAAGGCATCTATCTCCATATTTGGTTATCAATTCACCAATTCTAAGAATTGACTAGTCCTGAGCAAACGGCTACAGGTAAAGACACATCAAATCCGTTTATATGGTTTCTGGTTTGCCTATAAATCATACGGTTATCAGTGTACCATAGTTTTCGAACTTAAACATTTGGCTACTCCAGTAGTAATGGCTATTGGTAAAGAGACAACAAAACCATTATTTTCAATGATTCACCTCTCTCAGGTGTGACCACACCTGGAAGTGATGAGAATAGTATGCAACTGATAAGTATTGATGTACATTATGTCATTTTTTGCTGCAAAGACCTGGCGTTTCAAAGTTTGATCATCATAGAGATGAAATTATTATTGGTTCTTTGATAATGATCTGAGAAAACAATCCTCTTGTACTGAAGTCTCAAAAGATCTTTCAAGGTCAGGAAACTAGAACTTAACCTAGTCAAATTCCAGTTTAGGGGAGGATTGTTGGGAATTATGTGAAGTAGAATTTCTGCCGACATTACTGCCGAAGGTTTCTGCCGAAGTAGGAGCAGATTCTGCTGAAGAAGTAATTCTACTGAAGAGTTCAAGCATTGCCGTGATACTGCTGAAGGGTGAAAGCTGACTAGGATCAGCATGCGCCAATGAATTAAATGCTCACTCATTATTATCTTTGAACGGCCCAAGGTTGCATGGGCAGTATTATTAGTCTACTCTATATTTATTTAATGTTTTAGTCATTAAATGCATGCAAAAATGTTTAGTCGATTGAGTAGTAAGAGATTAGGGTTCCTTGGTTATAAAAGGAACCACATAGTTTGTAATACGAAGACGATCTCATCTGAAACATAGAGTTTCGGTGAATAAAAAGATCCATAGGGGATCTAAGTGTTCTTAGTTATAACATCTTGTGTTTACTTTCCGCTTTAGAATACAAGTGTTAGAGACTGTCTATTAGTTTGTTTATGATTACATATGCAACACTAACGATCCACGAGTGCTTAAGATCTGTCAAGGTCTGAGAGTTTTCAACATAATTCGGTTTAAAACCGCCTTCAAACTTGGCTCTAAAAGTGGCATTCGATATGTGCATTCGTGCAATGGTTTGTTTTTGTGTAAAAGTTTATGTTCCGATGAGTATTACATATACAATCCATCTAGTAACAGGTTTAAGATACTTCCGCTACCACATAGTTGGAATTTAAAAAAAAATGTATTATCTGGCATATAAAACTGGCTGTCATATGAAACTGGCATTTGATCCTACCAAATCACCTCACTACAAAGTCGTTTCTGCTCAAAGTTATTTTGATTGAGGTTCATTTGTTCAAATACTAACTTACTCTTCAGAAACGGGCATTTGGAGCATTTATCATGATCAATTTCCACTTCCCTGTTTTACGAGTTATTGCCAAGGGGTATACTGGAATGACGCCATTCATTGGATAGATTATTTGCGTAATGGTTCGCATTACAAGTTAGACATTGTGAACGAGGTTCCGGTTTTAACAACCGTTCAACTCCCTGTTGTAACATGTTGGGATCACAAGCTGTTTAAGTCTCGTGGTTGTTTGCTGCTTCTTTGTAGGGTTGATAATGATTCCAAACAGTTGAATATTTACGAGATGAGGAAGGGGTATTCCGAATGGTCGTTGAAGTACTTTGTTGATCTTGATGACATTAGAATTCCGATTCCCAATGAATGGATTCGTGACCATGTTTGGTTTATTATTTTGGGAGAGAGAGAAGAGGATACTTGTATGGTATTTGAAAATAATAAAATGATTGTTCTATACAAGATCGTCTCAAAAACTACAAGCGAGCTCTTAAAATTGAAACCACATTTACATTCTCCTGTTGATGGCTTTCTGTTCACTGCATCTTTTGCGTGTGTGTGATTATGCTTTTTATTTCAGGTATGATATATATTCGTATCTTATATTGTTCTGTCACTACTTACTTACTTAGACTACTGAGGTTAGCATTGCCCTTTCACAATGTTGGTTAATACTTAGGGCCCGTTTGGTTTGCATTAATGGGAATGAGACTATGACTTTCAAAGTCATAGTCGGTGTTTGTTTTGTTTTGTTTTATGGGCCCGGTATTGAAATGGGTATATCATAGTCATAGATTCATTACACACCAATTTGGTGTCTATGAAATCCATTCCCGTGGACCCCTCTTTTTTTCACTACAAAATTAAAATATCTATACACTTTTTCATACCATATTTTATCAACCAAACATAAACAATCGTAATGATACACTTTTTCATACCCATTATCATTCCACCTCATTCGAAATTCGATACCCATTGTCATTCCTGGCAACAAACCAAACAAGCCCTTAGTACTATATGAACTGTTACTGTAATGATTCAATGTATGTAAATTAGTATTTTAGTAGAAATTAATGTTACCAAGCTTATTTTAGTAAAAAAATATCTTTCTTTATTTCTAGGATTTCAATTATTTTGTTGACTGGGATTTGTACAAGTGTAAAGTCGGACACAGGTTGATAGTCTGTGGTAAAAGTGTCCAAAGTGAAATAGTCGTTGGACATACCTTCACATTCGCACACACCCGGTTCTGTACGTTAGTTATATTATGTTCAATGCACGTAACAGGTGGCTCGTATGTGATTTTTGGAGAACTGCAGCTTCAAATATGGTCAATTAGACCCTTTGTTATTGGGGTTTGCTCTCTAAACTGAAGCGACATTGTATCTCTTACGGGTCTGTACTTGTGACAAGACCAATTTATGCAGGTGATCATATGTGACATTACTGTTATTAACCTCCATATGCACACTTACACACCCTTTATCCGTTGCTAACTTAAATAAACAAGCTTGTTGCTTTGTGAGTCTTACATGATTGTTTCCATGAATAGGAGTCTTAGACTTCTTCTTTGACATGCTGGTATTGAAGCTAATGAGAATCAGATAAGCAGTTATGTAGCTCTTTTGGTGTTATCCTATGTTGGGTGCTGCCTTTTTTTCCTGTGCCTTTGGCTGTTGTTTTGTGTCTGACATAGCTGCGCCTGCTCCATGTTCTTTACTTGGCCTGATAGAAGCTTTATAGACCTTTGCCGAAATAGGAAGTTTGACGAAGCATAAGAGCTGTTTTTAAAAATGTTGGAGTGATTACATACCAAATGTTCATACGTTTACTGATATAGTTTTGCTGCTAAGCTTTCTGCCACCTGGACAATAAGGACACTTAACAAAGTGGTTGACATTTTATTTCTTCAAGATCGTTACAATGAAAACTGTTAATTTGGCAGCAAGTTACTGGTGAAAGTCAATACCAAGGTCGCACATAGGAGATAGAGAATCGGTTGATATGTTAATATGTTAATAAGATACAGTAGTTGCCTATATTTAGTTGCTATATTGTACAATCAGCCCAAACAACTGAAGCCATTGGGTTTGGTGGAAAATTTTGTTTCTTAAATCAGTGTAAAGGGGTAAAATGGGTGGGATGGGTAGCAGTTCTATCCTTATTCATAACCGCTGTCCCGCAAAAATATGTAAAGTTCCTCCCTTTGTAAGTTAAAGCGATTTTTTACTCATTAGTAGCGGGTCAAAATGGGTGGGACGAGTAAGCAGGTCCAAATTTGGTTTTTGTGGGTACGGGTCAAAATGGGCCAGGTGGTTGGGTTCAACTATGCTATTTTGTCCAAAGTTGTTATAAATTTCTTTAAATAATTTGTGAATCAAACTTGATTATAGAAACTGGTTATTTTGGCGGACTGGGTCAAATGAACGACAAACTCACGCAGCACCCAATTGAGGCTTGAATTTATGACCACTTGGTTAATAGCCACCTTAAATACACATTGGATGCTGCTACGCCAAAGGGTAAAACTTTCTAATATAAAGGAAATGCAACAATAAAAACAAAAAGAAACCACGCAGCACCCATTTGTTTTTATATAAATCATTCATTATAAGTTAAGTTACGGAACAGGAATTAGTGCTCTTGCAGCATGTTCAGTTACAATTAAATGAATTACATCCAAACAAAAAATTAAATAACCTGTGCAAGTACATGTAAAAATTTATAAGCGGCCCAATTTCAAGCCTTCTTAATGTATCTTGAAGCAATAGTTCTCTCGCCATAACGATATTGGGCTGTCATATATGACCAAAGGGGATATCCCACCATTACTAACACTGAAACTAACAGCAACATATTTGCTTTTGTCCCTATAAACATCTTTAACTGCCAAAGAATGTATAGCAATATGCTGCTGCAATGAACGACGATCCCTTTTGCATCCTTCTCATAAATTGACTGTATTAAAAGAGCAAAATTCCCAATCACCACAGTGCTAGCGCAAAGTGGTCCCTAAGATAGCATTATTGAAATAAGCACAAATTAGAAATAAGCAGAGGTGTAGTTGTACCGTAAACAGATTTTAGAAAGAGACAAATCAAGCTTAAACTTGTGTTCATTCTATAAGCATTTACTACTGGTGAGTTTGAACCCTAGTAGTCACAGATCAGTTAAATTCTGTCATATATCATGCAATTCCTGATTAGCTGATTTCTACATGAGAAATGTGTGGTCCTACAACTAATTACCAATCTTTTACTTTTATACATCCACTTTATGTTCCAGCATTGATCTTTACATGATATGTATACAGAAAGTTTGGATATCAAAGCGTCTAATGAGTTTGGATATCAAAGCGTCTAATGAGTAAATTCCTTTTTAAGTCTATTCCCAAAGTATGCTTGAAATATTAAAATAATAAAAAATAAACTTCTTTTCTCTTTAAACATGTATATATTATGGCTATTTATTTAGATAAGTTTATTTGAGTCACACTTTTACTTAAAAATTGTTGACCGAATTTTATATATACTCAACAAAGAGGACTTAACGGACTCTAATGTCAATTTTATATATATTATATATGGAAGGTCTTTTTTATAAATGAGTAGTTGATTTTAGTTAAAACCGTCATCATCCCAATCCCTAATGTTACTGGAAACATCTTAAATGAGTAGTTGATTTTAGTTAAAACCGTCATCATCCCAATCGCATATATAAAACTACATACTTGATTAATCTTGTGTAAAAAAATTGGGTGTCAGATATTGATTTACTCTTTTAGGTGTGGTGAACTTATTAAGTCAGAAGCAAGGGAGAAACTTTGTGAGGGCAGGGGAGGGTGCCGGCCCCCCTAAAGTTTTCAGTAAGTAATAGATGTTTAGTTTATGTTTCTAGGATAAGAGTAAAAGAAATGTGAGCAAATTTTGTAAACAAAGGTCCTCTTCACAATTTGCAGTCCGCTGCGTCTTTAACCCTTTCAAATTTTCAATCTGCCCCTCATTATACTAGTAATTGTTTAATACAGATTATATTTGTTATACATAGTACACTGCTCATTTTTATATGCTAGTTTGTGTAAGTTTAGTTGGTTCATTTAAATATGTTGATACATATCAAATTTAAATATGTATGTCTGACAAATTGTTGAAGTGATTGCATCTGTTAATCTTTAAACCAGCTACAAATTTTGGCCTGCACCATAACTCGAATGGAAGCTTGGGACTATTTGTTTGGCCGAATACAAGTATATTACCAACAAACAGATATCTTTTGTTCATATTTTGTTCAAGTTCCGCCACTGGTCAAAAGTTCAAACACTTGTAAGCACAGACCAATTTACAGTTTTGGCTAAGCTTATGTTTGATGGTTTAGTTTAATAGCTTATTACTCCCAAAAAATCTTGCCCTTTGAAATAAGCTTCCCCAAACACTCCCGAAGGTTTTCTTGGCGTGTTATATTTTGTAGTATAGATAGTGTCTTAAAAAATGTATTCTTCCTAAACACTACTGGTCCTATCAATTGAGGCTCCAAAATTGAGCAATAATGTGATGAAACACTACGATAATGAAATTGTCGTATATCGTATATACCTGAGAAGACGCACATTTGAACCCTTTAATCCTCGAGTCCTTATTCGCAGCAAAAGCTTTCCTCTTCGCGGGTCTACTCCAAATCTTCTCAATAACTCCACTGACTTTACATTTCAAGGATCTTCGCCTATTGGCTGTCCCATTATCTGAACTCACTTGTATAAACAAATGTGAAATGCTTATAAAAAATGAGAAGTGTAAGAAATTGTAGAAAGTGGGTGGTAAGTATTTAGTTGCTTTGAATTTTAATTCAAAGTTTTTGGCTTTTGCTTCAAGGTGGATTGTCCATGGCTGCTGCTCTGATTTCATTTGAGCGGATGAAGAGTGTGTCACATAGCCACCTTAAAATACACACTGGATGCGGCTAGACCAAAGGGTAAACCTTTCTAATATAATGAAAATGCAACAATAAAAACAAAAAAGAAACCACGCAGCACCCATTTGTTTTTATATAAATCATTCATTATAAGTTAAGTTACGGAACAGGAATTAGTGCTTTTGCAGCATGTTCCGTTCCAATTAAACCAATTACATCCAAACAGATTTAAATAACATGTGCAAGTACATGTAAAAATTTATAAGCAGCCCAATTCCAAGCCTTCTTAAAGTATCTTGAAGCAATAGTTCTCTCGCCATAACAATATTGGGAAGTCATATATGAGTATGACCAAAGGGGATATCCCACCATTACTAAAACAGAAACTAACAGCAACATATTTGCTTTTGTCCCTATAAACATCTTTAACTGCCAAAGAACGTATAGCAATATGCTGCTGCAATGAATGACGATCCCTTTTGCATCCTTCTCATAGATTGACTGTATTAAAAGAGCAAAATTCCCAATCACCACAGTGCTAGCGCAAAGTGGTCCCTAAGATATCATTATTGAAATAAGCACAAATTAGAAATAAACAGGGGTGTAGTTCTACCGTAAACAGATTTGGAATTACTTGTTTAGAGCTTTTAGAAAGAGCCAGCTCAAGCTTAAACTTTTGTTCATTCTATAAGAGGCTTTTAGTAGTCACAGATAGAGGTGGCCAAAAAAACCGGAACCGAAAAAAAAACCGAAACCGGTCAAAACCGGTTTTTGCTCAAACCGGTTCGGTTCTTACATAAACCGTGGTTCCTACCCGGTTTCCATTTTTTCCTGTTAGAACCGGTTTGTAACCAGTTTTTCCAAACCGGGGTGTTCGGAAAAACCGGTTACAAACCGGTTCTAAAGGTAATATGCAATTTTCTATGCAGTGGCCAAAATAGATCCGTTGGAGGTCGATTGTTACCGTTTTCAAACGGTCAAATGCACGAAAATCCCCCATTTAGCCCTCCTAAACATCCTTATAAATACCAAGGTTGATTTTGGTTTAGTCACAACATTCAAATACTTTAAAAACACTCAAAAAACGCTCACAAACTTGATAAAAAACGCTCACGGTGCTTAGAAACCGAGCTTCTTTTGTAGAAAAGTTGAAGTTTATTAAGTTTATTGAATAAAAGTTTAAGTTTAGTAACTTTATTGTGTAGAAAACGCGAACAAAAAATAAAAAATAAAACATAAAACCGTGGAATCGAGCCTCGAAAACGCCCACTGTTAACATTTAGGACCGATTTTTTTGGAACCGGTTCGACCGATTTTTTGTGAGAACCGGTTTTAAAACCGATCACGGAACCGGTTCTACCGTTCCCGGTTTTTTGTACCCCCAATCCGATAAAAACCGAACTGGTTTTAACCGAAACCAGTTCGTTGACTTTGACCAGGACCGGAACCGGTTTTTGAAAAAACCGGGAAATGGCCACCTCTAGTCACAGATCAGTTCAATTCTGTCATATATCATGCAATTCCTGATTGGCTTATTTCTACATGAGAGATGTGTGGTCCTACAACTAATTACCAATCTTTTACTTTTATACATCCACTTTAAGTTCCAGCATAAAGTTTGGATATGAATGCGTCTAATAGCTGAATATATACATAGTTCTTGACATATTCACATATAAAAGTACAGAGTTGATTAATCTCCTGTAGTAATTAATGCGTCTAATAGCTGAATCTATACATATTTTTTGTAGTAATTGAGCAATCATGTGATGAAACACTACGCTAATGAAATCGTCGTATATCATATTCATACATACCTGACAAGACGCACATTTGAATCTCGAGTCTTTATTCGCAGCAAAAGCTTTCCTCTTCGCGGGTCTATTCAAAATCTTCTCAATAACTCCACTGACTCTACATTTCAACGATCTTCGCCTATTGGCTGTCCCATTATCCGAACTCACTCGTATAAACAAATGTGAAATGTTTATAAAAAATGAAAAGTGTAAGAAATTGTAGAAAGTGGGTGGTAGGTATTTTTTAGTTGCTTTGAATTTTAATTCAAAGTTTTTGGCTTTTGCTTGAATGTGGATTCTCCATGGCTGCTGCTGCTCTGCTTTCATTTGACCGGATCAAGAGGAGGTGGAACTAAACACAACTTTAGTACCGGACATAATCGTTAGAAACTAAAATGCTTCGACTAAAGTAGGCCCAAATTAAGGGACTTAAGTGCTTAACCCAATATATGTAAAAGCTGGCCCATTTTCATTTTACTTTTCTACGACAAATATGAGCATTAGTATTTATATAGAACACCAATTACGAACCTTTTTTGCACTTAAAAATACAAATCATTTGCTTTCCAACCATATATCGCATTCAGTTCTCGAGTTTTGAGTGAAGGGAAATGGAAAAGAATAGGAAAGGGAAAAGAAAGGGAAAAGGAAAGGAATTGTTAGTTGATAACTTGATATGTTTTTGAGATAGAGGAAATAGGAAAGGAAAAGGAAAGTAATCATGTTCTTGAGTGGGAGGAAAAGGAAAATAACTTGTTTAAATTACATATATGCCATTTAGTTGTTAATATAAAATCTTTTAAAAAGGGTATATTAGTCTTTGCACAACATAACTTTCCCTTTCCTTTCCCTTTCCTCCCATTTTTGGCCGGAAGATTTTATAAACAAAACTTCCTCCCCTTTTCCTTTCTCTTTCCCTTTCCATTCTTTAAAAAAACTCAAGAACACAAAAAAGTTTCCATTTCCTTTCCTTTCCTATCAAAATATAACTCGAGAACAAAAAGAAAAACTGATTTTTAAGTTAGTGGTGAGATCTGAAAGAGAAAAAGAAAAGGCGGGTCAAAGTGTTCCGGGTTGGAGCGGGTCGGCCAAAACCTCAAATGATCAGGCCCGTTATGATAAAAGCAGTGAACCCTTGTAGTACAAAATTAATTAAACTGGTGATTTTGGAAGACCGGGTGAAAACGGAAGGTTTTGTTTTTCGAACAATTAAACATCGCCGGTGATTTTTGTTTACTCCGGCCGGCCGTTGTCTTTCCGGTCAAAGCTTCTATGTCTTCCTGCCGGTTAGCATAAGCAGTGAACCGGTTGGGTCAAAACGGACTTGCTTTTCCAACAATTGAACCTTCTTGTGCAGTTGGCTCTTCTTCTTACAGGTAATAACAACTCACCTGAAGAATTCTTTTACTGTATTACTTAATTAATTATCACCTGTCTCATAATAAGCAACTTTTATCCTTATTTCACTTTCAAAAAATTGAACCCTCAAAATTGCTTGTATGCTGTATCCAAACCCAAACACCTTCTTATAGTCTTAATGTATATTCCTTAACATGCCCATTAGCTATAATTAATAATTCTCAGAATTTCGTCTTCAAGTTGAAAGCGAGCCCAAATGACTTTCAAATGCTCAATTATAACCATACATCACATCAGTTACCCATTACAACTGTATATATTTCGAAAAGTCAAAGAAACCTTACATGGCACAAAAAATAACTTTGAATTGACAAAAATAATCGTTTTGTGCGATTTGCCCTTTCTAATAAGCAAGTCTAAACACCCCCTTTATAGTCTTATTACACAGTTATATCCAGGTCATAATTGTAGTACAAATATGGGTTCGTATTTTGTATTTGGTACTAAGTTTTAGTATATAATGAAATGCAGAATCCGGGACCATATATTGGTTGATAATGGAGGCAATGGTGAAGAAATATCAGCAGAAATTTAATAGGGTGAGAGATGACATGGATCGGTGGGATGACCACCAAAGTCGACTGGTTTCGCAGTTTAGAAATGCTTCTTCCATTATCGGAAGGTTACAGGTTCTTCAAATTTACAGATATAGATATGCATACATGTTTTATATAGAGTTGGGTAACAAGTGAAAACAGATTACTTTATGGCACGGATAGAACAGTGTGGGTTCATCCGGAACACACTTTTGGTATAGAATAATCTTTTTTTATATCTGATAGAAACAGTGTGGATATGGTTGATTAAAAAAATATATTTTTTGAGGAATGTTTTTTATAAGCGTTTAACCTGTTAGAGATTCAACTTAACCTGAATCTGACTTGTTTATAAGCAAATGGGTCGAAATTGCCACCTCTAGGTTCAGAGTCTAGATTCTAACCGATTTTTTCCTTTCTGTGTGTGACCAGTTGCTTGAAGATCCCAAAAAATACGGTTCTTTGAAAAATATTGATAACGTTAAAGAAGGTATCTTGACAAAGCAGATGGAATCCCTACAGACGATCATTCTTTCAATGACTAAAACTCTGTAAGTTGGTTATCAATAGCTCTAGTTAATTAAATATGTTAGGAAAAGAAAGGGTCTCGACTCATCATGCATTTTGACTTTTAGCAATTATACAAGTGGAGGTGGCAAACTTGCAATATTAACCCATTTACCTATAAAGAATGGGACAATTTGAGTAACATTTTCTCTGTAACAGGTGATTTGACCCGTTAGTGATAAAACATAAGACAAATCGACCTAAATGAGTTTAGCTAAAAAAAAAATTAACTAAAAGAAAGTCATCTGCATAGTTTTTATTCGAAATAACTGTACCTTACTAATCCTCATGCTGACAGGCAGGACCTAAATAGTGTCGTTTTTTCTCATGCAAAAGCTTATCGTGATGCTAAGCAACAATTGAAAGGAGGTTCTGTTCAGATCTCAGTGAAACAATTAAATAACCGGATTGGTATTAAACCAAGTCTTGCGGATTGCTTAGAAGGGTTCGGCTTCTTCACGAGATGTATCAATCAGAGTATGAATGCACCCCCTTTTTTCTACAAATTTGACCTGTAAAGCTTACCATATTACACTCTGATTGGCCATATTGTTCTGTCCTAATTTTTGTACTCTTATGGTTTAGGTACCTGCTTAAAACATCGATTATTTCTGCACTTAATGGCCTTGCCTTGAAACCGAGGTATGTTCTAGAAGTTCTGCCCTATATCTTTGTTTTAGTAGGATATGTTGCCACTTACAGTTTTATACGAGGTATGTTCTAGAAGTTCTGTCCTATATCTTTGTTTTAGTAGGATATGTTACCACTTACAGTTTTATACAATATGATTCTTGAGGTGACAAGATGGGTGGTTGGGTAACGAGTAAAAACGGATAAATTTGATACTAGTCAAAACAGGTCAATCACATTGACCCATTAGAGATAAAACATACCTGCATTGACCCATGCATAACAGCATAAGAAACTGAGTTAAAATCTACACCTTTATCATCTTCGTTGTGCTCTTGGCAGTTTGCCAATACTATGGTTAATAATACACGATTCTGAATAAGGGGGATTCATTTTACTAGGATATTTTTATATATCATTTTACTAATGCTTCTAGTATTGAAACATCTTTGTTAAGTCGAGATCTAATAGTTTTGAAATGGTCTGACGTTTCATTCTTGAATTTCATTTTCCTGAACTAGTGACCAATGTTCATCAATTCATGTTTATATTAATGGTAAACGGTAATGCTCTTCAATTGATTGCAGTGTTAGCGATTTACATGCTTTCGAGCAGCTGTTGGTAGATCAACCGAATATTCCCAAAGAAGAAGGTAAACAGTAAAGTTTTTGAAAGATTAATATTGTTTTGACTTGAGATTAAATACGACCCAGATGGACCCATTATTAAGTGAATGGGTCAAAAATGTCACATCTACAGTAAACTTATGTGAACCTGGCATTGAGATTTTGTGTTTGGTGTTTGTGCAGTGCAATCTATATATGACATCATATTTGCTGAAGACATCTGTTAATGACGCAAAGGTTTATGCAGAATGCGACTACTATGATGAACACTGTCTCCCCTCACATCATACCTTGTTCTAGTGGTGATTCTTCAATCATTGTTGGTCATGGGGCTAAGTAGTTAAGAGTTTAGTTATTAGTATGATATTTGTTTTCAACTCGGAAATTTGGTAGTGCAACCTCTACATTGTTGGCCTAACGGCTCTGATTGGATTTTGGTCCTAAATGATGCAATATATATTTTCTTTTCTTGTAGGGACATATTAACTAGTTTGGTTGCCATGTTTGAAGGTCACTGGGTTCAAGTAGTCTATCTTAAACATTAGATTAACATCACGACATTTTATGACCAAACTTTTTTCGCTAATGATCTAGCAATTGGGATAAAGACTGTATCATCCGCTTCAACTAAATTTTTTTGAAGCCTCCATCTTCATTACAGCTTGGACCGCGTGAAATGCTAGAAATCAAAATAATTTTCATTTGAAAGAGCCAAATATGGAATGCAACTTCTTTGAAGTACAAAGGCAATCTTTTTGTTGGTTTTCAAGTAGATGCGGTAAAATCTCAGATCAGGATAGGTGGTTCGATAATCTCATTTTGGCTTGTCTTTTCAACTTACTTTAAAGACAAAAAATAGACACATGTATGATGTAGCTTTTTATTTATAAAATGTCGTGAAGTTTTTGACAAGTCTAATTGAAATTTAATTAACAAATTCACACTCTTATATAAATGAGTGTTAAAGTTGTTACATTCTAATATTTTATATGAATAACAATTACAAACGCTTTATTTACAATTTAACTGGCAATTAATGAGTTAAACGGTTCTGATATGTTAATCACAACCTTTATCTTGGAATACTCCTTTAATCACGAGCACGTGTCATCACCTCGGGTTAAAGTTTCCCTTAATGTCACGTTAGCGCCATATCAGCTTTAATCTTTTTATTTTAACTAAAAAAACACTATTTATCATAATTCAACATTAACTCAACATTTTGAGCCCCACTTTTATCTACACTACTTATAATGCACGAATGCACCTCACTCTTAATTTTAAGACGTACAAGAAATTAAGCATGGATTACAACACTTTAATGCACCCAATTTTCAGAATTACAACAAAGTAAGCATATTGTACAACAAAATAAAGCGTGGTGTCATTTTAAGACAAAAATTCTATCAAACAACATTAATGCTATTAAAAACACCCCTTCACAAAAAATTACAACTATTTAAGCACAATGTACAATAGCTGCAACCAATTTTCAGATTTACAACAAAATAAGCATAGTGTACAACAAAATAATCATGATGTAATTTTCAGATTTACAAAATTAATGCTATTAAAGTGGTCAATGTTATTAATGACTATAATGACTACTACTTACAAGAAAAGAAACATAGTGTACAACACTTTAATGTACATAAACCACATTAATGTTATTTAATGTAGTCAATTATTTAACTGGTCAATAAATACAATTAATACATTTATTAAAACACCCCTTACATAAGAAATACAAAGTATCAAACATATTGTACAACCAAATTAAACACAATTCCTGCATTAAATTTCACTACTACAAATAATAAAGCACATTATACAAATATTCAAGCCCGAACGGGCAACGGGCCAATGGGCTTGAGCCTGAACAGGCGCGGACCAAACGGGCTCGAGCCCGAGCAGACACGGGCCAACGGGTTCGAGCCCGAACGGGCACGGACTATACGAAATTCTTGATATTCGTAAATTTATTGTTAAAAAGAACATAATAAACTAAAATACATTATTCATCGAAATTTTTTATTTCAGGGTACCCGCCGCTGCAATGCACGGGTACCCTGCTAGTCATAATTAAACAAAAAAAAAAAAAACTGGGTTAAAGCTTAACTCACCACACGGTGTGGAAGTTAAAGCTTAACTAAAAAAAACATCACCTTCACGCAGCCTACACGGAAACGCCGCCAGGATGCCGTATCACGTACCCGAAACGTCGAAAACAGGAAACGCAGGGAAACGCCTGGGACACGTCCCCGGAAAAGTGGAAACGTTTCTTTATTTGGGGCACGTCGATTCTTATTTAGGAAACGTTTGGGGAAACGTTTTTGGCCCAAATAATCACGTTTCCTATGGTTGGAGCTCTTGATGTTCATGTTGAAGAAGAAGAATAGTTGGGAAGAAGAAGAACGGTTAGAAAGATGGATGAATTGGAGAGAGAAAGAGATAAAAATAAGACAAAATTACACGGTTGGTCCATGTGGTTTGCTCGTATTGCATGTTTGGTCCCTAAGTCATTTTAATTACCCCACAAATACCTATTTTTGAAACGTTGCACTCTTTTAGTACCTAATTTGGATGGTCGTTAGTGCAGTCTGTTAAGTGTTTTGCGCTGTCAGTCCTTCGTTAATAAATTTTGCAACGTAAGTCCTTATTTTTTAAAATATAGTTTTCCACAGTTAGTCCCTCCGTTAATAATAGTTATCGCCCGATTTTTTACGTTTTTGTCCGTTTTCGTTCGTTTTTTATCCGTTTCCCCCCTTTTTTTTACGTTTTTCGTCCGTTGTCTTTCGTTTTTTATAGTTTTTGTCCGTTTTTCTTACGTTTTTATCGGTTTTCATCCGTTTTTGTTCGTTTTTCTAACATTTTTCTTGAAATTTTGTCTATTTTTCTTACGTTTTGTCTGTTTTCTTTCGTTTTTGCCCGTTTTCATCCGTTTTTGTCCATTGTTCTTACGTTTTGTCTGTTTTTCGTACGTTTTTATCGGTTTTCATCCGTTTTTGTCCGTTTTTATTTCGTTTTTGTACTATTTCAACATATTGAAACTTATTTCAAAAAAGAAAAAAAAAAAAAAAATTGGAAAAAAAATTTCCAAAAAAAAAAATTGGAAAAAAATATTTCCGAAAAAAAAAATTGAAAAAAAATAAAAAAATTTGCAATTTACAAAAAAAAATTTGAATAAAAAATTTCAAATTTTTTTTTTAAGTTTTTTATTCAAATTTTTTAAATTTTTTTTCGGAAATATTTTTTTTCTAATTTTTTTTTTGGAAATTTTTTTTTACAATATGTTAAAATTTCAAAAAATATTGAAAAAAAAGTTTTGAAACAAAAAAAGTATTTCGACATATTGAAAATTTTGAAGAAAAAAATTTTCAAATTTTTTTTTAAGATTTAAAAAAAAAATATTTAAAGAATATTTTTTTTATTCAAATTTTTTTTTGAAATTTTTTATTCAATTTATTTTTTATTTTTTTTTTCAAATTTTTTTTTCGAAAATATTTTTTTTCCATTTTTTTTTTGAATTTTTTTTTCCAAATTTTTTTCTTTTTGGAAAAATTTTCAATATGTTGAAATAGTACAAAAACGAAGAGAAAAACGGACAAAAACGGATGAAAACCGATAAAAACGTACGAAAAACGGACAAAACGTAAGAATAACGGACAAAAACGGATGAAAACGGGCAAAAACGAAAGAAAACAGACAAAACGTAAGAAAAACGGATAAAAATGTAAGTAAAATGTTAGAAAAACGGACAAAAACGGATGAAAATCGATAAAAACGTAAGAAAAACGGATAAAACGTAAGAAAAACGGACAAAAACTATAAAAAAAACGAAAGAAAAAGGACGAAAAACGTAAAAAAACGGGGGGAAACGGATAAAAAACGAACTAAAACGGACAAAAACGTAAAAAACCGGGCGATAACTATTATTAACGGAGGGACTAACTGTGGAAAACTATATTTTAAAAAATAAGGACTAACGGTGCAAAATTTATTAACGAAGGACTAACAGCGCAAAATACTTAACGGACTGCACTAACGGCCATCCAAAATAGGGACTAAAAGAGTGCAACGTTTCAAAAATAGGTATCTGTGGGGTAATTAAAATGACTTAGGGACCAGACTTGCAATACGAGCAAACCACAGGGACCAACCGTGTAATTTTGTCTAAAAATAAATAAGTGATCTTTTTGTCCATACGTAAAGTGTTTTTGTTCGTATTCTTTTTATTTTTTCATTTTCTTGTTTCTTTTTTCTTGTTCTGTTATCTTTTGAAGATTTAAACTTTGAAAGTAATACTGTAACACATTTAATTTAATTTAGACTAAAATACATCGTTGGTCCGTAAACTTGTTCAAATACATCACCGGGGGACAAAACATGGCATTTTCATCGTCAGTGGTCCAAAGTATGGGTTTTTGAGGCTAAACCAGTCCCTTGACCCATTTTTCGTTAGTCAACTTCTGTTATTTGCCCCATGTGCCTTGCACATGAGGGCAAAATGGTTATTTTATTGTTTTGGTTATACCATCACTACCACCACCCTCCCTTTATCTCTTTTTCTTGCTTCTCTCTCTAAATTTCTGCTTCTCTCTTTAAAATTAACAGCATCATCATATAATGAAAGAATGAACTTGTATGCAATATTATCAAGTATACAATTGCAAAAAAAAATTACAGCAAAACATGAAATTTGAATATATATTAATACCAAACATATTACAATCACATAAACATATTACTAAATTGGACAATCCCAATAAGAGATACAATCAACATACTACAACCTATCCGATATAGGCTAAAACTCTTCTGACATGTTATACCCCATATCAGATACAATACAATCAAGTGGAAAGACAAAATTCTTGTTTTGCACCATACAGACTCAGCATTTGGAGAAAGATTATCATATAACCTCTGGTGGCTGATGTCAGCACCACCAACCTCCCAACCGACCAATGTTATGTACCTTAATTGTTGAAATTGAGGCAGAGACTTCTCAACTGAGTTACTAATGGTAGAAATATGGTCACTGGCGTGGATTATGAAACTATACCTTGGTCATCAATTGCAGCCAACAGTGAGGAATGTGAAGCAAAAAAAAGTGCCCTAAACACACTAGTTTGTTGAGATAACCCTTGTAATCCATATATCTCTAAAAGATTGACACATCCTATGTATTCACCAGTTATATCACCAAAAAAAGATATTTGGCCGGCAGAACTAAGGCATATAAGATATTTATCCAAAAACTTGAAGTCCGTCCATTGATCCACAGGAACCATATATACATCCTCGTGAAGCTTCACCAAGCTGACCCACTGTATGCCCCAACTGACTATCCTACCAACAAGTACACTTTTTTCTGTTTCCTTTCAGATCTGCACAAACTAGGTATGCAATAAGAAATTATTATTGGAAGTTTCCCTTTGACTAGAGATAGAAGTAGCCCATCATTGTGATATGAAAGTAATACTATAAATTCTCTGGTTGGGAAAGGAAAGCTTCACGGAAGTGTGCTAGGTTGGTTCGTAATGGAGAAGGTTCCTATTTTGTGCCTCTTCGCCAAAGATGACAGCCATGTTGCTTCTACTAGAGAAGCAAAAAAGAAAACAATTATAACAGAGAAGGGGATGTAATTAAGACTCTGATATTTTGGTATACCTCTGAATGCTCACCGGCAAATACATAGTAATAAGACACTAAAAGTAACTTCGGCAAATAAAATCAAGCCACTATTTAAACTTGGTAATATCTTGAAGTCTGGAAAGATTTATGTTCATGTAACATTGAAGTCTGGAAAGATTTATGTTCATGTAACATTGTATAACTTGGTAATACCCATGTTCCCTGACTTGCAAAAGGTGCAAAGATGAAGTTCAAGAAATGATAAAACAAAGGAAATAAGCGAAAGAAGAAGAAAACGTACCTTTGGAGTACCAAGAACCCAATCACGCATATGGTCACATGCAGCACTTGCAACAATAAAAAATGCACTAGACAGCCTTCTAGCTTTAATTATAGCTTCACCTCTCCGTTGTGTTGGTTTAATGGACAAAATATTAATAGATGTGTGTTAGGAACGAACTCGAGATCACGGGATTGCACGCTTTACGTATAAGAATTAAAGTTAATAATTAAATATAAATGTTATATTTATTTATTAATTACACGAAATAATATAACGGATGTTAATTTATTTAAGTGTAATGGACTAACGATCGTTAAATGTTAATTGGAAGGACTAGATTGAAAAATAGTGTCACACCCCCAAATTACCTGTTTTGCAGCGAAATGGAATTCCTGGGGGATGACGATCATAGCATCAAAGTTACAGTTATATCGAACGACCTAAAGTGTCGTTTTGAAAATATCGTTTGATTCAGTAAAATAATCAGAGTTTACAAAACATAGGTCCCAATAGATTTCCAAGATACCAAAATAAGTTTGTTACAACCAAACGATAGTTAAGTGCATAAAATGTAGGTGAGACGCGTCGACACCGCTACTCTATGATAAGTCCACATGCATGCCATGAAGTGAATGCCTTAGATACCTGAGATAAAACATGCTAAAAGTGTCAACACAATGGTTGAGTGAGTTCATAGAGTTTGGTTTACAAGTAAAGCTTTTAAAGAGCGTTCATGCAACAAAGGCAAAGTTTTTGGTCATCTAGAATAGTCCACAAAGCAAAGGCATTGTAAATCCACTCAGTTCCAAGTTCTGCCCATACAAAACTTGCAACCTGTGTGTTCACAACCCATTGCCAAAATATGTCTAGTTTATGTTGAAGCACACGAGGTCAAATGAATTCCCAAAGCAAAGGCATTGTAAATCCACTTAGTTCCAAGTTCCGCCCATACAAAACTTGCAACCTGTGTGTTCACAACCCATTGCACAAAATATAGTGTGTCTAATAGTTGAATATAAGTTACCATAATAATTCACAATATTGCACCACATATATAATAATGTATGCCAGGCAAAGCCCCTAGAATAAATAATATGCGTCCCGTAACATAGTGGACGAGAGGTTGGCCGACCTCTAATAGCGCTATCCATACTACTTACTAATAGGAGACTAACAACGCGAATGTACGAACAGTACATCATACAACTATTATATACAATTAAGAACACTCCGAACATGGGAGAATTTGCACTGCTCCGAACATGGGAGACTTAGATTGAAAATGTTCCGTTCCCATAGGGAGACATTCTGCTCCGGACCAGGGAGGCTTTAAGTTGCTCCGAACAAGGGAGACTTTATAGTGATGCTCCGATCATGGGAGACTTTATAGTGATGCTCCGATCATGGGAGACTTTAGGTCAAGGTCATAACACGTCCGGTTCAATAAGTTCAAACAAGTTATAAGTTCATATTTAAGTTCAAGGGTTCCGTTCAAAAGTTCGTAATTAAGTTCAAGAGTTTAAGTCGAGTTCAGAAGTTCAAAGCAGTCAAAGAGCTCGAATAATATCAAAAGGTTCAAGATAGTTGAAGCGTTCAATGTTCTATCAAACAAGTTCAAAATAATCAAAGAGTTCATTATAAAGTAAAACCAGTTCAAAATGGTCAAGGGTTCAATATTACGTCAAAAGATATTATTTGTATGTCAAAATGTTTTAAATTAAGTTTAAGTGTTCAAATCTATGCCAACATGTTCCTATCAAGTTAAAAGAGTTCAAATATATATGTCGAAGTGTCACAATTCTCAATTTCCGGTCATTTCTCAAACTCAATATTCATCATTTCATATCGGTTCGTGCATGGTTTTGCATTTTACATTAAACGTTTATTTTCTTATTAAATAAACGCTATCGCGTAAAGATTATTTTGAACATTTGATCCAACACTTTGAAAAATATTCCTAATATATTTTTATACTCATTTTAAGACTATAAAAATTATATTATTAGTTTACCCGGTGTTTTAAATTTATTTCGTATATAAATTGTTATGTATAAATATTTATGACGGTTTTCGTATATTCAACACGATGAATAATTATTCACTCAGTACTTGTGAGAAATGTAATTTTTATAATTTTTATGAGTTCAATACATTTTATTTTGTCCCGTTAAAATATATTTTTAGTTAACGCTACACTAATTACCTAATTATATTTATACTCTACACTTTATACTTACACTTAAAATCATTTAACAATAAAACTACACCTCACCCCCCCCCCCCCTATGACTCATGGCCGGCCACCCTTATCCAACCCAAGTTATCAAATTGATCTTTGTTACTAATATGTACACATATCAATAAACACTAGATATTTGTTTTAGAAAAACACATACACTACACTAAGTAAAAGGTGAAAGCTAAAAATCCTCTTCATTTCTCTCCCAAAAATTCGGCCATAGCAAGAAGACCAAGAGAAACCATATTTTTTTCATCATCCAAGTGATTATCAAGTCCTATTAGTTATCTATTTCAAGGTTTTGAAATAAAAACCTAAAGATTAATTAAGGTTTTCATCATTTTCTTCCACAACATCATTCAAGTAAGCAATTCATGATCATCATAATTCTTTTATATCCATTTTTATGTTATTTCATCATTTTTGCAAGAATCATGCATGTTATATATGAGTTTATACCACTTTTAGTGTTTTTATTACTTATTATCAATTATAATCATCCTATAAATTATCCCTTGAAACATATCACTTTTGGTGATGTCTAGGAACCCATGACACCCTAAGAAGGTGTATGGTAGGATTTGGATAGCTTCGGAGTTGTTTTGAATTGGTTAGAATAGGTTTGGCGCGAGATAAACTCATTTCGACAAGTTTTCTAAAGGGTCTGTCCATATTTTTGAAATCTGGAAATCTCGACAGTAAATAAAAAATTTTGGCCTAGATATTTAGAAAAGACACTCTAAAACGAAAACGTGGCCGCTTGAACGGATTAAAACGGAGCTATAACGAAGAAGTTATGAATTTTTCAAGTTGACGACGAAAATTAATTGTTTCAGAAAATTCAGCATGTTGTCTCTACTTTTTACGAGTCAAAAATAAATCTTAAGCGTTATTAAATGTGTCGACTTATCAAAAATATATTAGTATATATTATCACGATTCCGGGGATATAAAGAAAGTGGAAAACAAGCTTATAACGACCAAGATATACACGTTTGAAATCCGACGAAACTCTATTTATTTTGACAGCTTCTAATAGCAAATAATCCTAAGTCAAAAACTGTTTTTGTAATAAGTCATGTTGAGAGCCATTTTTCTCATTGATCGAGACCCGTATGGTCAAAAGTTAAATGATACGACTTCTAGACATTGTTGCCAGGTTTTCAAAAACGCCGAGTTTCATCACTAACCCTTAACGTACAATATTTCGCGACTAGTTTTGCGAGGCCATTTTGGGCATATTTCCAAAGTATGAAAAGTGTCATTTTACGACGAAAACATTATATTTACCAATAAATCACTAAACGACTATCGTAGGAGGTTGTTCAACGTAAATACTTGTAAAGTATTTTATAATATGACGAGATGTCATAAACTTATATATCGACGATAAACCTTATATTTCAAAAGTGTACAAGTGGTATGGATATCATATGAGTTTGCATGCACGACATTGTTTCATGACTTATATTAGAGCATATCATTCATAATAGGTCGCGGTTAGAGAGTTGCGTCTCATTTCTGTGCATCCACTTTGTCAGCATAACTATTGCAACATGTTAGTTCGTAGCCCCACTTTTACTCGTTTAATTGTTTTATAAACTCTTCGGGGGAGATACATGCTCAACTACTTGCTTTTACTTTACATTTATATATGAACTTAAATATCTTTTGTTTCACTCTATGTGCGCGTAAGTAGATTATGCCCGAACTAAATTGATCACTATCTTTTGTACGCTATTAGTTGAAACACTTTCCTTGATTTTGAACGCTTCGACTATCTTGAACCTTTTGATATATTTTAAACTTGTTTGACGTGATTTTGAACGCTTCGACTATCTTGAAACTTTTGATATATTTTAAACTTGTTTGACGTGATTTTGAACGCTTCGACTATCTTGAACCTTTTGATATATTTTAAACTTGTTTGACGTGATTTGGAACGCTTCGACTATCTTGAACCTTTTGATATGTTTCGAGCTCTTTGACTGTTCTGAACTTTTGAACTCGACTTAAACTCTTGAACTTAATTACGAACTTTTGAACGGGACTCTTGATCTTAAATACAAACTTATGACTTGTTTGAACTTATTGAACCGTACGTGTTATGACCTTGACCTAAAGTCTCCCTTGTTCGGAGCATCCTTATAAAGTCTCCCTTGTTCGGAGCATCCCTATAAAGTCTCCCTTGTTCGGAGCATCCCTGTAAAGTCTCCCATGATCGGAGCATCACTATAAAGTCTCCCATGTTCGGAGCATCACTATAAAGTCTCGCCTTATTGGTGGAGCGTTCTCAATAATTCTCGCCTTATCGGTGGAGTGTGCAAAGTCTCCCCATGTTACGGAGCAGAACGTCTCACTATGTTACGGAGCGTTCTTGACCCAAAGTCTCCTTTGTTCGGAGCAATCTTAAAGCCTCCCCGGTCCGGAGCAGAATATCTCACTATGTTACGGAGCGTTCTCAATCTAAAGTCTCCCATGTTCGGAGCAGTGCAAATTCTCCCATGTTCGGAGTGTTCTTAATTGTATATAATAGTTGTATGATGTACTGTTCGTACATTCGCATTGTTAGTCTCCTATTAGTAGGTAGTATGGATAGTGCTATTAGAGGTCGGCCAACCTCTCGTCCACTATGTTACGGGACGCATATTATTTATTCTAGGGGCTTTGCCTGGCATACATTATTATATACGTGGTGCAATATTGTGAATTATTATGGTAACTTATACTCGACTATTAGACACACTATATTTTGTGCAATGGGTTGTGAACACACAGGTTGCAAGTTTTGTATGGGCGGAACTTGGAACTGAGTGGATTTACAATGCCTTTGCTTTGTGAACTATTATGATAACGTGCACTTGACTTCTAGACATACTACTTTTGGCAGTGGGTTGTGAACACACAGGTTGCAAGTTTTGTATGGGCGGAACTTGGAACTGAGTGGATTTACAATGCCTTTGCTTTGTGGACTATTCTAAATGACCAAAAACTTTGCCTTTGTTGCATGAACGCTCTTTAAATGCTTTACTTGTTAACCAAACTCTATGAACTCACTCAACCATTGTGTTGACACTTTTAGCATGTTTTATCTCAGGTATCTAAGGCATTCACTTCATGGCATGCATGTGGACTTATCATAGAGTCGCGGTGTCGACGCGTCTCACCTATATTTTATGCACTTAACTATCGTTTGATTGTAACAAACTCGTTTTGATATATTGAAAATCTTTTGGGACCTATGTTTTGTAAACTCTGATTATTTTACCGAATCAAACGATATTTTCAAAACGACACTTTAGGTCGTTCGATATAACTGTAACTTTGATGCTATGACAGTCCTCCCCAAGGTATTCCATTCCGCTGTAAAACAGGTAATTTGGGGGTGTGACACGAAGGGCTCAAAATCACGAAAAGTGGTTCAAATAATAGTGTTCATAACATAGTGATCAATTTAGTTCGGGCACAATCTACTTACTGGCATAAGTAGTGAAACAAAAGGGTAACAAGTTCATGATAGTTCAAACAATATAGTTTAAGTTCGTATAAGTGTAAAGTAAAAGCATGAAGTTGAGCATGTATCTCCCCCGAAGAGTTTATAAAACAATTAAACGAGTAAAAGTGGGGCTACGAACTCACCTGATGCAATGATTATGGTGACAAAAGTAGATACACTGAAATGAGGTGCGATCTCTATCCGCAACCTAATATGAATGATATGCTCTAATATAAGTCATGAAACAATGTCGTGCATGCAAACTCATATGATATCCATACCACTTGTACATTTTGGAAAATAAAGTTTATCGTCGAAATATATGTTTATGCCCTCTCGTCATATTATAAAATACTTTACAAGTATTTACGTTGAAACAACCTCCTACGATAGTCGTTTAGTGATTTATTGGTAAATATAATGTTTTCGTCGTAAAATAACACTTTTCATACGTTGAAAATATGCCCAAATGGCCTCGTAAAACTAGTCGTAAAATGGTGCACATCGAGTGTTAGGAAACAAACTCAACGGTTTTGAGAAGCTTGTATCATCATCTCAAAGTTTTAGCATTTAAGTTTTTTATCGTAGAGGTCTCGATCATGGAGAAAAACATAGGTAAAGTATGGTACTTGTGTCCAAAATATTGTTTAAGGGTGGTTTTCGGCAAAGTTTAAGTGACCGTATTTTATTCGTTACAACTCCGCTTGACGAATGGTTGGACATTTTGGAAAATAGGCTAGGCGAACTCACTTTTACTAGAAGACATCTCGTTATTAAAAGTACTACATCCATGTTAAAAATGACCCTCAACATGGTCACTTGTTGCCGTAAGGTTTGTCTAATAGAAATATATTAGTTTTTCTTATATAATAAAGTTACGGCAATTTTGTGTAAACGTGTATAATTTAATCGTTACAAGTCCGTTTTCTACGTTTTATATGTCCTTAGCTTCGTATCAAAGTATACTAATATATTTTTGATAAGTCGACACAATTTATAACGCCTAAGCCTCATTTTTGACTCGTAAAAAGTGGACGTAACATGCTGAATTTTCAGAATTTTATAGTTTTCGTCGCCTAACTTGAAAAATTCATAACTTCTTCGTTATAACTCCGTTTTAACCCGTTCAAGCGGCCACGTTTTCGTTTTAAAGTGTATTTTCCAAATATCTAGCCCAAAATTTTTTACCAACTGTCAGAAATTTCAGATTTCACAGAAATGATCAGACCCTTAATATATAGTTGTCGAAATGAGTTTTTCTCGCGCAAAACCTATTCTAACCAATTCAAACCAACTCTGAAGCTATTCTAAACCTACCATACACCTTCTTAGGGTGTCATGGGTTCCTAGGCATCACCAAAAGTGATATATTTCAAGGAGTAATTATAGGATAACATATATGAATTTATATAGCTTATAAACAATTTAAGTGGTATAGACATCATATAACTTGTATGTTTTACCCAAACATGATAATATGAACATAACATGAGTATGAAAGATAAAAATGAATATGTGATGCTTACAAGTAACTTGATGAGGTTAAATGAACAAGGTTAATCCTAAACACCCCAAGTTTTTATTTCAAAACCTTAATCAAGAGTGTGTCTAGATTGTGATGAACTTGACTTGAAAAAATTTTGTGATCTCCTTCTTGGTCCTCAAGGGTGGCCGGTTCTATGGTGAAGAGAGGAAGGAGGATTTTTGCTTTCACACTTTGTATTTTAGATATGTATGTGTAAAGTATAGTATAAAATGATATATGTATGGTTTAGTTAGATATTTTGCAAATTTGAAGCATGAGTCATCCAATATATCGACATATACAAAGATAAATGAGTAGATGCATTTAGTAATCATTAAGTGTAGTAATGTAGAGTAAATGTGTAGTTAATTAGGGATAATTAATAACTTGTGTACATAATTAAGCATTTAGGGTAGCGTTAGCTAAAAATAAATTTTAACGGGTCAAGATAAAATATATTGAGGTCATAAAAATTATAAAAATACATTTCTTGCAAAATTTGAGTGAAATAATAATTATCGTCTAGTATTTTAAGAAAACCGTCGTAATTATATAAATATAACAATTTATATACAAAATAAATTAAAAACATCGGGTAAACTAATAATATAATTTTTATAGTCTTAAAATGAGTATAAAAATATATTAGGATTATTTTTGGAAGTGTCGGATCAATTGTACAAAATAAATGTTTACGCGATAGCGTTTATTTAATAGGAAAATAAACGTTTAATGAAAATATAAATTTGAAAAATGACCGGAAGTTGAGAATTGTGACATTCTTCCCATGTCAGAGGAATCACGTCCTCGTGATTCGATTAATGATACTATGGTCCGAACCTCGACAAGGGTTCTAAAAGTTTATGCTCGTGTATGGTCTAAATGATTATGTCAATGCTCATGCATATGGGTTCCTCGTTCAACTAAATACGTTCTCGTGCTATCGTGAGCATTTCCCGTCCTAAATACATGCTCTCTTATGACCAGGCTTGATGAGGCAGGCTTTCCCATTCTCGAGCGAAACCCTCAAAATATTTTTAGGTAACCGATTTTAACTTAATCTCACAACTCATCAAACAAGAACTGTCTTGAGATTAGGTTAAATCGGTTTAGGTAACAACTTGTTTCTAGCTTGATCTTTGCAACTCATCAAACAAGAACTGTCACTCGGATCAAACTGGAAACAAGTGGTTTGAAGAAAATCTTTTGAAAATTTGGCTCGATTACAGAATTGCTTACACATATGAGACTACTACTCCCTTCATTGCATGATTCTTCCTGAATTAGACATAGGTGATCAGGCTATGTATAATTTAGGAGTAACTATGCAATGCTTGGACTAATCGTCTCATATGATGTTTGGTGTTGAGTCATAAGTTCGCATGTATAAGGAGTATGCACTTATAATGATATGATGAGATGCTATGATGATGTAGTTATAGTCTAGGGTCAATGATGCAACCTAGTTCTCTATAACCGATGCTCTGATACCAATCTGTCACACCCCCAAATTACCTGTTTTGCAGCGGAATGGAATTCCTGGGGGATGACGATCATAGCATCAAAGTTACAGTTATATCGAACGACCTAAAGTGTCGTTTTGAAAATATCGTTTGATTCAGTAAAATAATCAGAGTTTACAAAACATAGGTCCCAATAGATTTCCAAGATACCAAAATAAGTTTGTTACAACCAAACGATAGTTAAGTGCATAAAATGTAGGTGAGACGCGTCGACACCGCGACTCTATGATAAGTCCACATGCATGCCATGAAGTGAATGCCTTAGATACCTGAGATAAAACATGCTAAAAGTGTCAACACAATGGTTGAGTGAGTTCATAGAGTTTGGTTTACAAGTAAAGCTTTTAAAGAGCGTTCATGCAACAAGGGCAAAGTTTTTGGTCATCTAGAATAGTCCACAAAGCAAAGGCATTGTAAATCCACTCAGTTCCAAGTTCCGCCCATACAAAACTTGCAACCTGTGTGTTCACAACCCATTGCCAAAATATGTCTAGTTTATGTTGAAGCACATGAGGTCAAATGAATTCCCAAAGCAAAGGCATTGTAAATCCACTCAGTTCCAAGTTCCGCCCATACAAAACTTGCAACCTGTGTGTTCACAACCCATTGCACAAAATATAGTGTGTCTAATAGTCGAATATAAGTTACCATAATAATTCACAATATTGCACCACATATATAATAATGTATGCCAGGCAAAGCCCCTAGAATAAATAATATGCGTCCCGTAACATAGTGGACGAGAGGTTGGCCGACCTCTAATAGCGCTATCCATACTACTTACTAATAGGAGACTAACAATGCGAATGTACGAACAGTACATCATACAACTATTATATACAATTAAGAACACTCCGAACATGAGAGAATTTGCACTGCTCTGATCATGGGAGACTTAGATTGAAAATGCTCCGTTCCCATAGGGAGACATTCTGCTCCGGACCGGGGAGGCTTTAAGTTGCTCCGAACAAGGGAGACTTTATAGTGATGCGGAGACTTTATAGTGATGCTCCGATCATGGGAGACTTTATAGTGATGCTCCGTTCATGGGAGACTTTAGGTCAAGGTCATAACACGTCCGGTTCAATAAGTTCAAACAAGTTATAAGTTCATATTTAAGTTCAAGGGTTCCGTTCAAAAGTTCGTAATTAAGTTCAAGAGTTTAAGTCGAGTTCAGAAGTTCAAAGCAGTCAAAGAGCTCGAATAATATCAAAAGGTTCAAGATAGTTGAAGCGTTCAATGTTTTATCAAACAAGTTCAAAATAATCAAAGGGTTCATTATAAAGTCAAACCAGTTCAAAATGGTCAAGGGTTCAATATTACGTCAAAAGATATTACTTGTATGTCAAAATGTTTTAAATTAAGTTTAAGTGTTCAAATCTATGCCAACATGTTCCTATCAAGTTAAAAGAGTTCTAATATATATGTCGAAGGGCTCAAAATCACGGAAAGTGGTTCAAATAATAGTGTTCATAACATAGTGATCAATTTAGTTCGGACACAATCTACTTACTGGCATAAGTAGTGAAACAAAAGGGTAACAAGTTCATGATAGTTCAAACAATATAGTTTAAGTTCGTATAAGTGTAAAGTAAAAGCATGAAGTTGAGCATGTATCTCCCCCGAAGAGTTTATAAAACAATTAAACGAGTAAAAGTGGGGCTACGAACTCACCTGATGCAATGATTATGGTGACAAAAGTAGATACACTGAAATGAGGTGCGATCTCTATCCGCAACCTAATATGAATGATATGCTCTAATATAAGTCATGAAACAATGTCGTGCATGCAAACTCATATGATATCCATACCACTTGTACATTTTGGAAAATAAAGTTTATCGTCGAAATATATGTTTATGCCCTCTCGTCATATTATAAAATACTTTACAAGTATTTACGTTGAAACAACCTCCTACGATAGTCGTTTAGTGATTTATTGGTAAATATAATGTTTTCGTCGTAAAATAACACTTTTCATACGTTGAAAATATGCCCAAAATGGCCTCGTAAAACTAGTCGTAAAATGGTGCACATCGAGTGTTAGGAAACAAACTCAACGGTTTTGAGAAGCTTGTATCATCATCTCAAAGTTTTAGCATTTAAGTTTTTTATCGTAGAGGTCTCGATCATGGAGAAAAACATAGGTAAAGTATGGTACTTGTGTCCAAAATATTGTTTAAGGGTGGTTTTCGGCAAAGTTTAAGTGACCGTATTTTATTCGTTACAACTCCGCTTGACGAATGGTTGGACATTTTGGAAAATAGGCTAGGCGAACTCACTTTTACTAGAAGACATCTCGTTATTAAAAGTACTACATCCATGTTAAAAATGACCCTCAACATGGTCACTTGTTGCCGTAAGGTTTGTCTAATAGAAATATATTAGTTTTTCTTATATAATAAAGTTACGGCAACTTTGTGTAAACGTGTATAATTTAATCGTTACAAGTCCGTTTTCTACGTTTTATATGTCCTTAGCTTCGTATCAAAGTATACTAATATATTTTTAATAAGTCGACACAATTTATAACGCCTAAGCCTCATTTTTGACTCGTAAAAAGTGGACGTAACATGCTGAATTTTCAGAATTTTATAGTTTTCGTCGCCTAACTTGAAAAATTCATAACTTCTTCGTTATAACTCCGTTTTAACCCCGTTCAAGCGGCCACGTTTTCGTTTTAAAGTGTATTTTCCAAATATCTAGCCCAAAATTTTTTACCAAATGTCAGAAATTCCAGATTTCACAGAAATGATCAGACCCTTAATATATAGTTGTCGAAATGAGTTTTTCTCGCGCAAAACCTATTCTAACCAATTCAAACCAACTCTGAAGCTATTCTAAACCTACCATACACCTTCTTAGGGTGTCATGGGTTCCTAGGCATCACCAAAAGTGATATATTTCAAGGAGTAATTATAGGATAACATATATGAATTTATATAGCTTATAAACAATTTAAGTGGTATAGACATCATATAACTTGTATGTTTTACCCAAACATGATAATATGAACATAACATGAGTATGAAAGATAAAAATGAATATGTGATGCTTACAAGTAACTTGATGAGGTTAAATGAACAAGGTTAATCCTAAACACCCCAAGTTTTTATTTCAAAACCTTAATCAAGAGTGTGTCTAGATTGTGATGAACTTGACTTGAAAAAATTTTGTGATCTCCTTCTTGGTCCTCAAGGGTGGCCGGTTCTATGGTGAAGAGAGGAAGGAGGATTTTTGCTTTCACACTTTGTATTTTAGATATGTATGTGTAAAGTATAGTATAAAATGATATATGTATGGTTTAGTTAGATATTTTGCAAATTTGAAGCATGAGTCATCCAATATATCGACATATACAAAGATAAATGAGTAGATGCATTTAGTAATCATTAAGTGTAGTAATGTAGAGTAAATGTGTAGTTAATTAGGGATAATTAATAACTTGTGTACATAATTAAGCATTTAGGGTAGCGTTAGCTAAAAATAAATTTTAACGGGTCAAGATAAAATATATTGAGGTCATAAAAATTATAAAAATACATTTCTTGCAAAATTTGAGTGAAATAATAATTATCGTGTAGTATTTTAAGAAAACCGTCGTAATTATATAAATATAACAATTTATATACAAAATAAATTAAAAACATCGGGTAAACTAATAATATAATTTTTATAGTCTTAAAATGAGTATAAAAATATATTAGGATTATTTTTGGAAGTGTCGGATCAATTGTACAAAATAAATGTTTACGCGATAGCGTTTATTTAATAGGAAAATAAACGTTTAATGAAAATATAAATTTGAAAAATGACCGGAAGTTGAGAATTGTGACATTCTTCCCATGTCAGAGGAATCACGTCCTCGTGATTCGATTAATGATACTATGGTCCGAACCTCGACAAGGGTTCTAAAAGTTTATGCTCGTGTATGGTCTAAATGATTATGTCAATGCTCATGCATATGGGTTCCTCGTTCAACTAAATACGTTCTCGTGCTATCGTGAGCATTTCCCGTCCTAAATACATGCTCTCTTATGACCAGGCTTGATGAGGCAGGCTTTCCCATTCTCGAGCGAAACCCTCAAAAGATTTTTAGGTAACCGATTTTAACTTAATCTCACAACTCATCAAACAAGAACTGTCTTGAGATTAGGCTAAATCGGTTTAGGTAACAACTTGTTTCTAGCTTGATCTTTGCAACTCATCAAACAAGAACTGTCACTCGGATCAAACTGGAAAAAAGTGGTTTGAAGAAAATCTTTTGAAAATTTGGCTCGATTACAGAATTGCTTACACATATGAGACTACTACTCCCTTCATTGCATGATTCTTCCTGAATTAGACATAGGTGATCAGGCTATGTATAATTTAGGAGTAACTATGCAATGCTTGGACTAATCGTCTCATATGATGTTTGGTGTTGAGTCATAAGTTCGCATGTATAAGGAGTATGCACTTATAACGATATGATGAGATGCTATGATGATGTAGTTATAGTCTAGGGTCAATGATGCAACCTAGTTCTCTATAACCGATGCTCTGATACCAATCTGTCACACCCCCAAATTACCTGTTTTGCAGCGGAATGGAATTCCTGGGGGATGACGATCATAGCATCAAAGTTACAGTTATATCGAACGACCTAAAGTGTCGTTTTGAAAATATCGTTTGATTCAGTAAAATAATCAAAGTTTACAAAACATAGGTCCCAATAGATTTCCAAGATACCAAAATAAGTTTGTTACAACCAAACGATAGTTAAGTGCATAAAATGTAGGTGAGACGCGTCGACACCGCGACTCTATGATAAGTCCACATGCATGCCATGAAGTGAATGCCTTAGATACCTGAGATAAAACATGCTAAAAGTGTCAACACAATGGTTGAGTGAGTTCATAGAGTTTGGTTTACAAGTAAAGCTTTTAAAGAGCGTTCATGCAACAAAGGCAAAGTTTTTGGTCATCTAGAATAGTCCACAAAGCAAAGGCATTGTAAATCCACTCAGTTCCAAGTTCCGCCCATACAAAACTTGCAACCTGTGTGTTCGCAACCCATTGCCAAAATATGTCTAGTTTATGTTGAAGCACATGAGGTCAAATGAATTCCCAAAGCAAAGGCATTGTAAATCCACTCAGTTTCAAGTTCCGCCCATACAAAACTTGCAACCTGTGTGTTCACAACCCATTGCACAAAATATAGTGTGTCTAATAGTCGAATATAAGTTACCATAATAATTCACAATATTGCACCACATATATAATAATGTATGCCAGGCAAAGCCCCTAGAATAAATAATATACGTCCCGTAACATAGTGGACGAGAGGTTGGCCGACCTCTAATAGCGCTATCCATACTACTTACTAATAGGAGACTAACAATGCGAATGTACGAACAGTACATCATACAACTATTATATACAATTAAGAACACTCCGAACATGAGAGAATTTGCACTGCTCCGATCATGGGAGACTTAGATTGAAAATGCTCCGTTCCCATACGGAGACATTCTGCTCCGGACCGGGGAGGATTTAAGTTGCTCCGAACAAGGGAGACTTTATAGTGATGCTCCGATCATGGGAGACTTTATAGTGATGCTCCGATCATGGGAGACTTTATAGTGATGCTCCGATCATGGGAGACTTTAGGTCAAGGTCATAACACGTCCGGTTCAATAAGTTCAAACAAGTTATAAGTTCATATTTAAGTTCAAGGGTTCCGTTCAAAAGTTCGTAATTAAGTTCAAGAGTTTAAGTCGAGTTCAGAAGTTCAAAGCAGTCAAAGAGCTCGAATAATATCAAAAGGTTCAAGATAGTTGAAGCGTTCAATGTTTTATCAAACAAGTTCAAAATAATCAAAGGGTTCATTATAAAGTCAAACCAGTTCAAAATGGTCAAGGGTTCAATATTACGTCAAAAGATATTACTTGTATGTCAAAATGTTTTAAATTAAGTTTAAGTGTTCAAATCTATGCCAACATGTTCCTATCAAGTTAAAAGAGTCCAAATATATATGTCGAAGGGCTCAAAATCACGGAAAGTGGTTCAAATAATAGTGTTCATAACATAGTGATCAATTTAGTTCGGGCACAATCTACTTACTGGCATAAGTAGTGAAACAAAAGGGTAACAAGTTCATGATAGTTCAAACAATATAGTTTAAGTTCGTATAAGTGTAAAGTAAAAGCATGAAGTTGAGCATGTATCTCCCCCGAAGATTTTATAAAACAATTAAACGAGTAAAAGTGGGGCTACGAACTCACCTGATGCAATGATTATGGTGACAAAAGTAGATACACTGAAATGAGGTGCGATCTCTATCCGCAACCTAATATGAATGATATACTCTAATATAAGTCATGAAACAATGTCGTGCATGCAAACTCATATGATATCCATACCACTTGTACATTTTGGAAAATAAAGTTTATCGTCGAAATATATGTTTATGCCCTCTCGTCATATTATAAAATACTTTACAAGTATTTACGTTGAAACAACCTCCTACGATAGTCGTTTAGTGATTTATTGGTAAATATAATGTTTTCGTCGTAAAATAACACTTTTCATACGTTGAAAATATGCCCAAAATGGCCTCGTAAAACTAGTCGTAAAATGGTGCACATCGAGTGTTAGGAAACAAACTCAACGGTTTTGAGAAGCTTGTATCATCATCTCAAAGTTTTAGCATTTAAGTTTTTTATCGTAGAGGTCTCGATCATGGAGAAAAACATAGGTAAAGTATGGTACTTGTGTCCAAAATATTGTTTAAGGGTGGTTTTCGGCAAAGTTTAAGTGACCGTATTTTATTCGTTACAACTCCGCTTGACGAATGGTTGGACATTTTGGAAAATAGGCTAGGCGAACTCACTTTTACTAGAAGACATCTCGTTATTAAAAGTACTACATCCATGTTAAAAATGACCCTCAACATGGTCACTTGTTGCCGTAAGGTTTGTCTAATAGAAATATATTAGTTTTTCTTATATAATAAAGTTACGGCAACTTTGTGTAAACGTGTATAATTTAATCGTTACAAGTCCGTTTTCTACGTTTTATATGTCCTTAGCTTCGTATCAAAGTATACTAATATATTTTTGATAAGTCGACACAATTTATAACGCCTAAGCCTCATTTTTGACTCGTAAAAAGTGGACGTAACATGCTGAATTTTCAGAATTTTATAGTTTTCGTCGCCTAACTTGAAAAATTCATAACTTCTTCGTTATAACTCCGTTTTAACCCGTTCAAGCGGCCACGTTTTCGTTTTAAAGTGTATTTTCCAAATATCTAGCCCAAAAATTTTTACCAACTGTCAGAAATTCCAGATTTCACAGAAATGATCAGACCCTTAATATATAGTTGTCGAAATGAGTTTTTCTCGCGCAAAACCTATTCTAACCAATTCAAACCAACTCTGAAGCTATTCTAAACCTACCATACACCTTCTTAGGGTGTCATGGGTTCCTAGGCATCACCAAAAGTGATATATTTCAAGGAGTAATTATAGGATAACATATATGAATTTATATAGCTTATAAACAATTTAAGTGGTATAGACATCATATAACTTGTATGTTTTACCCAAACATGATAATATGAACATAACATGAGTATGAAAGATAAAAATGAATATGTGATGCTTACAAGTAACTTGATGAGGTTAAATGAACAAGGTTAATCCTAAACACCCCAAGTTTTTATTTCAAAACCTTAATCAAGAGTGTGTCTAGATTGTGATGAACTTGACTTGAAAAAATTTTGTGATCTCCTTCTTGGTCCTCAAGGGTGGCCGGTTCTATGGTGAAGAGAGGAAGGAGGATTTTTGCTTTCACACTTTGTATTTTAGATATGTATGTGTAAAGTATAGTATAAAATGATATATGTATGGTTTAGTTAGATATTTTGCAAATTTGAAGCATGAGTCATCCAATATATCGACATATACAAAGATAAATGAGTAGATGCATTTAGTAATCATTAAGTGTAGTAATGTAGAGTAAATGTGTAGTTAATTAGGGATAATTAATAACTTGTGTACATAATTAAGCATTTAGGGTAGCGTTAGCTAAAAATAAATTTTAACGGGTCAAGATAAAATATATTGAGGTCATAAAAATTATAAAAATACATTTCTTGCAAAATTTGAGTGAAATAATAATTATCGTGTAGTATTTTAAGAAAACCGTCGTAATTATATAAATATAACAATTTATATACAAAATAAATTAAAAACATCGGGTAAACTAATAATATAATTTTTATAGTCTTAAAATGAGTATAAAAATATATTAGGATTATTTTTGGAAGTGTCGGATCAATTGTACAAAATAAATGTTTACGCGATAGCGTTTATTTAATAGGAAAATAAACGTTTAATGAAAATATAAATTTGAAAAATGACCGGAAGTTGAGAATTGTGACATTCTTCCCATGTCAGAGGAATCACGTCCTCGTGATTCGATTAATGATACTATGGTCCGAACCTCGACAAGGGTTCTAAAAGTTTATGCTCGTGTATGGTCTAAATGATTATGTCAATGCTCATGCATATGGGTTCCTCGTTCAACTAAATACGTTCTCGTGCTATAATGAAAATTTCCCGTCCTAAATACATGCTCTCTTATGACCAGGCTTGATGAGGCAGGCTTTCCCATTCTCGAGCGAAACCCTCAAAAGATTTTTAGGTAACCGATTTTTACTTAATCTCACAACTCATCAAACAAGAACTGTCATGAGATTAGGCTAAATCGGTTTAGGTAACAACTTGTTTCTAGCTTGATCTTTGCAACTCATCAAACAAGAACTGTCACTCGGATCAAACTGGAAACAAGTGGTTTGAAGAAAATCTTTTGAAAATTTGGCTCGATTACATAATTGCTTACACATATGAGACTACTACTCCCTTCATTGCATGATTCTTCCTGAATTAGACATAGGTGATCAGGCTATGTATAATTTAGGAGTAACTATGCAATGCTTGGACTAATCGTCTCATATGATGTTTGGTGTTGAGTCATAAGTTCGCATGTATAAGGAGTATGCACTTATAATGATATGATGAGATGCTATGATGATGTAGTTATAGTCTAGGGTCAATGATGCAACCTAGTTCTCTATAACCGATGCTCTGATACCAATCTGTCACACCCCCAAATTACCTGTTTTGTAGCGGAATGGAATTCCTGGGGGATGACGATCATAGCATCAAAGTTACAGTTATATCGAACGACCTAAAGTGTCGTTTTGAAAATATCGTTTGATTCAGTAAAATAATCAGAGTTTACAAAACATAGGTCCCAATAGATTTCCAAGATACCAAAATAAGTTTGTTACAACCAAACGATAGTTAAGTGCATAAAATGTAGGTGAGACGCGTCGACACCGCGACTCTATGATAAGTCCACATGCATGCCATGAAGTGAATGCCTTAGATACCTGAAATAAAACATGCTAAAAGTGTCAACACAATGGTTGAGTGAGTTCATAGAGTTTGGTTTACAAGTAAAGCTTTTAAAGAGCGTTCATGCAACAAAGGCAAAGTTTTTGGTCATCTAGAATAGTCCACAAAGCAAAGGCATTGTAAATCCACTCAGTTCCAAGTTCCGCCCATACAAAACTTGCAACCTGTGTGTTCACAACCCATTGCCAAAATATGTCTAGTTTATGTTGAAGCACATGAGGTCAAATGAATTCCCAAAGCAAAGGCATTGTAAATCCACTCAGTTCCAAGTTCCGCCCATACAAAACTTGCAACCTGTGTGTTCACAACCCATTGCACAAAATATAGTGTGTCTAATAGTCGAATATAAGTTACCATAATAATTCACAATATTGCACCACATATATAATAATGTATGCCAGGCAAAGCCCCTAGAATAAATAATATGCGTCCCGTAACATAGTGGACGAGAGGTTGGCCGACCTCTAATAGCGCTATCCATACTACTTACTAATAGGAGACTAACAATGCGAATGTACGAACAGTACATCATACAACTATTATATACAATTAAGAACACTCCGAACATGAGAGAATTTGCACTGCTCCGATCATGGGAGACTTAGATTGAAAATGCTCCGTTCCCATAGGGAGACATTCTGCTCCGGACCGGGGAGGCTTTAAGTTGCTCCGAACAAGGGAGACTTTATAGTGATGCTCCGATCATGGGAGACTTTAGGTCAAGGTCATAACACGTCCGGTTCAATAAGTTCAAACAAGTTATAAGTTCATATTTAAGTTCAAGGGTTCCGTTCAAAAGTTCGTAATTAAGTTCAAGAGTTTAAGTCGAGTTCAGAAGTTCAAAGCAGTCAAAGAGCTCGAATAATATCAAAAGGTTCAAGATAGTTGAAGCGTTCAATGTTTTATCAAACAAGTTCAAAATAATCAAAGGGTTCATTATAAAGTCAAACCAGTTCAAAATGGTCAAGGGTTCAATATTACGTCAAAAGATATTACTTGTATGTCAAAATGTTTTAAATTAAGTTTAAGTGTTCAAATCTATGCCAACATGTTCCTATCAAGTTAAAAGAGTTCTAATATATATGTCGAAGGGCTCAAAATCACGGAAAGTGGTTCAAATAATAATGTTCATAACATAGTGATCAATTTAGTTCGGACACAATCTACTTACTGGCATAAGTAGTGAAACAAAAGGGTAACAAGTTCATGATAGTTCAAACAATATAGTTTAAGTTCGTATAAGTGTAAAGTAAAAGCATGAAGTTGAGCATGTATCTCCCCCGAAGAGTTTATAAAACAATTAAACGAGTAAAAGTGGGGCTACGAACTCACCTGATGCAATGATTATGGTGACAAAAGTAGATACACTGAAATGAGGTGCGATCTCTATCCGCAACCTAATATGAATGATATGCTCTAATATAAGTCATGAAACAATGTCGTGCATGCAAACTCATATGATATCCATACCACTTGTACATTTTGGAAAATAAAGTTTATCGTCGAAATATATGTTTATGACCTCTCGTCATATTATAAAATACTTTACAAGTATTTACGTTGAAACAACCTCCTACGATAGTCGTTTAGTGATTTATTGGTAAATATAATGTTTTCGTCGTAAAATAACACTTTTCATACGTTGAAAATATGCCCAAAATGGCCTCGTAAAACTAGTCGTAAAATGGTGCACATCGAGTGTTAGGAAACAAACTCAACGGTTTTGAGAAGCTTGTATCATCATCATCTCAAAGTTTTAACATTTAAGTTTTTATCGTAGAGGTCTCGATCATGGAGAAAAACATAGGTAAAGTATGGTACTTGTGTCCAAAATATTGTTTAAGGGTGGTTTTCGGCAAAGTTTAAGTGACCGTATTTTATTCGTTACAACTCCGCTTGACGAATGGTTGGACATTTTGGAAAATAGGCTAGGCGAACTCACTTTTACTAGAAGACATCTCGTTATTAAAAGTACTACATCCATGTTAAAAATGACCCTCAACATGGTCACTTGTTGCCGTAAGGTTTGTCTAATAGAAATATATTAGTTTTTCTTATATAATAAAGTTACGGCAACTTTGTGTAAACGTGTATAATTTAATCGTTACAAGTCCGTTTTCTACGTTTTATATGTCCTTAGCTTCGTATCAAAGTATACTAATATATTTTTGATAAGTCGACACAATTTATAACGCCTAAGCCTCATTTTTGACTCGTAAAAAGTGGACGTAACATGCTGAATTTTCAGAATTTTATAGTTTTCGTCGCCTAACTTGAAAAATTCATAACTTCTTCGTTATAACTCCGTTTTAACCCGTTCAAGCGGCCACGTTTTCGTTTTAAAGTGTATTTTCCAAATATCTAGCCCAAAATTTTTTACCAACTGTCAGAAATTCCAGATTTCACAGAAATGATCAGACCCTTAATATATAGTTGTCGAAATGAGTTTTTCTCGCGCAAAACCTATTCTAACCAATTCAAACCAACTCTGAAGCTATTCTAAACCTACCATACACCTTCTTAGGGTGTCATGGGTTCCTAGGCATCACCAAAAGTGATATATTTCAAGGAGTAATTATAGGATAACATATATGAATTTATATAGCTTATAAACAATTTAAGTGGTATAGACATCATATAACTTGTATGTTTTACCCAAACATGATAATATGAACATAACATGAGTATGAAAGATAAAAATGAATATGTGATGCTTACAAGTAACTTGATGAGGTTAAATGAACAAGGTTAATCCTAAACACCCCAAGTTTTTATTTCAAAACCTTAATCAAGAGTGTGTCTAGATTGTGATGAACTTGACTTGAAAAAATTTTGTGATCTCCTTCTTGGTCCTCAAGGGTGGCCGGTTCTATGGTGAAGAGAGGAAGGAGGATTTTTGCTTTCACACTTTGTATTTTAGATATGTATGTGTAAAGTATAGTATAAAATGATATATGTATGGTTTAGTTAGATATTTTGCAAATTTGAAGCATGAGTCATCCAATATATCGACATATACAAAGATAAATGAGTAGATGCATTTAGTAATCATTAAGTGTAGTAATGTAGAGTAAATGTGTAGTTAATTAGGGATAATTAATAACTTGTGTACATAATTAAGCATTTAGGCTAGCGTTAGCTAAAAATAAATTTTAACGGGTCAAGATAAAATATATTGAGGTCATAAAAATTATAAAAATACATTTCTTGCAAAATTTGAGTGAAATAATAATTATCGTGTAGTATTTTAAGAAAACCGTCGTAATTATATAAATATAACAATTTATATACAAAATAAATTAAAAACATCGGGTAAACTAATAATATAATTTTTATAGTCTTAAAATGAGTATAAAAATATATTAGGATTATTTTTGGAAGTGTCGGATCAATTGTACAAAATAAATGTTTGCGCGATAGCGTTTATTTAATAGGAAAATAAACGTTTAATGAAAATATAAATTTGAAAAATGACCGGAAGTTGAGAATTGTGACATTCTTCCCATGTCAGAGGAATCACGTCCTCGTGATTCGATTAATGATACTATGGTCCGAACCTCGACAAGGGTTCTAAAAGTTTATGCTCGTGTATGGTCTAAATGATTATGTCAATGCTCATGCATATGGGTTCCTCGTTCAACTAAATACGTTCTCGTGCTATAATGAACATTTCCCGTCCTAAATACATGCTCTCTTATGACCAGGCTTGATGAGGCAGGCTTTCCCATTCTCGAGCGAAACCCTCAAAAGATTTTTAGGTAACCGATTTTTACTTAATCTCACAACTCATCAAACAAGAACTGTCATGAGATTAGGCTAAATCGGTTTAGGTAACAACTTGTTTCTAGCTTGATCTTTGCAACTCATCAAACAAGAACTGTCACTCGGATCAAACTGGAAACAAGTGGTTTGAAGAAAATCTTTTGAAAATTTGGCTCGATTACATAATTGCTTACACATATGAGACTACTACTCCCTTCATTGCATGATTTTTCCTGAATTAGACATAGGTGATCAGGCTATGTATAATTTAGGAGTAACTATGCAATGCTTGGACTAATCGTCTCATATGATGTTTGGTGTTGAGTCATAAGTTCGCATGTATAAGGAGTATGCACTTATAATGATATGATGAGATGCTATGATGATGTAGTTATAGTCTAGGGTCAATGATGCAACCTAGTTCTCTATAACCGATGCTCTGATACCAATCTGTCACACCCCCAAATTACCTGTTTTGCAGCGGAATGGAATTCCTGGGGGATGACGATCATAGCATCAAAGTTACAGTTATATCGAACGACCTAAAGTGTCATTTTGAAAATATCGTTTGATTCAGCAAAATAATCAGAGTTTACAAAACATAGGTCCCAATAGATTTCCAAGATACCAAAATAAGTTTGTTACAACCAAACGATAGTTAAGTGCATAAAATGTAGGTGAGACGCGTCGACACCGCGACTCTATGATAAGTCCACATGCATGCCATGAAGTGAATGCCTTAGATACCTGAGATAAAACATGCTAAAAGTGTCAACACAATGGTTGAGTGAGTTCATAGAGTTTGGTTTACAAGTAAAGCTTTTAAAGAGCGTTCATGCAACAAAGGCAACGTTTTTGGTCATCTAGAATAGTCCATAAAGCAAAGGCATTGTAAATCCACTCAGTTCCAAGTTCCGCCCATACAAAACTTGCAACCTGTGTGTTCACAACCCATTGCCAAAATATGTCTAGTTTATGTTGAAGCACATGAGGTCAAATGAATTCCCAAAGCAAAGGCATTGTAAATCCACTCAGTTCCAAGTTCCGCCCATACAAAACTTGCAACCTGTGTGTTCACAACCCATTGCACAAAATATAGTGTGTCTAATAGTCGAATATAAGTTACCATAATAATTCACAATATTGCACCACATATATAATAATGTATGCCAGGCAAAGCCCCTAGAATAAATAATATGCGTCCCGTAACATAGTGGACGAGAGGTTGGCCGACCTCTAATAGCGCTATCCATACTACTTACTAATAGGAGACTAACAATGCGAATGTACGAACAGTACATCATACAACTATTATATACAATTAAGAACACTCCGAACATGAGAGAATTTGCACTGCTCCGATCATGGGAGACTTAGATTGAAAATGCTCCGTTCCCATAGGGAGACATTCTGCTCCGGACCGGGGAGGCTTTAAGTTGCTCCGAACAAGGGAGACTTTATAGTGATGCTCCGATCATGGGAGACTTTATAGTGATGCTCCGATCATGGGAGACTTTAGGTCAAGGTCATAACACGTCCGGTTCAATAAGTTCAAACAAGTTATAAGTTCATATTTAAGTTCAAGGGTTCCGTTCAAAAGTTCGTAATTAAGTTCAAGAGTTTAAGTCGAGTTCAGAAGTTCAAAGCAGTCAAAGAGCTCGAATAATATCAAAAGGTTCAAGATAGTTGAAGCGTTCAATGTTTTATCAAACAAGTTCAAAATAATCAAAGGGTTCATTATAAAGTCAAACCAGTTCAAAATTGTCAAGGGTTCAATATTACGTCAAAAGATATTACTTGTATGTCAAAATGTTTTAAATTAAGTTTAAGTGTTCAAATCTATGCCAACATGTTCCTATCAAGTTAAAAGAGTTCTAATATATATGTCGAAGGGCTCAAAATCACGGAAAGTGGTTCAAATAATAGTGTTCATAACATAGTGATCAATTTAGTTCGGACACAATCTACTTACTTGCATAAGTAGTGAAACAAAAGGGTAACAAGTTCATGATAGTTCAAACAATATAGTTTAAGTTCGTATAAGTGTAAAGTAAAAGCATGAAGTTGAGCATGTATCTCCCCCGAAGAGTTTATAAAACAATTAAACGAGTAAAAGTGGGGCTACGAACTCACCTGATGCAATGATTATGGTGACAAAAGTAGATACACTGAAATGAGGTGCGATCTCTATCCGCAACCTAATATGAATGATATGCTCTAATATAAGTCATGAAACAATGTCGTGCATGCAAACTCATATGATATCCATACCACTTGTACATTTTGGAAAATAAAGTTTATCGTCGAAATATATGTTTATGACCTCTCGTCATATTATAAAATACTTTACAAGTATTTACGTTGAAACAACCTCCTACGATAGTCGTTTAGTGATTTATTGGTAAATATAATGTTTTCGTCGTAAAATAACACTTTTCATACGTTGAAAATATGCCCAAAATGGCCTCGTAAAACTAGTCGTAAAATGGTGCACATCGAGTGTTAGGAAACAAACTCAACGGTTTTGAGAAGCTTGTATCATCATCTCAAAGTTTTAACATTTAAGTTTTTATCGTAGAGGTCTCGATCATGGAGAAAAACATAGGTAAAGTATGGTACTTGTGTCCAAAATATTGTTTAAGGGTGGTTTTCGGCAAAGTTTAAGTGACCGTATTTTATTCGTTACAACTCCGCTTGACGAATGGTTGGACATTTTGGAAAATAGGCTAGGCGAACTCACTTTTACTAGAAGACATCTCGTTATTAAAAGTACTACATCCATGTTAAAAATGACCCTCAACATGGTCACTTGTTGCCGTAAGGTTTGTCTAATAGAAATATATTAGTTTTTCTTATATAATAAAGTTACGGCAACTTTGTGTAAACGTGTATAATTTAATCGTTACAAGTCCGTTTTCTACGTTTTATATGTCCTTAGCTTCGTATCAAAGTATACTAATATATTTTTGATAAGTCGACACAATTTATAACGCCTAAGCCTCATTTTTGACTCGTAAAAAGTGGACGTAACATGCTGAATTTTCAGAATTTTATAGTTTTCGTCGCCTAACTTGAAAAATTCATAACTTCTTCGTTATAACTCCGTTTTAACCCGTTCAAGCGGCCACATTTTCGTTTTAAAGTGTATTTTCCAAATATCTAGCCCAAAATTTTTTACCAACTGTCAGAAATTCCAGATTTCACAGAAATGATCAGACCCTTAATATATAGTTGTCGAAATGAGTTTTTCTCGCGCAAAACCTATTCTAACCAATTCAAACCAACTCCGAAGCTATTCTAAACCTACCATACACCTTCTTAGGGTGTCATGGGTTCCTAGGCATCACCAAAAGTGATATATTTCAAGGAGTAATTATAGGATAACGTATATGAATTTATATAGCTTATAAACAATTTAAGTGGTATAGACATCATATAACTTGTATGTTTTACCCAAACATGATAATATGAACATAACATGAGTATGAAAGATAAAAATGAATATGTGATGCTTACAAGTAACTTGATGAGGTTAAATGAACAAGGTTAATCCTAAACACCCCAAGTTTTTATTTCAAAACCTTAATCAAGAGTGTGTCTAGATTGTGATGAACTTGACTTGAAAAAATTTTGTGATCTCCTTCTTGGTCCTCAAGGGTGGCCGGTTCTATGGTGAAGAGAGGAAGGAGGGTTTTTGCTTTCACACTTTGTATTTTAGATATGTATGTGTAAAGTATAGTATAAAATGATATATGTATGGTTTAGTTAGATATTTTGCAAATTTGAAGCATGAGTCATCCAATATATCGACATATACAAAGATAAATGAGTAGATGCATTTAGTAATCATTAAGTGTAGTAATGTAGAGTAAATGTGTAGTTAATTAGGGATAATTAATAACTTGTGTACATAATTAAGCATTTAGGGTAGCGTTAGCTAAAAATAAATTTTAATGGGTCAAGATAAAATATATTGAGGTCATAAAAATTATAAAAATACATTTCTTGCAAAATTTGAGTGAAATAATAATTATCGTGTAGTATTTTAAGAAAACCGTCGTAATTATATAAATATAACAATTTATATACAAAATAAATTAAAAACATCGGGTAAACTAATAATATAATTTTTATAGTCTTAAAATGAGTATAAAAATATATTAGGATTATTTTTGGAAGTGTCGGATCAATTGTACAAAATAAATGTTTACGCGATAGCGTTTATTTAATAGGAAAATAAACGTTTAATGAAAATATAAATTTGAAAAATGACCGGAAGTTGAGAATTGTGACATTCTTCCCATGTCAGAGGAATCACGTCCTCGTGATTCGATTAATGATACTATGGTCCGAACCTCGACAAGGGTTCTAAAAGTTTATGCTCGTGTATGGTCTAAATGATTATGTCAATGCTCATGCATATGGGTTCCTCGTTCAACTAAATACGTTCTCGTGCTATCGTGAGCATTTCCCGTCCTAAATACATGCTCTCTTATGACCAGGCTTGATGAGGCGGGCTTTCCCATTCTCGAGCGAAACCCTCAAAAGATTTTTAGGTAACCGATTTTTACTTAATCTCACAACTCATCAAACAAGAACTGTCATGAGATTAGGCTAAATCGGTTTAGGTAACAACTTGTTTCTAGCTTGATCTTTGCAACTCATCAAACAAGAACTATCACTCGGATCAAACTGGAAACAAGTGGTTTGATTTGTTTTTGAAGAGTTAAATTTTCAATAAGTTTAATTGATTGATGATTTTGGAACAAAAAGTGAGAACGGCTCACCCAATTTGACGGACTGTGTGAGGGGTACAAGGAGGGGAGCGCATTAAATTGTGACCCGAAAGAAGGAGGTCATAGCTTCAGCGCTGACCAAATTCTCCGCTTCTTTGCGAGTCAAATTGGAGTTACCAAGTAGGCTATGAGTACAAAATCATCTTAAGGGCGAATTAGCTTTAATTCTATGCGCCACTTTTGTGGTAATTATCCGAAACACTAAGTCTTTAGACTTATGCAAAAGTACGATATAATGGATGATAATTAAAGGTAAATTCCTTGATTGGCGAAACCAATACCTCAATCAAAACTTTGATAATTTGATCTTTATGAATTGGTTAATAAAAAGTTTTTTTTATTAAAATTTATGCTACAAGATGAATGCATGACATCTTTGTACATATTTGATTTGACACCATAAATCAAAACTAGTACCCTTTATAAATTATGTTTGTGCCATCTAGTTAAAGGAAAACTTGAAGTTTCAATTTACGTCATGTGGGAACTTGGCGAGATTGTAATGGAAAAGTAAATCTTTATGTAAAGTCAGACCTTACATGAACATATTTGCAGTTCTTTAAGTTAGATGACTTAAATTGAGTAGTAAGTGAGACCTGGAATCAAGGCGCAAGATGGGATAAAACATGTTTACATTTGCAATAGCGTTGGAAAATGTAAATCCCATAATGATCTAGGAATTGGAAAATGTTTGTCAATTATTGTTCGACAGATTACCTTATTTTATGCTTTCGTTACTAGCAGATCAACTGATGTAATGGAACTATGATAATTTGGATCCTAGTTTTTGAGAAAATTCTATGATTATATGAATATTACCTTGGGTATTTTATTTTCTTGAAAAGTTTAATTATCGAAAATACTAAAATTGAATTTTGAAAATTCCTTAAATGTATTAATGCAACATTAAACCGTAAACATAGGTTATTCCGGTATTGGTAAATTGATCTACACCTGTAAGGGTTTTTGGTAGAGTCAACTTTGCTAAAAGAATAAACCTAGTCCTCTTTTCATAAGAAAGAGTGAGATTCAATCCTATTCCTTTTTATGAATGAGAAAGGTATGATAGGACAAATTAGAATTGTCTAAATTCTAAATATATAACTCGTAAGCAAATTTTAATAGTTAAGAAAATTGCATATTTTTTGAGTTATTAAATTACAAGCTAGACTAATTTATTGCAAAATTGGTAAAAGACAAACTAGCATATTTTATCTAGTTGTTATGCTTTGACTATTTAAAAGTACTACTTACAATTGTTGGAATAGTAGAACTATTAAGAAAGAAATTGCATGCCCAATTTTTCAAGTTAATAGCATTAATAGATAATTCATCATCTACATAGTAGAATACACTCTTTTAGTACATAAGTAATTGTTATGTATGGACTTTCTCAAAAGTGTAAGGAAGTAAATAGAACACTATTTTCTTTCACTGGTTAATGAAACACTTACAATGTTGTCAAATCCAGTGGGAGTATTGTGTTCTTATTACTGAATAAGGAATTAATGTAATGATCTCCAATTCAGTGGGAGTTACAAGCTTTGTCATCTTGGTAGTAACCCAGATTATCTCTAGAATGTCTTAAGATAATTACTTTCCGCTTGTAGACACTTATGTTTTCAAGGATAGTCATGTACGTTTCCTTATTAGACAATGAAGTGGTTCTACATCTACTAGTTATGCTAATATCAATGACACAATCATATTAGTCACATAAACAAACATATGTCGTGTTGTTTATCTGCTACATGATGTTGTTCCATGCACAAGTGGGAGAAATCTATATTGTTCGAGGTACAACATATAGGTATATGATTTAACGGATTCTCTTGACTGCAAAGTAAACGTTCTAATATGATTTGTACATATCTAATTCAAGAAACACTTGGTGTTGCAATTTACGTCATGTGAGAACTTGGCGAGATTGCAACAACAAAGTAAATCTCCATGTGAAGTCAGACCTTGCATGGACATATTTGCAGTTTCTAAATTAGACAAGTATTTAGAACATGTGTCAAAATGATATATAAGACTACTTCAAATTAAATATTTATGTATTATTAGAATGACATAAATAATGAAGTAATCTAATACTACTTCAATTTGTTTATTTATGTATTTTGGAATGACATAAATGAAAAACAATGCAGTCCTACATTATTGTGAAGTAAATAATTTAACTTGAAATTACTATTGAAACCAAGAGTTATGTTCATAATTACTTTAGTTAAACATGTTTATGATTCATTGTAAAGACATAAACATGAAGTCTTTTAAGACTTATAATAAAGTAAGATGTTAACTTGTTATGTTTTTTTAATTAAGATATATACAAGAAGTCATTGAGTTGATCATTGATTTATAACGTATAATGGGATTATAACAGTTTATGTTTTCTTGATGAGACATGGATATGAAGTGACTTGGTTAAAGAGTACTTGGGTTATAAAGTATGCAATTGGCTTGAAAAGTCTATTATACCATTAAGTTGACTTAATTGGTAAATGATAAGCCAAAAGGAATATGTTTATCTTATATATTGTTAGATTGTCTTACAATATTAATTCTAATGAATACCACAAGTTGATGGTATGTTCAGTTAGAAGAATCAAACTCTATTTGATTTGTTTGATTCAAGATAACCATAACTTCTTTCTTAAAAGGAATCAAGGTTAGAAAATTGAGTATGGATTGAATATACTCAATATGACTCCAATCTAGAAGATTGATAAAACACCATTTCATTATGGAATGTGATGAATCACATTAAGTTTTAAAAATTGAAGATTCTGAATTTGTTAAACTACTTATGAATAGGTTATTAACAAACTATAGTCAAGAATTATCAATATGTATTTGTAATGTCCCAAAAAGAGAACAATGTAGTTTTGCTCTAATTTCTAAGTATATATTGATAGTCTATATATATTACAAAAGGCAAGTGGGAGTTTTTTTTATCTTGAAAGATAAAATTACAAGATACATAATCTTCTTAAATACACTAGTAAATATCATGATGAGGCTAGATATGAAATGTTAACCTCAAGATGATGGAATTTTCATTCATAGATCTGCAAGGATATCTCAAATATTTGATTAATATGCTGGGAAGAACATGAGTTACATGATTATAGTAAACCTGATAATCATTATGATGGATTACCAAATATTGAATTGGGTAAATTACTCATACTATGAATGTTAAAGATGCTGTCCATAAAGATAATCAATTTTGGAAACTTGGTTTATCTTAATAGTTGGACTAGAGAATGAAGATGAGTTTCTTCAAAGAGATGGAAAACTCTAGTGGTTTAAATCTCTGTGTAGAAATCATATGGACAAAAATTGTACACATATTTAATGTATGTTTTATGACAAGATTATTAATCATACTTAAGAAATTAAATATGATTGAATATTCTGTTCTAGACACATTAAATATATAAAGATGATAATTGTCAAACTTGTTTTCATTAATATGAAATATGACAATGAAATATCAAAACTCTTTCTTGAGAAATTACTTGAGCGAGGACGGTAAGTAATCGAAAGGTTTTTTGAGTTCATATAATCTTTGGAAGTGTACGAAGTGCAATAATTCATGAATCGATAAATGCATGCATCTATGAAATTATTCTTATGTTTAATTATTAAATCCTAGTTTTGATTTATAATTGAAATAAGATAAATTTTAAGTATTCCTGAAAGCTAGTTGGAGTATTATGTTAAGGTTTTAAATCTTATATGTTGTATAACATATAGGAAGTAACATTCATTGTAAGCTAAATGTTAAGTCTTAAATTGAAATGAAACTTTACTTGTAAGATTTAAAACTTAAAACATACAACCTTGGAATATATGTTTATTATTAATAAACATGTTCAGTAAAATAAATGATTCTAATTAAACATGATATATCATCGGGAAATGGATACATATCTTTTGACAAGATAGAACATAAATGAAATCTAAGTTTGACCTGTAGATTCATCATGTACATCATGTAGTATATTCAAATTGTTGTATCATTATTGAATGATAGATGATTTGACAACATTGATATCTAACTAAAAGTTATTAGATAACTTGTGTAATGAATATTCTAATAGAATTACATCCTCAGCCTGGAATTGCTCCTAGATTCTATGGATGAACAATATGTCAATTTTTGTGCAAATTGTCATCAGCTACAAACTTGAAAGTTTGGAAGACATCAAACATTACACAATAAGATATTAAAGTTTACGGAGTTTTAATGAGAATATTGTTGTTATGTATACAATGATGCTGGTTTAATTGAGATGACACTCAATACTAGTCATGGTAGATTTTTATCCTTGTTAATGGCCATGTGAACTAGTTGTGCTACTAAGAGCACAGTTGCATTATACATTAAAGAATAAGAATACGTTAAAACTTTAAAAATGTTTGAAAGTTTAAATTGTCATAAATTTGTGATAGAGGATGTCACACACTTTATGAATTATTATGTGGATTGGTGAATGCACACATACAAGAACTTCACTAATTGAATTCTTGAAATAAGTATTCTAAAAATTACGATAGATCAAGTTGGTTGATTTATGCCTTGTTAACAAATATGATTGTCATTACTTGAGACATAATTCATTGTTAGGATTTAGTAAATCCAGTACTTAAAGTGTTGGTCACCTCAAGTATGTATACTCGTTAGAAAGCTCGTAGTCGTAGTATTTCAGTGATAGTTATTAGATTACTTAGTAACACCGTGGAGGACGGACGGGTCTTTACCCACTGTATGCCTGATCCACAACCTAAAGTAGGCGTGCTACCTTTGTACCTATAAATACCCTTTGCCTTCCAAGGCAAAGGGTTGGAGTTTCATAATTCATTTTTCTTTGTCTCACTAAGCTTCCCATCCTCTCCCACTTTCTCTCTCTAAACCTTATCTCCTACGCATAACTTTGTGCTTATGATGTTTTTGTGATAAACCAAGATGCTACAAATGGTATCAAGAGCCATGGTTTGATAATCCATATCTCATGTTCTTGGTTTGATAGTTATTGTTGGGTTAAAGGTTGGTTTGTTTTGTTTTACGCGTAGCTTTTTGTATTCGAGTGGGTTTGCGCATAAGGTTTTTGGTAAGATTAAAGCACTAAATTTTACACTTAAAAATTCAAGATTCTTATGGGTTAAGGTTTATTGAGTGTTAAAATTTCAGTTTCTTGCAAAAAGGTTCAAACTTTATGTGTTTTTAGTGGTTTTTATACGAGTTTTGATACGGGTGTACTCGTCTACGCGTAAGGTTGTTAAGTGGTTTGGATCTTCAAGTCTTGTTGTTTTGGTGTTTTTAAGGTTGTTTCATCATCATAATCTGGTTTGCTAAACGGTGTTGATCATAAAAATAACTTTTGGTATGTTTGGTACTTCCTACGCATAAGGAAACCCTAAACTTATGTGTAAGGTGCTCTTCACGTGATCTTCAAATCTGTTGGTTTACTCAGTGTTTTCTTGCTTGGATTTGCCTGAAAACACTTCAACTTTGGATATCTCTTACGCTGTTCTAAGTGTAAAAGATTTTTTGGGTAAAACCCTAATTTTACGCATAAGCATAAAGCTTACGAGTAAAAAATCTTTACGCCTAAGCCTCCTTTTACGCATAAGCTTGTCTTACGCCTATAGAATACTTACGCATAAGGTTCTTACTTCTAAGCTTTGGTTTACGCTTAAACTTAAGATTTTTCCTAAAAAGCCTACGCGTAAGCCTTTGTCTACGCTTAAGCCTTAGTCTACACGTAAGCTTCTGTCTACGCCTAAACTCTGTCTACGCGCAAGCTGCTGTCTACGCATAAGCTAGAGTCTACGCCTAAGTGTATAAGTTTTACGGTTTCTCTCTTGATTTTGTAAAATCTCGTGAAAGAATCTATTTCCCGGTTAAATCAAAGATTTGTAAAATCCCGTAGAATTTAAACATGTCTTCCGTTGCTGATGATGTGCAAGCTGCAGGTTCTGATACTCGCCCTCCCATGCTTGATAGAACCGACTATGAATCTTGGTCACAAAGAATCATACTGTACTGCTTAGGAAAGGAAAATGGGGTTAACATTCTTAAGTCAATTGATGAAGGGCCATATCAAGTTGAGATCACCAGAGACATCCTGGAAACTGCTGTTGATGGTACTGTGACATTAGGGCTGGATAGACCAAAGACATATGATGAGCTTTCTGATAAGGAGAAGAAGAGATACGATGCAGACATCAGAGCTTCAAACATTGTTCTCCAAGGTCTACCCAAAGACATCTACAAGCTGATCAATCACCACACTGAAGCTAAGGCTGTTTGGGACAATGTTAAGATGCTTCTATCTGGTTCTAAACTGACTCAAGAAGATAGGGAGTCTCAGCTGTATGATGACTTTGAGAACTTTGAAATGATACCAGGGGAAAGTGTAACTGAATATCATGTCAGGTTTCACAAACTGGTGAATCATATGAGAAATATCAAAATGACAATGCCGAATATTCAGCTAAATTCAAAGTTTGTAAACAACATGATTCCCGAATGGAACAAATTTGTCACAGCAGTCAAACTCAAAAAAGGATTGAAGAACACCAATTATGAGCAACTGTATGCTTATTTGCTTCAAAATGAGAAACATGCAGCATTTGAGCGAATGATCATGGAAAAGTTCAAAACCAATGCTGGAGAAGCAAGCTCTTCAAATGATTCTACCGCGTTCTACACTAATGTAGGGATCACTACCAAAGCATCACAAGTCATACCTATTGGAAATGGTAACCACAAGCTCAAACCTGATCCAGGGTATAAGCCACCTGATTCTAACGCAGTCATGGAACACTTTATCAATCAAGTGGCTCTTATGGTCAAGCAAAACTTGAATCTCACCCCACACACTAACAATTATCTCAGAATTGCATCAAATCGTCAAAATTATGCTACTGTGAAAGACGGAAAGATTGTGGTGCAAAATGTGCAGGGAAGACAGAATGCTTACCTTCCACACAATGAACGAGGGAATGTAGATGCTGGTTATGGGAATGCTGGTGTTGGTGGTGGATATGTGGGAAATCAGAATCGTGGAAGGAATATGGTTCAGGGTCAAGTAAAACTAATCAAGTGCTACAACTGTGGTGGAGAAGGGCACATTGCTAGGAACTGCACTCAACCAAAACATCCTCAAAATGCAGAATACTTCAGGGACAAGATGTTGCTGGTTCAAGCACAAGATAATGGAGCTATGTTGAATGAAAAGGAGTTGTTGTTCTTGACTGATGGGAATGCTAAGACATATGATGCTGATGTGGACGAACAACCAGTGCATGGTGCTGCCCAGAACAATCCCAACGCCTTTCAAGTTGCAGACTGTGATGCATTTGACTCGGACGTTGATGATGAACCATATGCACAGACTATCTTCATGGCTAATATCTCTCCAATGGCCTCTTCACCTCAACGGGCCAATCCCTCCAAAGAATCCATCATTAAAGAGGTACTTAAACTATATGATGAAGTTGATATGCAAAAGATTCACCATGAAGTACAATCTACTGAAGTCATTGAATCAGATATTGAAAATATGGGAAATAGCAATGTTGTCCCATATGAACAATATGTGAAGCACGATGACAGTCTTATTGTACCAAGTGATGAATCTTCTGCAATTAACAATGAATGCATGCCTGATGAATACACTGCATTTGTGCTTGATGATTCCTTGACCACTGAACTCAATGCCTATAAGGATCAAGTTGCCATATACGAACAGCGTGCTAAGTTTGAACTGACCACTCGTGAGCAGGATATGGATATCTAAATGCGTACACTTATCAGAAAAAGCAATTTTAGGGAAGAAGTATTAAAACAAGAGTTAAATTCCTTACAAGAAAAGCTTAATAAAACTGCTAAGCAAAAACAAGAACTTCAAGAAAATGTGAAAGTGCTTAAGCAGGAATTCAATGCAAAGGAATCAAAACTTTTAACTGAATTTTCCAGCCTAAAAACTTTGAAAAACAAACTTGAAAACAAGTTGTACGTACAAGGAAACACCCTTCAGACTGCTCACATGGTCACTAAGCATAGAGTCTTAAGCGATAAGCATAGTATTCCCATACTAGAGGAACCCAATCCTGAGTATGGTAAAATAGCAAAAGCCGCTCAAAAGGTTGTCTATGATGGTGATGAAATCCTTAAGCCTAGACAAAAACCGTCATGCATTGAGTGCACTGAGGAAGATAGAGAATTAGAAGATCACACTAAGAAAAAATTGAATGATAAGCTTAAAGATCCCTGGTGCATTCGATATAACATCACTTTTAAAGCTCATGATCACACTAAGGAAAATTGGATCTCCTTCAACAAGTTTAAGCCTCAAACCCTTTTGATGAGTGTGTAAATACTCATCATTTTTGGTCAAATCTGAACTGCAAAACATTTAAAAACGCTCAGAAATGCATCAAAATACTAAAAATATCCCAAAATTGTATTTTATATGTTTCAGATGCAAAATGTTTAAAATCAGATGCAAATCGAGCTAAGTTTGCATAATTGGCAGTTTCAGTCCCCCGACTTTCAAAATTGGCAGAAATAGTCCCTGAGCACTTATTTTAAAAGAAAAGTCACCAAAGGTCCTTTTGAAATCATAAGTTGTCATAATTAGTCCTTTGGTGAAAAATTTCATAAGTTTTGAGAATTTACAAGTTTGGTCCTTCAAGTTTAAAAATTGGCAAAAATAGTCCTTGGAAGTTTAAAAATATCTTTAATGGTCCTTGTACTATTGAAACTTGTCATAATTGGTCCCTTGGAATAACTTTGAAAATTTGGCAGTTTTGGTCCCTCAAATATCAGAAAATGCAAGTTTGGTCCTTGTATTAATACCAAACCAAACCAACTTGACCCTTGGCCCCTGTCAAAACAACCTTGAGCCCTGCCAACTTGAACCTTGAACCCCCCTGTTTTGACCCCCTGTCTAATATATCCCCAGTCAAACCCAAGTCAAAACCCGCCCAAACCTTTCCCTCTTTTTTCCTCCTTCCTTCACCCACTCTCTGCAACTCTCCCATCACCCCTCACCTCCAGCTCATCTCCACAACCTTATCACTCCACCTCAACAACAAAACAAGGAGCATTAAATGCCCCTTCCTTCCTTGCACTCAACCCCCAGTTGCAATATCTCTTTTTGGCGCCAAAAAACCATCAATGGCTAAAATTGACTCCAGTGATCCAATGGCCCAGAGAAGAGGTGGGATTTGCTCAGAGGACAAGTGGAAGACCTTTTGCATATAAATAGAAGAAAGAGGAGAGGAGCAAGGAGTAGTTTTAGTTTTCATTTTTCAAGAATGTCGTTTTTAATTTTTATGTCTTAATTAAGTTCTAAATTGTAATTTTAAATCTTTCTTGTACTGAACTAAGGCATTTTAGCCAGTTGTAACTCATTCTAAGCATTAATTCAAGGTTTGATAAAGGTTCTTGTTTTTATAATTTCTGTCATAAAATCAAGTTTAAATGTACTAAAAGCCAGGCTTCAAATAGCTTTATTATAACTTATATAAGCTTATTCAAGCTGTTGATAGCTTTGAATAAGCTTATCATTCAGATTCAAGCAAATTTGGTATATGGTCAACGAAAGTCAACTGTGGGAAATTTTGGTTAAGCAGTTATGGAAATGGAATTTGGTTGATGCAGAGCTGGTCTTGGGTTGAATTTGATTAGAATAGTGGTAGATTTGGTTCTGGATTAAGCTTCACATAAGCTGGATCACTTGTGAGTACTTATTGTATTTCCATAATCTAATATAGTTTGCATATTCTATTTGAGTTTGAATCTGTGGGTAGCATTAGTTTTTATCTGTTCATTAAACTGTTACTAGGTTACATTGATTCAGTTTCAGCATTAGCATAAGCTAGATAATCAATTAGGTAGAGTAACTAGCAAAACAGTTAGCATAATAGTGTGTTTGGATCAGATCATTGATCTGAGTTTAAGGTTCAAGCAGAATTCAAGTTTAGGTTGCATTAGCTTTATTTAGCATCATTAAGTAGAGTTCAGTCATAAGTTTGCATCTTAGAACTCTCAAAGTCAAAATCAATACAAATCTGTCCTATTTTCATATCTGTTGGAATTTTTAAAGATCATAAGCCTGATTTGTGTTTAGAATTCAGTAGAGTAGCTTATTTTAGTTTTAGTTTAGCTTATTACATCACATTCAGTTCACAAATTGAGCTCAAATCTCATTAAAGTCAAAATATCATTTCTGTGTTCAAAGTCAAAAGTTGAAAAATCTGTTTTTCACCCAACTTGGTAGAATTTTCATTGATTCATTATTGGATCAATTCAAGTGAAATTTTGGATTTAATAAGTTCAATTGGTCAAGAGTTGGAATCTGATTTTTGTGAAATTTTTGTAATTTTCTATAAGCTTCAAATCAGCTTGTCAAATGGCTCAAAAGTGCCCTGTGCACACACTCAGTGTATACTGAGTGTGCACAGGTTTGTGCAGAGCTACCAACAAGCTCATGAGAGCTTGCCTTGGTCTGATTTTTGGTTTATAAGTCCCTTGCCAGGTCTAGTTTAGGATCCCACATCTGGTTTTGAGTTTCAGCTTATTTGAGTGGCTTATTTTCAAGCTACAAAGTAGTAGCCTGAACCTGTTTTGAACCTAGCTAAATAGAAGTTGGAATATTATAATTTGCTTTCAGGATAGGATTCTAAGCTCTCATTTGGCTGGATTAAGTTGTTTCCACTTAGATTTAGCCTATTTCAAGTATTGGTAGGTTCTGGTTCACCACAGTAGCTTATAGCTTAATTTAGGTTGCTTATTACTTAAGCAGTTTCACTTCAGCTTCATAATCTTGAACACTAGTATATGTTTTTATATTTTTCATAGACTTAGAATAATATTTTAGACTTTTCCTGAATTTTTCATAATTTTCCATTACTGTTTGCTATTTTTCTTTATTTTAATAAGTTTTTAGGACTTTTTAAATAGCTTTTATTAAAAATAAATCAGAAAATCTTCAAAAAAATAAGTTTTCAATTTTCATAGATTAAGATAAATATAAAAAGCAAAAAAATAATTTTTCCAGATTTTTCTTAGTTAAATTTGTAATTTTTAGCAATTTAATTAGTTTTAAATAGTTTTTAAATCATAGAAATTAGAATAAAAATCAGAAAAATACAAATCCAATTTTAAAAATAGTGATAGCGTTTATTTAATATAATTTAGCTTTTTAATTTTCTTTAATTTGCATTTAAGCCCCTGTAATTTACAAACTTTTTCTTTAGGTATAATTATTCAAAATCCATAAACCTTTTCCCGTTCAATATCACCCGATCACTATACGTTTGGTTATTCAGTCGCACAGCTCGTTGGGACTTAACGACCTGGGAAAACACTAAACTCTCCTGGACTTAATTGCATTGCGTTCTCAAGCTGTCTGGCTTTTATTACGGTTGACCATTCACAAGTGGTTGACTTGTGCAATAAACCTGACCGTTTGGGAGCCAATCACCTTTTAACGCCTGAACAAGTGTTATGGAAAAAGGATATAGATAAATAGAAAGCAGATAACCTAGTTGAAAAGAACCCCCCCTGTAGGAAATTGTCCCAAGCGACTGTGTATCCTCCTATTACACCAATGCATTTAGTGCCTAGAACACTTCCCACTAAGAGCAAGACCTTTATCAGCCTTTATGTAGTTTACCAACTATTTGTTGATTTTGAGAAAACGTGTAAAAAGAGAATCACACCTACTGGGATAACTGAAGGGGAAAGGGGTTTTGAGCAAACTAAGGAATGCTATTTAACTGAAGTTATGCCTTTCTTTAAACAATTTAAAGGTCAATTTAAGAGTCTTAAAAAGGGGATAGAGATTGAGATTAAAGAAATGGAAAAGGAATTTGATGCAATGATAGTTGAGGTCAATAATCATGAACGGGAACTTAAATATAATGAAATTGAAAGGAAGAATCTGCATATCTTAAATAAGAACTTGATTTCTCAATGTGTTGCTCAAGATGTGTTTTACATTGCTACGAATTCTTCTATTACTGCATCTCAACTTCATGAATTATCTGTTGCCTTGAAAGTCTCCCAGGATCGTGTCATTGAGCTCGAAACAGCAAATTCAAAACTGTATGAGAAAATTGAACAAGATGATCATGATAACTTGGTCAAACATTATTCTAAATTAGAAGTTGAACATCTTGCTTTGCAATTAAAACATCAACATCTCAAAGAAAATGTTAAAACCTCAAATATCAAGACATCCTCTGATGCTCCTGAGTTTGATGCAGTTTTTGAAATTAGCAAACGTGATGAACAAATTCGAGCTCATTGCAACACGATCAAAAGATTGAAAACCCAGATCTCACATCTAAAGGGAGAAAAGCATGATTCTACTGGTTCCCGAATGCCTCTACCTTTAGATTCTCAGAATTTCCAACTTCAAAACATTATTAATAACTTGCAAAAGGAAAATGATTGTTTTAAAGCTGAGATTTCAAAGGTTAATGATCAACACAAAGAGTTATGTGTTTCATTCAAAGTTAATCATGATAAACACATGGAAAAGATAACCTCTTTACTTAACGATATTGAGAATCTGAAGCGTGAGGTGAAAGGAAAATTGCCAATCCCTAATTGCAAATATTATGTTCCTAAGGCTTCTGCTTGTGATAAGTATGCTATTGATATGTTATATATTCCCCCGCCAATTAGGAATAATGAACTTGCACATAAATCATATCTCTCATACCTTAAGGATAGTTTGAAGGGTCTCCGTGAGATAGTCGAAGATGAAAGAATGTAAAAACCTTTTGATAGTACCATAGCCTATGCCTGCATGGATGCCAAAAGATCTCAGGAACTCTTAGAGTACGTAATTGTCACAAGTACGAAATATAGCAATAGGCGAGATAGAATAGTTGCACCAAGTTCTATGCCTAAGGATAAGAATGTGACTTTTAATGTGCCTCACAATACGTCAACTCCAAGCACTTCTAGACCACTAATGCAAAGAGTAGTATCACCAACTAATATTCCTGTTGTTCCTTCTATAGGAGTAATCAGCAACACTAAGGTCAGCGGGTCAAAGCCTTCAGGCAATACAATGCGAAATAGGATCTTGCCAGCCAAAAGTGTTGAAGAGAAGAAAGTAGAAGAACACCCTAGGAAGAATAAGTTTGAGTTGAATAAAACGAATCGTGTTGATTCTAGTATTAGCTATAAGCGTATGGTAATTAATTCGAATTCTGCTGCCTTTTGCAAAACATGTAATGAATGTTTGATTTCTGGTCTTAATCATGAATGTGTTGTTAAGGAGGTGATAAATGTTGGTATTACTCCAGTCAAGATTATAAAAAATGCTAAACAGGTTAAGGAGATCTGGAAGCATAAAAGAAACAGGGTTAGCAATTATTGGAAGCCTATAGGAAGAAAATTTAGTAATGTGGGTTATCAATGGAAACCCACTGGTCGGAAATTCAAATTGAATGAATCTTGTCCTAAGATGTCTAGATCTATGCCTTCTAAGAAATGGAAGCCTACTGGTAGAATCATACCTTTAAGAAGTTCTCACACTACTAATAGGTCCACTGCCACTACTAGTTTAACATTCAATACTAATGAAGACATATCTTCTATTTCTGCTGTGGGTGCCCCAATACTCTGTACTAACCAAACGGAACCCATTCGCTCATGGGGATCCAAATTATACAGTCATCCATTCTTGTATGTGTTCAAATGCAGGTCGTACAAATCGTCCTTTGGTATTTGGACTCAGGCTGCTCAAAGCATATGACTGGTGATCGCTCGCGGCTCATGAACTTCGTGAGTAAATTTATCGGGACTGTTAGATTCGGAAACGACCATTTTGGAGCAATTATGGGTTATGGAGATCATGTGGTTGGAGATAGTATAATTTCCTGGGTATATTATGTTGAAGGTTTTGGTCATAACTTGTTTTCTGTCAGTCAGTTCTGTGATTCCGATCTAGAAGTGGCCTTTAGAAAACATACTTGCTTCGTTAGAGAACTTGATGGTGTGGAACTTTTAAGAGGAATACGTGGAACAAACTTATACACCATCTCTATCGAAGATATGATGAAGTCTTCTCCAATCTGCTTGCTGTCAAAGGCCTCTAAAACTAAGTCATGGTTATGGCATCGTCGTTTCAATCACCTGAACTTCGGCACCATCAATAATCTTTCTAGAAAGGACCTAGTAAGAGGCTTACCCAAATTGAAATATGAGAAAGATCATCTTTGTTCAGCATGCCAATTGGGAAAAAGCAAGAAATATGCCCACAAACCCAAACCTACAAACTCTGTTATGGAAGTTCTTCACACCCTTCATATGGATTTGTGCGGACCAATGAGAGTGCAAATGATAAACGAGAAGAAATATGTATTAGTCGTTGTTGATGACTACTCTCGGTTTACTTGGGTTAAGTTTTTGAGGACAAAGGATGAAACTTCCGACATCATCATCAAACTTATTAAACAGTTGCAGGTCCGGATTAATAAAACAGTCAGAATCATCCGCACAGATAATGGAACTGAGTTTGTCAACAAAGAACTTAGTCAGTTCTATGAAAGCATTGGGATCAGCCATCAAAGAAGTGTTCCTTGCACTCCTCAACAGAACGGTGTAGTTGAAAGACGAAATCGAACTCTTATATAAGATGCAAGAACTATGCTTATATTTTCAAAGGTTCCAATGTTCCTCTGGGCTGAAGCCATTGCCACTGCATGCTATACCCAAAACCGTTCCCTAATTCACACCTCTCATGGAAAAACTCCATACGAACTTGTCCACAGTCGAAAACCTGATCTCTCTTTCCTTCGTGTGTTCGGTGCTTTGTGCTATCCAACGAATGGTGGTCAAGATTTAGGTAAATTAAGAGCTAAAGCAGACATTGGAGTTTTTGTGGGCTATGCATCAAATAGGAAAGGTTACCGAATCTACAACAAAAGAACCCGAGATATCATGGAAACTATTCACATCACGTTCGATGAGCTGTCTGAGCATATGGCTCCTGGACAATCCAGTTCTGGACCCGCACCTCAATTACTATCAAATAGTCCCATCAGTTCTTCTCTTGTACAGTCTCACTCCCCTGCTGCTCCGTATGTACCTCCATCTGAAGAAGATTTAAAGAAACTGTTTGATCCAATGTTTGATGAATACTATGAACCTCATGAGAATTACACTCCTTCAACATCAACAATGGTGGCTTCTGAACCAATCATCACAGAGAATGTATCTGTCTCAATGTCTCTCTCTCCAGAAGCACCAGCTGCCGATCACTCATCTTCATCCTCAGATCCTCAATCATCGGTTGTACATCATGGAATTGGTAATTTTGATGGAGATAACCCTTTTGCTACTCCCGAAGATGCTCCGTTTGAAAACATCTTTGCCCCTGAACCAACACCTGAACCATCTTCATTAGGGGATCCAAACTCAGCTACATCAGTCCCTCAACAACAACAACACGAGCACCTTAGAAAATGGACACATGACCATCCATTGGACAACATCATTGGGAATCCTTCTCGACCAGTATCCACTCGAAAACAACTAGCAACTTATGCCTTATGGTGCTTCTTCAATTCAGTACTCTCTAAGATCGAACCGAAAGATGTTAAAACTGCAATGTCCGAGGACAGCTGGTTCAATGCAATGCAAGATGAAATTCATGAGTTCGATCGACTAGATGTATGGGAATTAGTACCCGTTCCAGACTGTGCTATGATCATTGCTCTCAAGTAGATCTTCAAAGTAAAGCTTGATGAGCACGGTGACGTTCTGAAAAATAAGGCAAGGTTAGTGGCTAAAGGATATTGTCAAGAGGAAGGTATTGACTTTGAGGAATCTTTTGCTCCTGTTGCACATATCGAGGCTATCAGAATCTTCTTGGCTAATGTTGCTAGCAAGAACATAGTTGTTTATCAGATGGATGTAAAAACCGCCTTTCTTAATGGAGATCTGAAAGAGGTGGTTTACATCAGTCAACCAGAAGGTTTTGTGAATCCAGAGCATCCTACTCATGTCTATCGCTTGAAAAAGGCCCTTTACGGTTTGAAGCAAGCTCCTAGAGCATGGTATGATACGCTATCGAAGTTTCTTCTATCTAATGGATTCAGCAAAGGAGCAGTTGATCCGACATTGTTCACCAGAAGGTCAGGCAAACACTTAATCCATGTCCAAATCTATGTTGATGACATTATCTTTGCCTCAAATGACCCTAATGAATGTGACCGATTTTCTAAGGAGATGGGCTCCAAATTTCAAATATCAATGATGGGACAAATGTCATTTTTCTTGGGATTACAAATTTCATAAAGTCCCGAAGGCATTTTTATAAATCAATCTAAATACGCAAATGAAATTTTAAAGAAATTTGGATTTAACTCCAGTGACCCTGTTGACACTCCTATGGTGGAGCGCACAAAACTGGATGAGGACCACTCAGGGATCATGGTAGATCAAATGAAATGTCGTAGTATGATTGGATCCCTGATGTACCTCACAACCAGTAGACCAAACATTTTGTTCGATGTATGCATGTGTGCTAGATATCAGGCTAAGCCTACTAAAAAGTACCTTGAAGCGGTTAAACGGGTCTTTCGGTATCTCCAAGGAACCATTAACATGGGACTTTGGTACCCGAAGGACATCGGTATGTCACTAACGGCCTATGCAGATGTTGACCATGCAGGATGTCAAGATACACGTCGAAGTACGTCAGGTGGTGCTCAATTTTTAGGTGATAAGCTTGTGAGCTGGTCTTCAAAGAAACAAATGAGCACTTCCATATCCTCTACAGAGGCTGAATACATAGCCATGTCATCTTGTTGTGCTCAAATCTTATGGATGAGATCCCAATTATCTGACTATGGCTTTGTATTCAACAAAGTTCCTCTGTACTGTGATAACAAAAGTGCCATTGCTCTCTGATGCAACAATGTTCAACACTCTAGAGCAAAGCACATCGACATTCAACATCACTTCATCAGGGAACAAGTTGAAAACGGTGTGGTGGAACTATACTTCGTGAGGACTGAATATCAGCTAGCAGAAATCTTCACCAAAGCTCTTCCTCGAGAATGTTTTGAGTTTATTCTTCCACGACTAGGCTTAAAGAGCCTTCAGTCAGAAATGCTCAAACGTCTTCAGTTGGAAGACGAGGAGTAAAGGTGTTCGTCTCTATCTATTTTTTGTACATATCTTTTCAAAAACCAAAATACAAAAATATAAAACTTTCAAAAAAGAAAATAGAAAATTTTAAAATTTCAAAAAATCCATAAAAATTTGAAAAACTCGAAAAATTTCAAAAATATTGTTTTTTTTTGTCATGTTTTTTCTTAATTCGATAATCATCTACGGACTTTATGTTGACTTTCAAAGAATGTCACGGGTCTTTAGATGTTCTTCGAATGTACATAAATTGTTATAAAAAAAAAAAAAAAAAAAAAAAAAAAAAAAAAAAAAAAAAAAAAAACGAGATGGAGAAAAATGATGGTTTATTGTCATTTTAGGCAGTAACCCGTTTTTAAAGAAAGAACAGAGCCATGCTTAATCTTAAAATTTTCAAACCTCATACTCTGGTTCTAAAACAAATGTTTGTCACCAAAAAGACAAATGTCTCTTTTCAAATATTTTTCCTTCTAACAATTCTTCTGAAAAATATTTGTCATCTAATGAAAACAAAATTGTTTTGAGAATACCTCGGACTCTATTTTTGAAAATCATCTAGGCTCATTTGTCAAACTCTCTATCATCAATCAACAACATTATGTCATTGATTGAGGGGGAGAATGATTTCACTCAAATCAAAAAGAGTATTTTTCAAATAATTGGCACTTAATCAAGCAAGGTCTACTTTTGATTAATCAAAACGAACAATGTTTTACAATGTTTATACAATTGGTACTAGACCTTGGTTATTGTTATGTTTTCAAAAGATAGTTATGCATGTTTAAAAAAAATGGAGTTTAAAGTCTGAAAACCTGATTCGTATCAGTTGAAATGTTTTTCAAAAGCGAGTCACAATTTTCCTCAAAAGTTTTCTAAATTAATTTAAATCAATAGAGATCACAAATCTCAAAGGATTTGAAAATTGTGATCGGGGGAGAATTGGTGATTTAAATTGGAGATAAACTGATAATTCAACAAGTGGTTTAGAAATATAACAACAGGCTCTCCTCCCTGCATGTGACAAACGGTTTCAAATTTTCCATGCACATGTTAAAGGGGGAGCATCTATCTTAAACCAAAAAGGATTGAAACGTGTTTGATTTATCTCAAAGTGCAGGTTCCTTCCAATATGTGCAAAACTATTTCAAATCTCGATGCACATATTGAGGGGGAGTAATCTTATGAAAACCTCATCCTTCCCCAAAATGGTTTATCTACTTGTATTGAACGGGAAGTGATGATGATCATTTTAGAAAAATGTTAATCAAAAGATTGGATCTTTCTTTCTCAATCTAAGACTTCAAAAGCCATCTTGCCTCCATGTGCTAAAATAATTTCTAATACTTGAAGCACATGTTGAGGGGGAGCATTTCAAAATTATCAAAAACAATTAAGATAAAAATGCTTTGATTCTATATCACAAGTATCTTGATTGATTTTTCAAATGGTTTTCAAGTGGTTTCAAGGCGGAAGAACAATACCAAAAGACCGACCAACTTTACTTTATGTATGGAGATATAAGGATGATAAGGTTAGGTATTAGTTCCCATGATCCGCCAGAACCGGAGGGATCTTCCCAGGGACAATCCACTAGATAGTGTAGAGTCCTTAGGAATGTTGAAATAAAAGGAGAAAAATGAGAATTTGGGAAGAGTGCGGACTGAGACAGATCTAGTACTGGAATAAACCCAACAAGGTTCTAGTTATGAAGTCTCGGTAAGCACTGAAGGGGTTGAAGAATGAAAAAGAAATAAATATGAAAAGGGTAAAAATAAATAGCCCTCCAAGAATTCAACCTTAGGGCAGAAACCGGGTTCAATACATATGCTACTGGTGGTTACTAAAGTAACACTGGTATTGAAGACAAGACGTCATGGACCCAGTGACGCGCTGCACTAAACTTCCCAATCTACTCAAGTTCCTCTTAAAAGGACTTGTTTCATTCTCAAGGGGAACCTACATAATCTATCAACTCTCTCTTAGATATTGTTGATATTGAAGAAGGAGACCCTCTCCCTAGTCTCCGACACAGGAAACCAAAAGAGGACTATTGAGTCTAGAGCCACGAGATCATCAATAAATCTCATTAGGACACATCATTCTTGAAGACTCACAATTTCAAACAATGTGGAATGTGAGAATATATTTTGAGAGTCCTACGCATTATCCTTGTGGTATTGCCAAGACTTGTTTGTGACATCTGGACTTCATCAAAGGGGGCGATTCAATTTTTGAATCAATCCTGGTCCAGGAAAATGGATTGACGGATACCTTTGAAAAACCGGTCTGTGTGCTAAAAAATACTTTTCTTTAGCACGTCGACTGTGTATTATGGTTTCAAAATTAAAATGGTATTTATGATTGATAATTGATTTTCCATAAAACCTTCGTTGTATTGAAAAACTCTTTATATTAAATACACGATTGTTTTCAAATCATTTTCATCAATCAGTGAATCTCAATTCGCTGGTTCACTCACTCCGTGTTGTCTTCTTTGAGACGTTCCGGTTTGAGAACGGCTAGAGCAGCTGCGAAACCCTGTCAAGGATATTCTTCGGAATTATACCTGATCACAGGCAGTACTTGTACTGATCAACGGGGAACCGTGGGTTGTGTACCTCAATTCAACAAAAGTGATCAAAGATACTTTCGTGCGCTTTATTGCTAACTGTTTTATGCAGGAACACCCGACGTTTGCAGCTGATCAGAATGGAGAGGTCAATCCATAGCCGCATGCTCACACAACACATTCATCTCTAAAGAAATCATGATAAGTTCATCAATGACTCTGATATTGTCACTCCATGCTTCTGCTACGCTGCTGAAAATACCATGAATCAACAAAAGCTTCCGCTACTCTGATGAGAAGATATCTTGATCCAAAAATGTGAGCATGTCGGTCCAAAAGTCACAACATCGCATAATGGCGATACATCAAAAGGATGAGTCAGAGATTTACTTTGGCTGATGATCTCAAAACTAGCACAAAACTCAACTTCACGTGGATCAGTTAAAGACCTCCACTTGCAATAACAAAACATGCGGAACATGAAGAATCAAAGACTACGAGCTACAGAACAAAAGAGCTTTATCAAAGAAACCAAGAACAACATAACGTTATATCAGTTTGTAATCAATGTAAGTTGAGGTGACCTCCCTTAGGGGGAGATTGTTAGGATTTAGTAAATCCAATACTTAAAGTGTCGGTCACCTCAAGTATGTATACTCGTTAGAAAGCTCGTAGTCGTAGTATTTTAGTGATAGTTATTAGATTACTTAGTAACACCGTGGAGTACGGACGGGTCTTTACCCATTGTATGCCTGATCCACAGCCTAAAGTAGGCGTGCTACCTTTGTACCTATAAATACCCTTTGCCCTCCAAGGCAAAGGGTTGGAGCTTTCATAATTCATTTTTCTTTGTCTCACTAAGCTTCCCATCCTCTCCCACGTTCTCTCTCTAAACCTTATCTCCTACGCATAACTTTGTGCTTATGATGTTTTTTTGATAAACCAAGATGCTACATTCATCAACTGAAATGTTCATGCATTGATCTACTTAGTATTTGGATAAGGAATGTTAAAAAATTGTTATAATAAATCAAATACTTGGTATGTTTAATTTTATAATATATTGTATCCTATATTTGCATGTTTAATCCGTGAATAAATTTATTTATTCTAAATCGTCCGTTGTCAATTAATGATATGGGAGTATCGTTAAATTAAGACAAATCTGAGTGATTTGGTAGAATATACATTCAATGAATTGAATATATGACTTATCCCAACTACATGATTTTACTTTATGGATATTGTTATGAAGTAAATCATGAATAGTTATCCTCAGACTTGAGATACCAGATAAGTGTCATAAATTTAGTGCATTTCTGTGGGGCAACTTAACGCTATACGTAACTGGTAGTCATAAGGGTTGTTTCCAGAAGTGTTGCAAAGTTTGTGGGTTAGTCTCGTAGTCAAGATAGAATTTGTTCCTTCAAATTTATTTGGAGTTTAATATTGATGGGCCCCTCGTAGGGTTGACAAGATGTTTGCGTGGCCACGCCCAAAGATCTCCCCTGAATATGTTCAGAAGATTTGGTAATCTTGGTCAATCACTTAAAACGAGAAACAAAATGGTTGAATAAAGAATGACTTAATTCCATATCTTTATTTAACATGGTACTAGTAACAAAAGGATAATAATAATAAGAAATCATTAAAAGGTTTTCCAGGAGCCTTGCTCGAGTTGTACTAGAGGCATCGAAGTGTTGCTAGACGCTAACCGATGTGATCACACTATTAAGATATTTCCAAGTGGGAGCTGTTGGTTTAATGGACAAAATATTAATAGATGTGTGTTAGGATCGAACTCGAGGCCACGGGATTGCACGCTTTACGTATGAGAATTAAAGTTAATAATTAAATATAAATGTTATATTTATTTATTAATTACACGAAATAATATAACGAACGTTAAGTTAATTAAGTGTAATGGACTAACGATCGTTAAATGTTAATTGGAAGGACTAGATTGAAAAATAGAGATCGAGAAGGTTCTAGAATCCCATGGGGAGTTCAAACCGATCGGTTATGGGTTTTCCAAACTCAATCCATATCTAACTTGGTCACCAAGTTATATTGGGTATAAATACAAGGCCTAGGGTCTTAGTTTTTCATATCTTGTACTCATAATCTAAAACCTAAAACCTTGTTTGTGTGTTTTTGATTATAAACGATCGTACAACCCTCCTTGGGTGTCGATCATCTTGTTTTTCCAAAACAAATTGTTTTGTGTTTATTTAAACTAGCATTTACTTTAATTCGTTAATAGTACGTGTGTACAAGAACGTGGTACAATCACACTATTGATTGTATCTTTGATTGAATTACAAAACGGTAAGGGGTAATTCTTATAATCCTATAAACCCTAATTAGGGTTCATCAATTGCTAGTTTTTGGGAATTGATTCTTGAATCGAAAAAGGTACGCATACTTTATGTTTATGTTAGTTAATTATTCATTATTCGTTCCTATACGCTCCCGCATGTTTATTTGATGTTTTATGTGTTTTATATATGATTGTCATGTTATATAATTCCAACACGTTGCACATTCGTAATAAACTGCATCTTTAGCCTGAATTATTTATAATATTATCAAAAGTAATCAAAATTTCTTTACTGATCTATGAGTCGATTGGGGTTGTTTTTCTTAATGTCAAACGGGTCAAACGAGATATTTTAGCCAAAAGGGGAACCTGGTGTAAGGAATTGAAAGTCGTTAAGAGTCCATTTTTTATGCAGGCGGCCTCTTAAATTGAAAGTCTTGTGAGGGATGTGATGCTCTCTTCCGGGATCGAAGGTGAAAATTCTTTCAAGATTAGTGCATTTGTATTTGTTGGATTAGCAACTACAAGCACATGTGTAATTCATTTTTTGCAATTTTTAGCACAAAGATCTCAAGTAGGAGACTTAAAAATTATGACCCATTAACTTATGGGGTTGATACTCACACCATTTTTTTTATACATATACCACACTGTACAACACTGTAATACACACTATACATAACAATAATGCACAATTGTGGTGTATGTATAAAAAAATGGTGTGAGTATCAACACCCTTTACTTATGTATGGCTCAATTCTGGCTATGATATATCTCTAACGGGTCGCTATTAAAAAAACTAGCTAAAATAGAACGGATGTATCATTATGCATAAAACCTCCTATTTCATTTTAATAATAAAAATTAAGACAAAAAGTGTCTCTATTTAACCCGAACCAATTTGACTCGTAGCAAATATTACTCGTTTCAAATAGTATCCAACCCGGCCATTTCACAACCTATAGCTAAAGCGAACAATAGACACAAACCTTGCAATTTGACTCGTTTCAAAAATATGTTTCTTGAACCGGTGTATGGGTGGGATGATACTAGGTCTATGTTTACTCATAATTGTTGTCACATGAAAATATTTAAAAGTTTCTCACAAAAATGCAATAGAATTTGTATGTGTACCCTCAAATTCGGCTTTTTATTTGCATTATACCAAAAAAATACATCCCCAAAACTATCTTGAGGTACCTAGACTAAAGTATCATGCATATTTTGAATGCTTCCTGTTGTTTATTAAAAGGTGTTGGATTTGTGTTTTCTAGCTTAATTTTTGGATTATCTAGAGTTTTATATTTTTGATATAAGATTTAGTATATTTGAATATATCATTATGAGACTATCAATCAAAAAATCTTTTTCATATAAGTTAGAACACTATTTAAAGGGTAAAAGTAAAATAATCTATTTACCCCTTATTTTGGCCTAATTTGAGGAAAGTTTACTCATGTACAAGTTTTATTCATTTCCTTTTATTCAGTTACTTAACAAAAGATAATATGGGTCAAATTGGTTAAACTTCCAACTGTTTTATCTTGAAAAATTAAATTACTAATGTTTAATATAGTTTTATTAATTATACTTAAGACGTTGATTGTTTATAAAATTCAACAAAATGGATAATAAGGTGAAATGGGTTGGCCTGTTTAAATTTGAGCTATTAACGACGTGCCCAGTTTGCTACTAATAGAAACAAGTAGTCTTGGTTTATTTGTAAATAAAGTACTTACATGGTTTGATGTAATGAATTCACCATGTCGAAACGTTAGAAAGGTGAACGGGATGAAAACATTAGTCTAAAATAAGCACTTTACCATAACGTAAAATGTGTATGCGAAGTTGTTAATTAATGAATTATAACAAAGATATGTTCATGTTTTCGTTATCTAATAACAAATCACATTTAATATGCGTAAACCAATCTAACATGTACGAATTCCTACTAAACGGTACAATAATAATATTACAACTCAATACTTATCAAACATGTGAAAACACCCTAAGCAAAAATTTATCCTGAAACCCCATACATGCACGAGGATCTAAGACGAGGATCTAAGGATTTCATAATATGGACTCATAAATATTTAGCTTACCTAATAGTCAAGTTATTTAACATGTATTGAAAATTCAAATTGAAGGCATGCCCGCTCCATTCATTTGGTTTAAATAAATAGTTAATGATTTGCTTTGTAATTATTCTAAAACTTGATAACAATTATTTCTAATCAATTAAGAGAATAATACAAAAGTAAAAGTTATTCTAAAAAGTATAACATGTCAAAATGTATTATAACTAGTTAGTAAGTCAACTATTATTTAAACATAAGTTAATAAATAAAAAATTAAGGAAACAAGATATTAAAATAAAAAAAAAAAAAAAAAAAAAAAAAAAAAAAAAAAAAAAAACTTTTACAATTGAAGGAAACTTTTTAGTCGTAACATACAAATAGTCTAAAACCTTTCTCCTTAACCCAATTCCCTCCAATCTTCTCCGCTGGTGATTTCTCTTAAAAATCGTGGTTCTTTTCTTTACAGGTATAAAAAATCCTTACTTCCTTACTGGTAAATAAATAATTATATAAATTTTTATATGTACTTTTAACTTACGTTGCTAAAGAGGTGCATGTTTTTCAAGCTTATTTAAAGGGCTTATCAGCTTATATAGTGAAAGTAAGGTTAATCAAGTGTTTGGTTAAGCTTATATTGAGTTTATACGAGGGGGATTGATAAGCATAAATTTGCGGCTTATTTGACGTGGGTGAGTTTATGCAACGGGTGTGTTATAGGAAAAAAACTTTTTATGATCTCATATAGTAATTACGATTTCTGATGTTGATGTGTCTTTTTTACGATTTCTGATGTTGATGTATCTTATATAAACGTATGAAAAATGTGTTCATAATCTGTACCAAGTTTTAACATTTAATGAATTGCAGAATCAGATATCTCCAAAAAATGATGGCGGGAAGTTGTTCATCCGTATATACAGTCTTGTCCAATGAGGACCTATTGATCGAAATCTTACTCCAATTGCCCGCAATCTCACTTGTTTTATTTAAATCCGTATCCAAACACTGGTTTTCTCTTATAACATCTCCTATTTTCACTCTTCGTCATACTCGTCAAATCCATAACATTGATCCTCCTTCCGGTTTCTTTGTCCTGCATCCTTCCAGTTCCACTATATACGCTTTTGTATCGTTAGATAACAGAATTACAGCCAGTAGTACTCGGTTTAAAAGCGCCTTCAAATTTGGCTCTAAAAGTGATGTTCGAATTTTAAGTTCATGCAATGGTTTGCTTTTGTGTAAAAGTTATTGTTGCAATGAGTATTTCATATACAATCCATCCAGTAACAGATTTAAGATACTTCCGCCACGACATAGTTGGGATTCTAAAAAAATTCATATTATCTATCATATGAAACTGGCTTTTGATCCTACCAAATCAGCTCACTACAAAGTCGTTTATGCTCAAAGCTGTTATAATGGAGGTACATTTGTTCAAGTACAAACTTACTCTTCAGAAACAGGCATTTGGAGCGCTTATCCTGATCAATTTCCACTTCACTGTTATTCGGGTTTTAGCCATGGGATATACTCGAACGATGCCATTCATTGGTTACCTTATTTTTGTAATGGTTCACATTACAAGTTAGATATTGTGAACGAGGTTCCTGTTTTATCAAATGTTCAACTCCCCTGCTGTAAGCTTGTGGTGATGAAAAGGTGGTTCGGGATCACAAACTGTTTGAGTCTCGTGGTTGTTTGCTTCTTTTTTGTAGGGGTGATTATGATTCGAGACAGTTGAATATTTACGAGATGAGGAAGAGGGTATTCTGAATGGTCATTGAAGTACTTTGTTGATCTTGATGACGTTAGAATTCCGATTCCCAATGAATGGATTCGTGACCATGTTTGCTTTATTATTTTGGGAGAGACAGAGAAGAGGATACTTATATGGTTTTTGAAAATAATAAAATGATTGTTCTATACAAGATCGTCTCAAAAACTACACGCGAGCTCTTTGAATTGAAGTCATATTTACATGTTCATGCCTTTCTGTTCACTGCATCTTTTGCTGGTGTGTGATTATGCGTTTTATTTCAGGTATGATATATATTCGTATCTTATATTCTTGTTCTGTCACTACTTGCTTAGTTAGACTGTTGAGGTTAGCATTGCCCTTTCACAATGTTCGTTAACAACTTTGTACGTACTATACTACTATATGAACTGTTTACTGTAATGATTCAATGGTTGTAAATTAGTATTAGTAGCACATTACTTATAAGATTTCAATATATGAGCATGCGCATTATAAATTCAGAACCAACGTACATAAGTTATGTTACCAAACTTACTGAATAACATGCCTTTCAGGTGCTGAAGATGAAGGTACATGCAATAGAGGAAAAAGAGTTATGGCATCTGTGGAATTTTGTTGAAACGGTTATAAAAATAAAATAAAAATGTTTCTCAGAAGCTGTAACCAAGAAGATGGACATTTGACTTGCAGTAGTAAAAATATCTCATTTTGGTTTATCTACATTTAGCTAGTTGTTTCTTTTTTCTGTTTCGCTTAAATTTGACTTGTAGGTTGGCAATAACTTTGAGTTTGATTTTTTTTGACGAAACTATTATTCATCCTCATTGTTTCTAACTTGTAAGTATATTGCCTCGCAATTTTAAAACCCTAAGGGATGTCTGGTTTGGAAAATGATATGATTTCAATTCAAAAGGCTCTCTATTATTCCCTCATTCAAAGGAATTTGAAATTTTCTCTATAACTAAGGATTTCAATTTTTTTGTTGACTGGGATCTGTACAAGTTTAAAGTCGGACACAGGTTGATAGTCATGGTAAAAGGGTCACAAGTGAAATAGTCGTTGGACATTCACACACAACCGGTTCTGCACGTTGGTTATATTCTGTTGAATGCACTTAACAGGTGGCTCGCATTTGATTTTTGGAGAACTGCAGCTTCGATTCGAATATGGTCAATTAGACCCTTTGTTATTGGGCTTATCTCTCTAAAATGAAGTGACGCTGTATCTTGTGACAAGACCAGTTAATGCAGGTGATCATATGTATGACATTACTGTTACTAACCTCCATATGCACACTTATACACCCTTTATCTGTTGGTAACTTAAATAAACAAGCTTGTTGCTTTGTGAGTCTTACATGGATGTTTCCATGAATAGGGGTCTTAGACTTCTTCTTTGACATGCTACTGGTTTGAAGCTAATGGGAATCAGATAAGCATTTATGTAGCTCTTTTTGGTGTTATCCAATTTTGGGTGCTGTCTATTTTTCCTGTGCTTTTGGCTGTTGTTTTGTGTCTGATATAGCTGCGCCTGCTCCAAGATTTTCACTTGGCCTGATAGCAGCTGTATATTCATTTGCCGAAATAGGAAGTTTGACGAAGCATAAGAGTGGTTAGTGAAAATGAGGGGAGTGATTTCAGTCGTGTGGACAATAAGGACACTAAACAAAGTGTTGGCTTTTTTTTCTCCAATATCGTTACAGTGGGAAATATTGAATACTGTGTTTCATAACTTGTAGAAAATTAATGACAGAAGCAAGGCTGAAACTGTCATTTTGGCCGCAATATATTGGTGAAAGTTAATACCAAGGTCGCACATAGGATATAGAGAATCGGTTCATATGTAAATAGGTTACATTACTTGCATGTAGCCTTGTACTTAACAATTCAGCCCAAACAACTAAAGTGTTTGGATTTCTTGAAGGCAGTGTATGGGTAGCAGGTCTATGTTTTCTCATAATTGGTATCGCATGAAAATATATAGAAGTTTCTCACTTTGTAAGTTAAAGCGACTAGGTACAATATGGGTGGGACGAGTAGCAGGTCCAAATGTGTTTTTTGTTGGTAAGGGTCAAAATGGGTCGGGTTGGTTGGGTGCTATTTTGTCCAAATTTTTAATATTTTTTGCAAACAGATAGTGAATCAAACTCGATTATAGAGGTTGTATTACTTTAACCTATGATTTAAAACCTCTGCGAATAGTATGCCCATTGTTGAAGATATAAGTATCAGTTCCAAAGTCTTGTGAAGTTGAAGGGTCATTATTGTACATTCCAGAAGTTCAAGGGCTAAATATGGAGTTCTCATTCTTGATGCTATAAAAGCCCAAGTCAAGTCAAGTCGTTCATATTGACTCTCATTCATCTGTGTGTGATATTTTGTTCTCTCTTCACTCTTGTTTCTTGAGATTGAGAGAAACCCTAGTTTTTGTGTAAATATTTTATCTGTTTTCTTGTATTATAAAACTGCTATTCTTTAGCTATTGTTAATATAATAAAAGTGAGCCAATGGGAGGTTGGCTGGGTTCACTATCAAATATGTTTTTTGTGTAAAATTGCTTTGGTTTTATAAGTTTCTACATGGTATTAGAGCCAGGTTGCTCTATACCAAAGCGTTTTTTTTTAAAAGATCACAACGTTTTGTTCAAACTAGGGTTTCTCAAATTATGGAGGTTTTGATCTATTGGTGTAGATCTTGTGATTCTGAGTATAGATTTTGGTTTCTTGATATCAGGTCTTTTAGATCTGAAGGTTAATTGGGATTTCTCAAAAATTAGGGTTTCATAATTTTTGGGGGTTTTTTGATCCTGGTGGTTTCTTGACTAATTACTTCTTGATTTAGTAATCTTGTGAGTTAATTAGTTGCCGGAGTGTATTAATTTGATTTTTTTTTTATCAAATTTGTTAAAATTAGGGTTTACTGTATCAAAACCTAATTCAGGTTGTTTTTTTCTTGATTTAATTGGTAATCTGACTGGTTTTGATTCTAATTTCAAGATTCTTGAAACAAAAATCAAAAACCCTAAAATAATTTTTAGGGTTTGTTTGGGTCAAATTTGTTATTCCAATCTATAATTGTCTAATATAGTTGTTTTGTTCTTGTTTACACGTGTTTGTTCCGATGTGATGTGATTGTGGTTTGGATCTTCTTGATCCTGATTCTTGGATTTTTTGGAAGCTTGCGTGGTTGTAATACCTCTCACACCTTCTATTAGGTTTTTTTCTTAGGATTTTTTGTTGGTTAGGACTGTTTGGAGGTTGAGTAGATTAAGGGATTTGTTTTTTGGAGTTGGTTGAGATTGTTGGTGGTTATTTGTGTCTGAGGAGTTACAAGGTGTTGTTGTTATTCTTTCTGTTTCTGTTTCTTGATTGTGCTTTTATTTCTGGTTTTGTTTGGTGATCATCATGGTTGATGGTCAAGAAGATAGGGGTAAGGGCCCTCAAGGGGGAAGTAGTGAATTAAAATTGGATATATATGACCCATTTTACTTACACCCTCAAGACATTGGTGCTCAGTTGATTACCTTCAAACTTGAAGGTACTGAGAACTATAAAGTCTGGTCCTGTTGCTGTGCAGTTGGCTTTACATACTAGAAAAAAACTTGGTTTTATCAATGGGAAGTGTGTTAGAGATCTCAATGATGTTCTTTATCAGACATAATGGGATAGGTGTAATTCTGTAGTGTTATCTTGGATTCTTGGTTGTATTTCACAAGATCTTTATAAAGGTCAAGTGTTTTCTATGAATGCTAAGTCTGTTTGGGATGAATTAAGTGAGACATATAAAGAGGATGGTTCTGTGATCTATAATCTGTATCATAAAATACATACATTAACACAATATGGAATGAGTCTTTCTGAGTACTATCATGAGTTTAATGCATTGTGGAGGCAGTTTGACTCTCTTGTTGATCTGCCTACATGCATTTGTGAAACAGCTCCCACTTTGAAAAAGCATTCAGATCTTTTGAGGCTAATGCAATTTCTTATGGGTCTTGATGATAGTTTTAGCTCTGTGACAAGTCTTATTCTCACTACTGATCCTTTACCTGATGTTAAGTCTGCTTTTGCTACTCTATCTAGAGATGAGTCTCACAGGAATAGTCATGTGGCTAGTAAATCTGTTAAGAATGGGGTTGCAGCCTTTGCTGCTAGGCCCTATACTGGTAACTCTCAAAAGAATAACTGGAATTCTAATAGAAACAGTAATAATAAAAATAGAAGGTTTGGCAGGGTGTCAAATCTGGTCTGCAAGCATTGCAATATGAATGGTCATACTATTGATAGATGTTATGAGTTGGTTGGATATCCTTCTGGTTTTGTTAAGAAAGGCAATATTAATAATGTGATTGAAAATAAGGCTGATACTAGTAAGAGTACTTCTCATACTCTTACTAGTGATCATTATAACAAATTAATGTCATTACTTAGTGGTTCAGGTGATGCTAGCAAGGCTCATGCTAGTGTTGCAGGTACTGTTATTGCTTCAAATTGTGTGATAAGTTTCTTTACTTGTAGGTTTTTTAATTTCAACTCTAATATAAGTACCTATAGTACTTATATTGGGTGGATCATTGACTCAGGAGCTAGTCAACATATTACTTTTTGTGCCACTCATCTTTATGATATAATGGATGTTTCTCATTTAAATCTTACTGTTGCACATCCCAATGGGACTGTTGCACAGGTTAAAAATATGGGTGATCTTGTTCATTTAGATGTGTGGGGACCATATAAGGTGACCAGTAGAGAAGGTTTTAAGTATTTTCTTATTGTGGTTGATGACTACACCAGAGCTGTTTGGGTGTTTCTGATGAAAAGCAAAACTGAAGTTTTTGATCATATTAATAGTTTTTATAATCTCATTAAAAATCAATTTGAAAAAACTATTAAAGTTTTTAGAAGTGACAATGGGATAGAGTTTGTAAATAAGAGGTTTGAAGTTTTTCTTTCCAACAATGGTATTTTACATCAAACATCTTGTCCTTATACACCCCAACAGAATGGTGTAGTTGAGAGAAAACATAGGCATTTGTTGAACACTGCTAGAGCCCTCATGTTTCAGGGGGGTTACCTTTGAACATGTGGACTGAATCTATTCTAACAGCTACTTACCTTATTAACAGGTTACCAACTGCTGTGTTGTCTGGTAAAATTCCTTTTGAAATGGTGTATAATAATGAACCTAATCTGTTGAATCTAAAATGTTTTGGCTGCTTATGTTTTTCAACTGTTTTAAATGAATCTTATAAGTTTGCATCAGATCTGATAAATGTGTGTTTGTTGGATATGCTTTTGATAAAAAAGGATACAAACTTTATAACATTGATCAAAAGAAATTTGTTTTTTCAAAAGATGTAAAGTTTTATGAAACTGTATTTCCTTTTAAGAATACTTCTTTCACTAAAGACTTTGTGTTTGAGGATAACGGAATTAATGATTTAAATTTCTTTGATCAAGAATTTGATAGCAGTCAAAATAATTTTAGAACCAATGAACCCTATGATGATAAAACAAGTAGTATAGATGGTAACAACAAATATGTGCATGAATCTAGTACTCATAAGTCTAGTGTCATCACTGTAGAAGAAGATGCTAGTGTTGATGAGCATCTACATACTGAAACTGTAGATTCTGCTGATACAGCTGATGTAGATATCAATTTGCCAGTTGATACAGTAGAGGATATAGACACAGTTAATGTAGACAACACCAGGAACACTTCTAGTAGGAAGGACACTGAAAATAGTGAGTATGCAACAGAAACTATTGTTTCTGATGGTATACAGGGTACTAGTAATGTTGATGATGGATATATATCTGAGGGTGAGGAATTAGATATGTTTGGTAAAATGTTTGAATCACTAGAACCAGCAGGGTCACAAACTCTTAGAAGAACTAGTAGAATGACAGCTTTACCATCTAAATATAAAGATTATGTGCTTAATAAAAGTCATAAGTATGGTATTGATAAAGTTGTTAAATACTCCAACTTAAGCTTTGATAATTTTGTTTTCACTTCTAGTCTAAATAAAATATATGAACCCACTACATATGAAGAAGCTGTTAAAGACACCAGATGGGTTGATGTTATGAACCAAGAAATTGAGGCATTAAATATGAATGGTACTTAGATAGTTGTAGAGTTGCTTGCTGGTAGAAAAGCTATAGGCTATAAGTGGGTGTTCAAAGTTAAATATAAAGCTAATGGTGAAGTTGAGAGGTATAAAGCTAGACTAGTGGCTAAGGGGTATAATCAGAGATAAGGAATTGATTATGAGGAGACTTTTTCTCCTATTGTTAAAATTGTCACTATAAGATGTGTTTTGAGTATAGTTGTTAATAACAAGTGGCCACTGTTCCAACTTGATATAAATAATGGATTCTTATATGGTGAATTAGAGGAAGATGTGTTTATGACTTTGCCAGAAGGTTTTTCTGATAAGAAAGATAAAAGAGTTTGTAAACTGGTTAAGTCTTTGTATGGGTTGAAACAGGCTCCTAGAAAATGGAATGAAAAGTTAGTATCTGTGCTTAAAGAAAATGGGTTTATACAAAGTCCTATATGATCTTTCTTTGTTCATTAAAAATGAAAATGATGTTCTGTTGGTTTTGCTAGTATATGTTGATGATATTATCATCACTGGAAATAATACTGATGAAATTAACAAGTTTAAGAGTTTTTTAAGTTCAAAGTTTTTGATTAAAGACTTAGGTAAACTCAAATATTTTCTGGGAATAGAGGTGCTTGATATTGATAATGGGATTTGTCTTACTCAAAGGAAATATTGTACTGAGCTCTTAACAGAGTTTGGAATGCTTGGTTGTAAGCCATACAGTTCTCCTATTGAGACAAATCCTAATAATAAAAAGCTTGTTTCTAAGTTTGGAGATGATGAACCTTTGTCTAGCATAACAAACTACCAAAAACTTGTGGGCAAACTAATATACTTGACTTTGACAAGACCAGATATTTCTTATGTTGTGCATTGTCTAAGTCAAGTAATGCATAAGCCTATGAAGTCTCATTTGAGGCTTGCTTTTAGAGTTTTGAGATATTTGAAAAAAGAGCCTGGTCTTGGTATCACTTTTAAAGAAGGTGATATTAAGAGTATAAAAGTGGTTGTCGATTCTGATTGGGCAAAATGCAAGGTGACCAGAAGATCTGTTACTGGTTATAGTGTTTTTCTGAGAAATAATTTTGTTTCCTGGAAAAGTAAAAAACAAGTTGTTGTTGCTAGATCCTCTACTGAGGCTGAGTTCAGGGCAATTTGTAATGTGTGTTGTGAAGTTATGTGGATCACCAAAATTATGACTGATTTGCATGCTAGTGTGAGATTTCCTGTGGACATGTTTTGTGATAACAGTTCTGCTATGCAGATTTCTGTTAACCCTGTGCTTCATGAAAGAAGCAAGCATTTTGAGATTGACCTATATTTTTTGAGGGAAAAAGTGGCTGATGGTTTCATTAAACCAGTAAAGGTCAGATATGATGATAATGTTGCAGATCTGTTCACCAAAGGTCTTAACATTTCTGACCATAACATTGTTTGCAAAGTTCTTGATCTGTTTAATGTGTTTCAGGATAATTCTGGAGAACAAGTCAAGGATGATGGGGGAGCTTCAGGAAGCTAATGCTTATGGGGGAGTGTTCAAAATATAAGCATCAGTTCCAAAGTCTTGTGAAGTTGAAGGGTCATTATTGTACATTACAGAAGTTCAAGGGCTAAATATGGAGTTCTCATTCTTGATGCTATAAAAGCCCAAGTCAAGTCAAGTCGTTCATATTGACTCTCATTCATCTGTGTGTGATATTTTGTTCTCTCTTCTCTCTTGTTTCTTGAGATTGAGAGAAACCCTAGTTTTTGTGTAAATATTTTATCTGTTTTCTTGTATTATAAAACTGCTATTCTTTAGCTATTGTTAATATAATAAAAGTGAGCCAAGGGGAGGTTGGCTGGGTTCACTATCAAATCTGTTTTTTGTGTAAAATTGCTTTGGTTTTATAAGTTTCTACAACCATTATAACCACAATTTTCACAAACAACACGAGAATTTGAGTTCCCAATTTTCCTTTTAACATTATTTAAGTGTATTATAATTAACAAAATTTGCACTATATTGACCTCTAACAACCTAATCCTTATCAACAAACTTAGACACAAATGCAGAAGACCGAGACCTGTGAGAAGACCCCATGGAAGAAACTCCTCTATGAGATTCTTCTCTAGAGATAAGAGCATAAGCATATTTCACATCAAGCAATGGATCTCTAGAAATAAGAGCATAAGCATATTCAAAGTGTGAAAGAGTGACTTGAAACTATTGATCATCGCTATTCAGATATGAGGGATTCAAATTCGAAGGGATCATATATGATCATAAAAACCATTTTAATGATATAAACAAACATTGTCTATCACCATACCAGTCATCATCCAAAGACCCATTGTCAATTTGCAAGTCAGGCTACCCCTTTAAGGATACTCATGATGTGCAACAACAATCAATTAGTATCACAAGTTATTTACTTCTATTATGCAGCAGCAGAAGAAAAAAAAAGAATTATTATAATCGAGAAAAATCAGACCTAGCTAATATATACTCGTATCTATTTATTTGAACTGAAAACTCACACACACCCTTCAACGTTGTCCCAATTGAGGCTTGAATTTAAGATCACTTGGTTAATAGCCACCTTAAATACACATTGGATGCTGCTACGCCAAAGGGTAAACCTTTCTAATATAAAGGAAATGCAACAATAAAAACAAAAAAGAAACAACGCAACACCCAATTGTTTTTATATAAATCATTCATTATAAGCTAAGTTACGGAACAGGAATTAGTGCTCTTGCAGCATGTTCAGTTATAATTAAATGAATTACATCCAAAAAAATTTAAATAGCCTGTGCAATTACATGTAAAAATATATAAGCATCCCAATCCCAAGCCTTCTTAATGTACATCAATATGCTTTTGTCCCTATAAATATCTTTAACTTTCAAAGAATGTATAGTAATATGCTGCTACAATGAATGACGATCCCTTTTGCATCCTTCTCATAGATTGACTGTATTAAAAGAGCAAAATTCCCAATCACCACAGTGCTAGCGCAAAGTGGTCCCTAAGATATCATTATTGAAATAAGCACAAATTAGAAATAAGCAGGGGGTGTAGTTCTACTGTAAACAAATTTGGAATTACTTGTTTAGAGCTTTTAGAAAGAGCCAGCTCAAGCTTAGAGCATGGAGTATCGTGGCTAAGCCATGGCTCTTCATTTGGGCCTCACATGTGCCACATCACTTCAACACACTCCCTTAAAAATACCCCCCAATCACAACTAACCCAAACCTCTTCACTTGGGCCCCACCCACTCAAACTACACACACTCAATCAAACACAAAACACAATTTAAAATCAAAAAAAGAAAATAAATTGTTTGTCTTTTTCTTCGTCACTTCCCCGACGAGAAGAGAAACGGCGAGCCTAGGTGGTGTGGTGGCTAAGGCCGGCGAGAGGTGGCGAGGGATCCACGTTGGATCGGCGAGCTATTCTCGTTACGATACTCTATGCTCTTATACATCCACTTTATAAAGTTTGGATATCAATGCGTCTAATAGGTGAATCTGTACATATTTCTTGACATATTCGCATATATAAAAGTACAGAGTTGATTAATCTCGTGTAAAAAAATTGGGTGTTAGATATTGAGTTACTTATTTAGGCGTGGACAAACTTTTTAAGTCAGAAGTTCAGAACACTTGTAAGCACAAACCAATTTACAGTTTTGACTAAGCTTATGCGTCTAATACCTTTAAAATAAGCTTCCCCAAACACTCCCGAAGGTTTTCTTGGTATGTTATATTTTTGTAATAATTGAGCAATAATGTGATGAAACACTACGATAATGAAATTGTCGTATATCATATTCATACATACCTGACAAGATGCACATTTCAATCCTTTAATCCTCAAGTCCTTATTCGCAGCAAAAGCTTTCCTCTTCGCGGGTCTACTACAAATCTTCTCAATAACTCCATTATCTTAACTCACTTGTATAAACAAATGTGAAATGTTTATAAAAAATGAAAAGTGTAAGAAATTGTAGAAAGTGGGTGGTAAGTATTTATAGAAAAAATAAAGTTGACTACCTAAAACTTGAATTAACGTTAAGTGTGATACCTCAAAGGTGGCCTATTGACAAAAGGGCTTGTGACTATCTGTCTAAAATGTGTGAGGTCTCAGTTCAATTCATGCTAGGTGCAAACAACCTTGAAGTGGCCACGCCAACCTCCTGAAAAGGGAGCTTTTTACCTAGTTTGAGTCTGTGTGGCGGTAGGTTCAAACCCCGTGGATTAGTTGGTCAAAAGGTCGGAAACGATGGTTACCCAAAAAAGTCTAAACACCCCTTTTATAGTCTTATACAGTTATATCCTGGTGATAAATGTAAAATATTAGCCTTATATCATTATTTGATTTTGAGTGTTTAGGTTTATATTATCACTTTAAAACACGCCTAGTACAAATATGGGTTCATACTTTGTATTTAGTACTAAGTTTCAGTATTTCATGAAATGCAGAATCGGGTGGTGAGAGATTGTTTAACATATATTGGTCCATAATGGAGGCAATGGTGAAGAAATATCAGCAGAAATTTAAAAAAGTGCAAGATGACATGGATCGATGGGATGACCTACAGGCTCGACTGGTTTCGCAGTTTAGAAATGCTTCTTCCATCATTGGAAGGCTACAGGTTCTTCACGTTCTGTAGACATATCTATATGTATGCATGTTTAAGGTGGAAAATGAGCGAGTTGATTACCGGGTCAAATTGGATAACCATGGACCAGAAACACTTTTGCTCCGTATAACTCTATATTTAAAAAACTATTAGTCTATCGTATATGATTACAAAAACTATTCTATTTTGTATAAATTTAATTTAAGAGGTTTTTTGTATTAAATATACAATTTGATTGGCTTTCAAGTTTCAACCCATTTGACCCATTTTTTAAGGGAAATTTTTGAACCCAAATGACCCATTCATAAGTGAATGGTTCAGAATTTCCGCCCAGATGTTTAACAGTATTTTTTTCCTGTGTGATCAGCTGCTTGAAGATCCAAAAAAATATGGTTCCGTGAAAAATCTTGACAACGTTAAAGAAGGTATCTTGACAAAGCAGATGGAATCCCTGCAGGCGATCATTCTTTCAATGACTAAAACTCTGTAAGTTGGTTATCAATACCTCTAGTTAATTAAATATGTTAGGAAAAGAAAGGGTCTCGATTCATCATGCATTTTGCCTTTTAGCAATTATACAAGTAGAGGTGGCAAACTGGCAATATCAACCCATTTTCCTATTTGAAAGTAATATTTTTTCTGTGACAGGTGATTTGACCCATTAGTGATAAAATATAAGCCAAATCGACCTAAATGAGTTTAGCTAAAAAAATTACTAAAAGAAAGCATGTTAAATGGGTTGAAAGGGGTGAAAGTCATCTGCATTGTTTTTACATTTTGAAACAAGTGTACCTTACTAATCCTCATGTTGACAGGCAGGACCTAAATAGTGTTGTGACAACTGGCAATTAGGGAGCCGATTTTAGGTAACCACATTACGCTAAGTTAAACCGAGTATTTGCCTTTAGAACTATTTCGATTGGCCATGACTTGTTTTGATATCGTTTATTGGTTTTTATGATTTATTTTATTATCGTATGAGTCGCCGTATGATTTTTAGCTCTTTTCGTTAGGCACTATGTGATTCGGCACAATAAAATCCTATAACGAGAAATAACGTAACTTCTAAACCGTAATTCGAAACTTGGCAAATAAATAGTCAAAACTCGTGGAAAAATATAAATAAAAGCGATAGAAAGTCGAAGGAACATCTTGGGACACTCGTAGGACAATATATGGGCTCGGGAATGGGTAAACGGGATAGTTTATGAAAAATTGCGGGTTTGGACCCTCTTCTTTGATGTGGCCGGCGCCCCCTCCTCGCCATTTTATTTTTATTTTAATCCCCAACTCCCCATATATATACCGTCATCCCACCCCATTTCACCCATTTGTTTCTCTCACTAAAAACACAAACATAACATAACTTTCTCTCTCTACTATGTCTCTCTCCTAAAAACAAAACCCTAACCCTACACCACCACCTAGCCGCCGCCACTGTTTCGGCGGGATTCCGGCCACCCTCCGGCGAGTGACATCTCACCACCACCACCATTTTGTAGATATTTCTTTCCTCTTTCCATCCATATATGGCACGCCTATAGAAGCCTTCGTTAACACCTCTAAATCTTGCAAAAACTATTCGTGATTCTAGGGTTTCAAGTGGGTTTTATAGATCGGGTTTAGAAAGGGTAAAAGGAACGTGGTTGAGGCTCGTTTGAGCCAAGATAAGCCTTGTACGAGACCATTTTGGCTCGTACGAATGGCGTGGTATGTTGGGTTTCATGGACACAGGTCTAAAACGAGTTTATAATTAATTAAAAAATGTAACTAGTGATTTGGTATCATGTGTTGTGTAATTTATTTGTGATTTTGCATTTTATTCATAGTTTCATGATATTGGTTTAGATTAGTTGATAGGTTTGATGATTGGATGTTGTTTGGAGGTTTATTGATTGTGTTTGGTTGTTGGAAGAAGCCATTTGAGGAGTGTTTGGATGGGTTTGGTAGGTCGAACGAACCACTAGGGACTCGTTCGTGGGTTTGTGATGGCGTACGTGACCTACAAGGACCAAGGGTCCGGGTCGGGTTGTTGTGGTATCTTGTTGGTAGTTGTTGTTGGTGTTTGGATGAGACGCGTGGAGCCAAAAAGCTTCTAGAGCTTGTTTGGTTCATGTGGTGTTAACCGGGCCGTGTCATAACCATTGGGGTCATGACATTGGTTACGGGTATATTTGGTAGTTTGTTTGGATGTCGAGATTGATATGAGTTGATTGGAGATTGATTTGCGCTATTGTGATTATTTACTTGGACTTATGTTATAAATTGTCAACTTTAAGCAACGTCGGTGTTACTTTGACTTTTTAGTCATAGTTGACCCCGACAACGCCGTAACATGGACTTTAGTATATATTGGACTATAGATTGATTAAAAGCCGAGAGGTCATGACTCATGCTTGTGGACTCGAAACGAATAACGATTTGAAACTTATATTGAAATTGACGTAATATATATATGTGTAAACATGCTAATAAAACTAAGAAACATAAATAATAAATGGTTTTATACTAAAACCTTCGATAACAAGACTTGTCTTGTTATTCGCTATTTTCAATGGGAATTAACAACTAAAAACGGAAAGGTTTTCTAATTATTAAGTATTTAATGTTTCGAGTGCACGTTTATCGAAATGTACAATTTATGAGCATTTAATGCCATTTTCAAGCATTTAATACTATTTACGTCTTGTGCATGGGTTACGGATAACCTAACATTAATAGCGTCGATCCACGTGAATAGCGGACTTATTAGGTTGATGAATCTAATAAGAGCCCGATAGGTACGTAGGATAACGTTATTAATGGGTGAATTATCCTTATGACTCGTTAGAATGCGACCGGTTTATGGGATAATAAGCGACACAAATAAATGATTGAGTTTATCGAGTTGACGAATTCGATAAGGTCTAACCATTTATTTCGAAACTTATTGGACTATGGAGCTTATCACTTAGACATCTCATTGTGTTGCATTGAGTCACGTTGTGGTTATTTGAGTGCATTCATGATATCATGTTGAAGTCGATACACACACACGACGATACCAAACACTAGGACTAAACGGTGAAACAAGATACTTTTGGATATAAAGAAAAGGAATGTATTGGGGTAGATAACGTTGATTTTGGAAATATATAATAAGAAGTGGTTTATATTAATAGGTTGTGCCGAGTCAGTAGTTGTTGAGCCGTGTTAGCTGTTATCTTCGTTGCTAGTGTTTGTTTGTACGTTGCTTGCTTGAGGTGAGTTTCATAGCCCCGCTTTTATCTTGTTTTAAATAATTGGGGTGAGAAATCATGCTACTCTTTTGGACCTTTTAAACTTCTTATTTGCTTATGTGATTGACTATTTAGATAGATATGTGGTAGTTGTTGCCTTAGTCTAGGGCAGCAATCATATTGCTATGACACTTGCCTAGCTAAGTATAGACTTCGACCTCGACCTAGTCCAGGGTAGCATTTTTTCTAGACTTTGTTACGACAGCGCTGGCTAGTGTTGCCTAGGGCCTTACTATGACGTCGGATATGTTATTGATGGTGTTATTGAATCTGACGCAGTTATGATTGGAAGACTTGATTGCTTATAATATTATATCTCTTGATGCTCCTACTATGAAAAATGCTATCACTTTGTTCCCTGAGACGAATGCGTTTTCAACTTTTCATTTTATATCATGATTTTTACTTTTTTTACTTCTTACTATGTTTATTATTTCATTGTTGTTATTGAAGATGCATATGAATATATGCTCAGGTCCGCTCTGCAGTAGCATCAGTGAAGTACTTTAGATGTCTGCCTAAGCTTCCCGGTACTTTTCCTACCTGGAGTGTTGATGTTCGAGACTTTCTGCACAATATTTTTGGATTGTTTGTAGTTGATAATTTATAAAGGTTTATATATTAAGGCTAGAAATTATATATTATAGATATTATGAGTTGTAATATATTATTTTTCTGTACTTGCATATCCAATGGGTCAAGGGTTCTGAAAATTTATTCAAATGTATACTTCCTAAATCCTTAAGTTTATTATTTTTTTTAGAGTATAACTTTCGTAAGTGTATTCAATATAGTAAGTTAGTGACAACCTTTAAGATTTATAAAATGAACAAAACGGTTATCGACCACCCAAAGTGATTTGTATGTTTTGACATGTAGTTAAAAGTTACATACCTTAACTATTCCTAAGGTTTTAATTTTTAACATACACAACTTCTTGTTGACATCTTGGAGCCAGTTATGAAGAAGGGACTAATTCCTACCGACTTTGACACTTAGAAGCAAAGGAGAGGAGGTAGCATGTCTTGAAAATTCGATCTATAATATTCCTTCCATAATTGAAAAATTAGGATCGCCACTATTGAACCATATAAGCTTGAATTACGCTTAACAACATATATCTTTAAGTGTGTCTTATGTCTCCTTCAACTCCTATTCCTCTTGCTAGATTTGTTGCAAGTGTTACTCTGTCAAGTTCATCACGAAAACAAATAACTCCATTGTCAAATGTATTGAATGGTTAGTTATTTTTTTTTTTTACATTTGCAAAGATTTTAATTACATTTTTCAAAATATATAGTTTATGCGAAGGCAATAATTATATCACGTGTTGTGTTTTTCGTATCAATCCTAATATGTAACATTTGAAATAGATTACTATGCCCATCTAATGAAAGACATCCTATCAATATGGACATTAGAGGGGATGTTAAAGATATCTTGGATGGATGTAACAAATTGGTGGAACTCTTAGGATGGCACGAGACAGGTATACGTGAACACGAAACAACCAATGAAAATCAAGTTGATCATGACCTTTATATGTAGCCGAATCTCGCGTTAAGCTTAAAAAAGGATTAAAGAATTTGACGAATACGGAAGCCTCACGAATAGTACAAACAATGCGGTTTACAAAGAAGTGCTACACAATTTGTGATCAGACTTGCATGTGGTTGTATATCGATTTAGTAAAAAAAATGTCATTCACTTTTTTTTCAACGTTTCTTTAAATTACTTGTGATTTCACGGGTCTTTTAGCTAGTTAATAATAAAAAAAAGAAAACCAAGCGGAAAACATTTAAATTTAAGACCATGAATTATCGACTTTTATAATTTAAGACCATGAATTATCGACTTTGATAATTTTATCTAAAGGGTCACATGCTTTAAAGACGTCAAAAATTCATATTAAAAAACTAAGGTCATCTTTGCATTTAACTTAATCAACTTAATATGAAAAAAAAAAAACTGAATAAAATAAGTCACATAAAAAATGTTATTTATGACTTACTTGAGAATATTGACCAAAAACTGAAAATGATAAAACGAAAAGTATTCGAATTTAGTCAACTGTTATTTAAACATAACTTAATAAATAAAAAAATTTAGTAAACAAGATGTTTAACAAAAGAAAATCATCTTTACTATAAAATTAAGTTAAATTAAAAATAATAAAAATAAAAAAAAATAAAAAAAAACCTTTTACAATTGAAGGAAACTTTTTAGTCGAAACATATAAATAGTCTAAAACCTTTCTCCTTAACCCAATTCCCTCCAATATTGGCCGCCGGTGATTTCTCTTAAAAATCGTGGTTCTATTCTTTACAGGTCTAAAAGATCCTTACTTTCCTAATTGTATAAATTTTTATATGTACTTTTTACTTACTTGCTAAAGAGGTGTTTTTCAAGCTTATTTAAAGGGCTTATCAGCTTATATAGTTAAAATAAGGTTAATCAAGTGTTTGGTTAAGCTTATATTGAGTTTATACGAGGGGGATTGATAAGCATAAAATTTGCGGCTTATTTGACGTGGGTGAGTTTATGCAACGGGTGTTATAGGAAAAAACTTTTTATGATCTCATATAGTAATTGCGATTTCTGATGTTGATGTGTCTTTTTTACTTCTGAACCGGAAAGTAAGCTTTAGATGGAGATGGCCCGATACATGAAGTTATTCGATGATAGATAAGTTTGATTAGTTGTCCCATGCTTGGTGATAGGCTTTAGGTCGGTTAGGGTTTTATTATTGTTTTGACATGTACTCCATAAAAAATTTGATGGTCAATAAAGTTTAGAGCACGATGTTTTATTTGACATTCAAGGTTATTTTAACTGATTATGGAAGATCTTTTTTAAAAATCTCTTAGCTATGTATGCCGAACAAAGTTTATATTCTAAATGGCTTATTATTTCAAAAGGTAAGCATAATCTTGTGTGTCAAACAAGCATGCCTTTAGGTTTATGAATTTATTACTTATAAGCCATAAGCTGCTTAGGCCACAAGCTTAGACAAACACATATATTCGTATCTTATATAAACGTATGAAAAATGTGTTCATAATCTGTACTAAGTTTTAAAATTTAATGAATTGCAGAATCGAATGTCTCCAAAAATGGTTGCGAGAAGTTGTTCATTCGTACAAACAGTCTTGTCCAATGAGGACCTATTGATCGAAATCTTACTGAGGTTACCAGCAATCTCACTTCATTTATTTAAATCCGTATCCAAACACTGGTTCTCTCTTATAACAACTCCTATTTTCGCTCTTCGTCATACTCATCAAATCCATAACATCGATCCTCCTTCCGGTTTCTTTGTCATGCATCCTGTCGAGTCCACTATACACGCTAATTTGTATCGTTAGATAACAGAATTACAGCCAGTAGTACTCGATTTAAAAGCGCCTTCAAATTTGGCTCTAAAAGTAATGTTCGAATTTTAAGTTCATGCATGCAATGGTTTGCTTTTGTGTAAAAGTTATTGTTGCAATGAGTATTTCATATACAATCCATCTAGTAACAGATTTAATATACTTCCGCCACGACTTAGTTGGGATTCCAAAAAAAATTATAATCTTATTATCCGTCATATGAAACTGGCTTTTGATCCTACCAAATCACGTCACTGCAAAGTCGTTTTTGCTCAAAGCTATTCTGATGGAGGTTCATTTGTTCAAATACAAACTTACTCTTCAGAAATGGGCATTTGGAGGGTTTATCGTGATACATATCCACTTGACTGTTTTACAGATTTTAGAGAAGGGATATACTGGAATGACGCCATTCATTGGATACATTATTTGCATAATGGTTCGCATTACAAGTTAGATATTGTGAACGAGGTTCCGGTTTTAACAAACGTTCAACTCCCTGTTGTAACATGTGGTGATGAGAAGGTGCTTTGGGATCACAAGCTTTTTGAGTCTCGTGGTTGTTTACTGCTTCTTTGTAGGGGTGATAATGATTCTAGACAGTTGAATATTTACGAGATGAGGAAGGGGTATTCCGAATGGTCGTTGAAGTACTTTGTTGATCTTGATGACATCAGAATTCCGATTCCAAAAGAATGGACGATTCGTGACCGTGTTTGGTTTATTATTTTGGGAGACAGAGAAGAGGATACTTGTATGGTATTTGAAAAAAATCTAATGATTGTTTTATACAATATCGTCCCAAAAACTACAAGCAAGCTCTTAAAATTGAAATCACATTTACATTTTCCCCTTGATGGCTTTCTGTTCACTGCATCTTTTGCGGGTGTGTGATTATGCTTTTTATTTCAGGTATGATATATATTCGTATCTTATATTCTTTTGTCACTACTTGCCTAGTTAGACTGCTGAGGTTAGCATTGCCCTTTCACAATGTTTGTCAACAACTTAGTATGTACTATACTACTATATGTCTATATGAACTGTTACTGTAATGATTCAATGGTTGTAAATTAGTATTAAATTCGTTATGAGCATGCGTTATATATTGAGTCAACGTACAGATTGATTTTACCAAGCTTACTGAATAAAATGCAGTTCAGGTGCTGAAGATGAAGGTACATGCAATAGGGGAAAAAAGTCATGGCATACGGGGAATTTTAGTTTATCTACATTTAGCTAGTTTTTTTTTTTTTTTTTTTTTTTTTTTTTTTTTTTCCCTTCAGTTTCGCTTAAATTTGACTTGCAGTTGCGAATAACTTTGACTCTTTGAGTTGGTAATTTTTATTAATAAAACTATTCTTCATTCTCATTGTTGGTTTATATAGGTGTTTCCAACTTGCAAATATATATTCCCTTGCGATTGTAAATCCTAAGGGGTGTTCGGTTTGGAAAATGATATGATTTCAATTCCAAATTCATTCTATAATCATCATTCATAGAAATTTGAAAATTATCTTTCCATTAGTTTGTTGACCGGGATTTGTCCCGTGAAATTTTTTAAAAGTTCCACACTTTGTAAGTTAAAGCGATCTTTTTACTCATTTGTAGAGGGGCAAAATAGGTGGGACAAGTAGCAGGTCCTAATGTGTTTTTTTGTTGGTTTGCGTCAAAATGGGTCGGGTTGGGTTAGTTGAACTATGCCATTTCATGTCCAATTTTTTTTGTTGAATGGTGTTTGTGCAGTGCATTCTATATATGACATCGCATTTGCTGAAGATATCTGTTAATGGCGCAAAGTGTTGCGAGGATTGTGACTACCATGATGAATGATAAGCATCGTGTTGGTGTCTATTTGTTTTCTGTCAAATGTGACCCATACATGCCCCTTGGAAAAACTCACATCGTATCTTGTTCTGGTGGCGATTGTTCAATCATTGGTGGTGATGGGGTTAAACAGTTGAGCGGCGAGTTATTAGTATAATATTTCTTCAAATAAAAAATTTGGTAATCTATCTTCGGCGTAGTTGGCCTAACCACGCAGACTGGATTGTGTTCTAGATGATGCATAATCAATGTCCTTTTTTGATTTTATTGTTCTAAAAACTATATGTACGAGAGTATAGGCAACCAAGATGAACAATATAATCTTTATTCAGATCTAAGCTGCAATAGTCAGCTTAGATTAAGTTTACAATAGTATCCAAATATTACAAGGTTAGATTAATGTCAATGAGACAATAATCATGTAAATGTAAAGACAAGACAAGATCAGTGAAAATGATCTGAAAGAAGAGAAGAGAGTGATACAAAAGACTGCACACCCAAGTGTATCTAACCCTAGATAAGGGGACTTATTAAATAGGAGATTAAGTTTCACTAAGACCCCTCTAACGGCTAGTAGTGACTCATCAGCAGAAACGAAGAAAGGCTTCAGCAGAAATGAGATTCTTGGAACTTTAAATCTTTAATCTTTTGTCCAGGTTAAACCCCTGTAATTAATCCTGCAATAAGCCACAACTAGAAAGCCATTAGCAATTGATAGAATGATATGTTTGCCACAGGTTACCAACCCAAAATTTAACATTCCCCCTTAATCTGATGAGCAAACATATCAAACAATATCAATTTTTCACACAAAAAATTATGCTGATAGACAGGGAGGTTCTTTGTGAGTATGTCTGCAGTTTGGTTTGAAGAGCCAATCTTTTTAGCATTTATAACACCTCTAGCAATTTTTTCCCTGATGAAGTGAACATCAATTTCAAAGTGTTTTGATCTTTCATGGAAAACAGGGTTGACAGCAAGTTGTAAAGCAGATTTGTTATCACAAAAAAGATCAACAGGAAGATTGATATCAACTTTTAGGTCTTTTAGGATTTTTTGAATCCAAATGATTTCACAGACAGCAGTAGACATAGATCTATATTCTGCTTCTGTGGAAGATTTTGAAAGAGTGTTTTGTTTTTTACTTTTCCATGAGATTAAACAATTATTAAAGAAAACACAATAACCTGTGACAGATTTTCTGGTTTTCTTGCATTTGGCCCAATCAGCATCACTATATCCTTCAAGATGATTTTCAGAGTTGCTGAAATTGTACCTTAGGCCTTTTCCTGGAGCTCCTTTTAGATATCTCAGAACATTGAGGGCACATTCCAGATGAGACTTTAAAGGAGAATGCATATATTGTGCCAGACAATGAACTGAGTATGAGATGTCAGGTCTAGTATGGGTGAGATAGATAAGTTTCCCAAGTAACTTCTGATAACCAGTGATGTTGACAAGCAAGGGGTCATCAGCAATGAGAATGTATGGAAGGACTGAGTTGGGTTCCATAGGAGTGGACACAGGTTTGCACCCAAGGAGACCAAATTCTTTGAGGAGTTCAAGACAATATTTTCTTTGGGAGAGACAAATGTCATTCCCAATTTTTAGAACCTCAATCCCAAGAAAGTATTTTAGATTTCCCAAGTCTTTAATATGAAACTTTGTTTTTAGGAACTCTTTGAATCGGTTTATCTCATCAGTGCAATTTCCAGTAAGGACAATATCATCCACATAAACAAGCAGAGCAATAAACTTGTTATTCTCCGTTTTGGTGAACAAAGAGTGATCATTAACAGATTGAACAAAGTTATTTTCTTTTAAAACAATGAAAAGTTTTTCATTCCATTTCCTGGGAGCTTGTTTTAAGCCATATAGGGATTTGACAAGTTTACAGACTTTATTCTTATTGTTCTCATTACAGAACCCCTTGGGGATGGTCATATAGATATCCTCATCAAGATCTCCATACAAGAAAGCATTATTAACATCAAGTTGAAACAGAGGCCATTTGTTTTTTACGGCTAAGGCAATAAGACATCTGACAGTAGACATTTTTACAACAGGAGAAAAGGTTTCATCATAGTCTATTCCTTCCCTTTGGTTATAGCCTTTAACAACTAGTCTAGCCTTGTATCTATCAACTTCACCATTGGATTTATATTTGATTTTAAATATCCATTTGTAGCCAATAGGAATTCTATTAGGAGGTAGATCAGTTATATCCCAAGCATGGTTTTCATTTAAGGCCTCAATTTCAGAATTCATAGCATCAACCCAATTACTATCATGGATAGCTTCTTCATAACAGGTAGGTTCAATACTTTTATTAAGACTAGATGCAAAGCAGTAATTATCTTTGTTAAGATTGGAGTAATTAACAACCTTTTCAACACCATATTTGACTTTTCCTTCTATAATAAAGTCATTAAGATTACTGGGCAACTTGGAAACTCTGGTTGACCTTCTAGCAGTAATGGCTGGCAAGCCTCTTTCTTGTTCAGCAGAATCAGGTGTTGTATCAGCAGGATCAGAAACTGCATCAGTAGGATCAGAAACTGCATCAGCAGGATCAGAAACTGCATCAGCAGAATGTGAATCATGTGATATGTTGCCCTCAGGGTGTGTATTATCATCTATAGATGTTGCAACTGGTTCGTCAATCCTAGTAGGATGACTTACCACTGTGCCATCATCATAGGATGTCACTCTCCCTTCATCATTGGGACTTATTTGTGAGTCAAAGAAATTTTTGTGATTTAAATCTTTTGGTACAAAGGTTTCAACAAAAGGTTTTGACACAGAATTTTTCATTTTGAAGGGAAAAATAGTTTCATAAAATTTGACATCTCTGGAGTAAAAGATATTTTTTGTTTCAAGGCTCAAGAGTTTATAGCCTTTCTTCTCATTTGAGTAACCGATAAAGACACTTTTTTCAGACCTACTACCAAATTTATCAGAGATGTTGAGAATGGTGGCATAGCATAAGCAGCCAAAGACTCTAAGGAGAGAGAGTGAAGGGTCATGCCCATACACAAGGAAGAACGGGGACTTGCCAGACAGAACTGAAGATGGCAACCTGTTTATGACATAGGCAGCAGTTAGAACACATTCAGACCAAAGATTTAGAGGTAATTCCCCCTGAAACATGAGGGATCTAGCTACATTAAGGAGATGCCTATGTTTCCTTTCTGCAATACCATTTTGTTGTGGTGTATAAACACAAGAGGTTTGATGTAAAATTCCTTTTTCATGGAAAAAATGTTGAAGTTTATTATTGACAAATTCTGTCTCATTATCACTTCTAAAGATCTTGACATTGTGTTCAAATTGATTTGATAGCATGTGAGTAAAGTTAACAATGGAAACATAAACATCATCCTTCCCCTTAAGCATATAAACCCACACTGCCCTGGAATAGTCATCAACAACAGTTAAAAAATATTTGTAACCATCTCTGCTAGTGACTTTATATGGTCCCCATACATCAAGATGGACAAGTCGACCAATTTTAGTTGATTTATGTTCACTTAGAGGGAATGGTTCCCTGGTTTGTTTAGCTTTATTACAAGTATCACAGAGATGATCAGTTTCAGATGCACTATCAAATTTAAGTGTGGGTTTAAGTATGTGTAGGACTTGGTCAGAGGGATGACCAAGTCTTTGATGCCAAAGATTTTTTGAAACATGACAAACAGATATGCAGTTATTAGAAATAATCTTACATGAAGAATCAATATCAAACATATATAACCCATTGTGTTGTTTACCAATCCCCACAATCCTTTTTTGATGTAAATCCTCTATATAGCAGTTAGATTCATTAAACCCGACAAACATCTTATTGTCTCTAGCAATTTTATGAACAGACAGCAAACTAACATTGTACTCAGGAACAACAAGTACATCAAAAAGAGTTAGATCATTATTGATCTTTAAATCACCAATTTTTGTAATTAAGGCCTGAGTACCGTTGGGATGTCCAACAGTTAAACCAAGATTTTAAATGTTAACAACATTGATTAAAAAATTTCCAGTCACAGTCATGTGCTGATTTGCACCAGAATCAACAATTCAACCAAGACTGATGTTTCCAGATAATGTCTTAGTATTGTTGTTAAAAAACTTGTTGAAGTTTATATTAAACTTGACACTGCCATTAAAGAAGGTTCCTGAAAAATTTTTACCTACCAAGTTGGCATTAGCAGATGACACATTGTTGTCATTGAGAAGACTCATAAGTCTTGAGAGCTGTTCATTAGACAAGGAGACAGGAGAGTTGCTGGCACTATTATCAGTTACAAGATTGGTTTCAGCAGAAACATTGTTACTGCTGAAAGGTTTACCATTAAAATTTCTCTTAGCATATCCCGCAGGATAGCCAACAAGATCATAACATCTATCAATGGTGTGACCAGGTTTTTTGCAATTGGTACATTTGAGGTTCATGTTTGGTCCTCTGCTATTAGAGCTGTTACCAGTATTAAGACCATAAACTTTGTTGTTAAAACTTCTTTTGTTATCAAAAAATTTTCCACCATCAGAAGTTTTTGCAGCAAAAGCTGTAGCATTGGGTTTAGCAGAGCTGTTCCCAGATGATACATTTATGTGAGACTCTTCTCCAGAGACAACAGAGAAAGCAGTTTTGACATTAGGTAAAGGGTCTCTGGTTAAAATATTACTTCTGATGGGAACATAGGAGTCATCAAGACCCATAAGAAATTGCATTAACTTGATTAGCTGATTATGTTTTTCAAAATGTTTTGCAGCCTCACAAGTGCAAGGAGGCAAGCTAATCATACAATCAAATTGTTTCCATAAAGAGTTAAGATTGTTGTAGTAATCAGCAAGAGAGGACCCACTTTGACTAAGAGAGTTTATATTTTTATGCAAATTAAAAATAGCTGAACCATCAACCTTATCATAAGTATCTTTAAGATCATTCCACATTTCATAAGCAGTTTTGGCATAGATAGCCCCAGCAAATAATTCAGGGCTGAGAGAATTAAGAATCCAAGTAACCACAACAGAGTTACAAGTGTCCCATTGATTAGCAAGATTAGGGTTTGAATCGTTTCTTATGCAAGTACCATCAATAAACCCTAACTTATTATGGTTCCTTAAGGCAAAGGTCATGGCAATATTCCATATTTTATAATTTTCAGTTCCTGTGAGTTTGATAGAAATAATGGGAGTCCCATTAGTGTTATTAGGGTGTAAGTACAAAGCATCCCCAAAGGATAAGCTTTTCTCAGTGGAACCACCACCACCAGCAGTATCACCAGCAACCATAATAAAGACAGTAAGACAGACAAATAAAACAGACAGAGATAATAATAAAACCAAATAGATAGATAAATAAGACTTTGAATTTAAGAAACAACAAGCACCAAGCCTGTGGACTAGGGTAAACCAGAGCAGGTATTCGTACCACTCAAAGGTGGCAGATCAAGATGTTAGTCTACCCGTTTGCACCCACAAAGACTTAAGTACTGTATGTTTGAAGAAGAGACAAGATATAGACTTACAGAGAAATATGCAACGGAAGAACAAATCACAATTACCCTAGATTCACTTAGTCTAGGGCTAATTGTAGGTAGAAGATAACCAGTGATTACGCCAATAGCAATAACCCCAAACCACCAATAGTTGCCGAAGAGAATCAATGAGCCTGAAGCTCTGATACCATGTACGAGAGTATAGGCAACCAAGATGAACAATATAATCTTTATTCAGATCTAAGCTGCAATAGTCAGCTTAGATTAAGTTTACAATAGTATCCAAATGTTACAAGGTTAGATTAATGTCAATGAGACAATAATCATGTAAATGTAAAGACAAGACAAGATCAGTGAAAATGATCTGAAAGAAGAGAAGAGAGTGATACAGAAGACTGCACACCCAAGTGTATCTAACCCTAGATAAGGGGACTTATTAAATAGGAGATTAAGTTTCACTAAGACCCCTCTAACGGCTAGTAGTGACTCATCAGCAGAAATGAAGAAAGGCTTCAGCAGAAATGAGATTCTTGGAACTTTAAATCTTTAATCTTTTGTCCAGGTTAAACCCCTGTAATTAATCCTGCAATAAGCCACAACTAGAAAGCCATTAGCAATTGATAGAATGATATGTTTGCCACAGGTTACCAACCCAAAATTTAACACTATCCCATGGAGAAAAAACCCTGTCAAATATAAGTGGAGTGACGCACACATAAGTGCTAGTCGATTTTGTAATTTGGTAAAAATAAGTTGTCTGTCTTAATGCTTGATTAAGAATAAAGAGTGTCATTAAACAAGCATAATGGTATTTCACGGTTCTCACCCCTCGTCATTAAATGAAGATAGCTTGATAAATACCATTCTCTTTTTTCATCATTAATTGAATCACTGTTTGCAACTCAGGATTCTATTTTATCATCAATCCAGTCCCCGTTCACGTTTTTTCTTTTTCTTATCAATGAATAGATCTCTTTACTTGTATGACTTAGATGTCTCGTATTTCTCGAAAAAGTGATTCGATTAATGGGATTTGGTATGATACTTATGAGATCGATGAGATTGATATTCAAATATTTCTTCTTAGAGCAAGCATTTGATACAAATTGCAACAAGTGATTCTCATAAAATAAAGATATATTATTATATGTAGGCTCCGGTTTCATTGAAAATGTTTTTATTTTGAGAAGATTGAGAAATCAACGTTTGAGCAAATTGATTCATATTTTTTGATTTGATTCACAAGTAAACATCATTTTATAGTGAATCAAATCTATAAATCACAAGTTTGATTCACAAATCATTGCTAAAATCGAGTAAAGCTAATAATTCCTTAAATTTGTACAGAAGATTCAGTTTTTTACTTATATCGCAAAATCGAGAGATTTTTTAACATTGATTCGAATTTCTTTTACACATTTTGGATTAACATAACATTAAAATTAGTTTTACGTTTGAAAAACTTGAATCAAAGTTAAAAATTTATCACTTTTGAAAACCTTCTCAATCTTCTCAAAATAAAAACATTCTCAATCGATCCGGATTCATTATATGATTATAGGTTATTTAGTTTATCTTATATTTGTATTAGCAGGTACCAGTGCGTTGCGGCGGTACCAAATAAAATATTCCGGTGAATTATGTATTCTAATTTATTTTTTTTGACAGTAAATTTACGGATATAAAAAATTACATGTGACGTATTTTAACTCTTTAACTAATGACAGTGTTTTCATTATACGAATTTATTATTTTCTTTTTGACAGTAAATTTACGGATATAAAATATTACATGTGACGTATTTCAACTCTTTAACTAATGACAGTGTTTTCATTATACGATTGTGATAATAAATACTGTGTTTTCATTATACGATTGTGATAATAAATATTTTATTGAGTAATGTTTTTTCGTCATTGAAAATATCTATTTGAGTTATATAAAGCTAAGTTTTATGGATACGGGGGTTAAGAAAATCTGTGAAACCGATAACCGAGCCGACCAGCTCAATTCGAAATCACGAAAAACGATAACTAAGAAATCGATAAACCCTTCTATCGTGGTTCGATTTCGGTTTTTACTTTTAAATATCAGTGATTACCCGAATCGAACGTGTATTATACATGTAGTTTTAAACAAATTGAGGATGGATTAAAAATATATGTAGCAAGATAAAATATAGAAAAAAATATTTTGTAATTTTAGCTTTATTATTTGTATTATTTAATTCATAGTTTTAAGTATGTTAGTGACATTTAATGCAGGAATTGTGTTTAATTTGGTTGTACAATATGTTTGATAATTTATATTTCTTATGTAAGGGTGTTTTAATAACTCAATTAATTATTTTTATTTACCACATTAATTGCTCACTTAAAATTAAGAAAGAATGTGTTTTTATATTGTGAAGTGTTGTACCTTAAGCTTTTAAAGTTGTAAGTCTTAAAATTAAGAAAAAATGTGCTTCCTCTTTTATATGTAGTATAGATAAGTTATTTTTTATTATAAATTTTTAGTTATAAATTTATTGTTGGTTAAAAATAGAAAATAACTTCATAGGGAGTAAAAAAACATATAAAATATATGCCGGTCAAATATTCTTATTAATTAAAAGATAAGCTTAAACGGTTATAAATTGAGTATAAAAATAAAGAATAAGAACACAATAATGAGAGGAGCAAAAAAAAAATCTTATTAAGGGTGATCACAAGGGGTTACAAATGTGAGGTACTTATATGGTAAAGAGTTAATTTCATAAATAGTCTTTGTGGTATGTCAGGTATAACAGAAATAGTCCCTAGTCGTTTTTTTAACGGACCCTCTCCTTATGGTTGTGACCCGTATCGGGTTTGGTCCCTTGATCAATATTTCTGTTAGTTTGATCGTTAAACTAACATGAAATAACATAAATACCCTTATGAGAACGCGGCTGAAAGCGTAGGATCAGCATACCAACAGGCTAATAATGCAAAAAACGGGTTCATTCGGGACAATACCCTTTTGAGTCATTTCATGATATAGTCCTAAAGCTTGTTTCATTTTTCTGGTTTTGAAAATACTATCGATAATAGTACTATACACGACAACGCTAGGTTCACTAATATCCCTAAGTAACATAACCGCGTCATTAACTGTTGGGAATAATACTAACAGTTACCACTGATAAGCTGTGGAAGACACTGCTAAAGATTACACTAGCAGTGGAAACTCATTACCACTGCCAGTACATTATTACCACTGCTATTATGATAATTGTTATGTATTCGTGTATTGATAAATATAGAAAAGATCTTGTGTATATTATATATTGTTAGAATTATACTTATCTTGTAAAGGACTCCTTGTGCTATAAAAGGAGATCATAGGTCATTGTTTAAGGTATGTAGAATCACACGAAATACTCACGTAAGCTTCAAGGTGTAACCCTAGTGATAAACAAGATCACTCGTATTATTCTTAATAATATTGAAGCTTTGTGTTAAACTGTTCTCACTTACATTACATCATATAAACCATCTTCTAGTATTACTAAGTATATTCCGCGTGCTTATTAATATATATCAAAGTATCACTAACACAAGGTGTGTGTTTAGATCCATCAAGTGGTATTAGAGCGAAGGTTCTGATATTTTTATTTAGAAGATCCAAGGAATAAGCTTAACCTACTCACTCAAATCAATGGAGATGGAAAACAACCAGTCCAACTCTGCTCCAAGGCTTCCTAAGCTCAAACTTAATGAGTTTGAGATGTGGAGGATATTGATTGAGCAATACTTTCTCATACAAGACTATACTCTATGAGAGATCATCTTAAATGGTGATTCCTTCAAGTCTGTGCAGAAGACTGAGAAAGTTGGTGACACAGATGCTGTTACAGTTACTATACATGAGACTAATGATGAAAGAGCAAAGAAGAAGAATGACCTGAAGGCCAGAAGTTTGTTACTAATGACTCTTCGCAGAGACCAGATCATTGCTTTCAGCAAATTCAAGAATGCAAAAGAACTCTTTTAAGAGATTTGCTCAGTGTTTGGTGGCAATGATGATACTAAGAAGACTCAAAAGACATTGTTGAAGCAAAGTTATGAAAACTTCTCTGCTTCAAGCAATGACTCACTTGACAGCATCTTCACCAAACTCCAGAAGATTGTCACACAATTGACTGTGTTTGGAATAGAAGTAGAAAAGGAAGACCTCAATTTGAAGTTTCTAAGAAGTTTGCCTGCTGAGTTTCAAACTAATGTTACAGTCTAGGAAAATAAACCAGAGATTGAAACTATGAAGCTCAATGATCTTTACAACAACTTCAAACTCATTGAACAAAGATTGAAGAAGGCAGGGACACTTGGTACAAGCTCTAGCAGCTTGGCATTGTTGTCAACCTCTGTTGACAGTGATGATTCTGAAGATGACTGTGATGATGATTTTTCCATTGCTGGTTCTATAGTTTCCACTGGTAATGCTAGTGTTACCACTGCAGGTTCAAGGAAGAAGGTTGCTGGTATTGGAGATCCTACCTTTTATGCTTTTATCTCCACTCAAGTTAATGGCTCTATATTAACTCATGAAGACATATAGCAAATTGATGAAGATGACTTAGAGGAGATGGACATAAAATGGCAAATAGCTCTTCTTAGCATGAGGGCTAGGAAATTCTACAAGAAGACTGGCAAGCCAATTCACATCAATGGTGGTGAAACTGCAGGGTTCGATAAAAAGAAAGTAGAGTGTTTCAATTGTCACAAGTTAGGGCATTTTGCTAGAGAATGCAGAAGACCAAGGAACCAGGACAAAAGGTCTATCTGCTACAAGCAAAAGAAAGAACCAATTGTGGAAGAACCAAAGGCAATGCTGGCAATTGATTGTGTGAGCTATGATTGGAGTTTCATGGCTGATGATCAAGAGGAAAAACCTTCAGATGCTGCTTTTATGGCTACAGAACATGCTCTCATGGCTTTCTCTGACTATGAGGTACAAAACTTTGAAAGTTGTTCTAAAACATGTAGGGCTTCTAGAGAATGTGAAAGGCTTAGTGAATTATTTGACAACGAAAGAACAGAGTTGCATGCTGCTAATTATACCGTGTCAAACCTTAGAAGAGGCATAGCTGTATTAGAGAAACAACTAGAGCATTATAGAGAAAATGAGTCAAAATATAATGATGATATGATTCTTCTTAGAAGAGAGTTAGATCATAAGACAGCAGTGAATGAGGCACTAAAAGAAGAGTTTGAAAAACTTAAAAAGATAAATGAGAATGTCAATTTATCTGTTGACACCTGTTATTTTCAGTCTAAGTCAATTGATAAAATTTGGAATGCTCAAATTACTAGTAAAGTTAAGTCTGGTATGAGATACAATATTGTTCCTCCACCACTAAGAGGTGTTCCATCACCTCCAGGCATAGATTTAGCTCATACAGGCCTAGAGGAATTTCAGGAACTTGATCGTGAATATGGTCCTCTAAAGAACACATTTGTGAAAACTGAGGAACATGTTAAGCAGGAATATGATGTTTTTGAAAGTGCAAGTGACTCATCTGTTGTAGATGAGAATGCTAAAAAGAATGTAGAGGCTTCTATCCCAAAAGTTGTAAATACTGTTACAGAGGAACCTAGGAAACAAGCTAATAAACCTAGATCAACTGTAAGGTATGCTGAGATGTATAGGAATAAGTCATCAGCTCCTAGGGGTAACCAAAGGAGTTGGAATCATGTTAAATCTCAACAACTAGGTAGTGATTTTGTGATGTACAATAAAGCATGTTATATCTGTGGTAGCTTTTATCATTTACATGCTAATTGTGACTATCATTTTGGGAGAAGGGAAGTCCATGGGAATAAAAGGGTGGAGTCAAACAAGTTTCAAAACAAAATACACCCTAATTCACACAGCAAAATGATCCCAAGAGCAGTTCAATTGAGAAGTGGTCTTAAAACTTTTGCCACTGCTAAAACTGTTCACACTGCTCACCCTAAACCACCTGTTACAAGTGCAAAATCCAAAACAACTTTTGCGAAATCTGCACAAACAGGAAAAAGGTCTTTTTCTAATAAAAAGGTTCAATATAACCAACAGTGGGTACCAAAACCTAAACCAGCAGTTACCACTGCTCAATCAAAAGTTCCCACTGCAAGGGTTGTAAACAAGACCAGGGGTAACATGGGAAATGTTGTGAAGGCCTCAGCACGTTGGGAATGGAAACCTAAAGGAATTTTCTCATCAACCAATCCCAATGGTGTATCAATGACCTTTGATAGATTTAACTATATTGATACACAAGGCAGATCCAAGTCAATCATGGCTTGGGTCCCCAAAGGAAACTAACTCCTTTCTTATATGTGCAGGAACATCCAAGGATAAAAAAATCAGATCAAGGCTACACAGAGAGTAGATGTTCAAGGCACATGACTGGCAACAAATCATATCTCTCAAATTTTGAACACTATGATAGACAGTATGTCAGCTTTGGAGGTGGATTTAATGGAAAAGTTGCTGGTAAAGGGGTCATCAAAACTGGTAACTTGGACTTTGAACCTGTGTACTATGTAAAAGAGCTTAAGTATAATCTTTTTAGTGTGTCACAAATGGGTGACAAGAAAAAAAATGTTCTTTTTACTAAAGATATGTGCTTTGTTCTCTCTAAGGATTTTAAGATGCCTGATGAAAGTCAGATTCTTCTTAAGATTCCTAGAAAAGGCAACTTATATAGCTTTGATATGAACAACATTGTTGCTAAAGATGATTATGCTTGCTTGCTTGCTTGCAAAGGCCACAGTAGATGAATCCATGCTATGGCATAGAAGACTTGGTCATGTTAACTTCAAAACCATTAATAAGATTGTTAAAGATGGTTTGGTAAGAGGCTTGCCTCAGAAAAGATTTGAAAAGGATCAAACCTGTTTGGCTTGTCTTAAAGGCAAACAACACAGAGCTTCTTGCAGGTCAAAGTTGGTTAACTCTATTGCTCACCCACTTCATATGTTACATATGGACTTATTTGGTCCTACATCTGTGAGCAGCTTAAATCTTAAGAAATATTGTCTTGTTGTGACTGATGATTTTAGCAGGTTAACATGGGTTTTCTTTCTAAGAACTAAGGATGAAACAACTGGCATCCTTAAGACCTTCATTGCAGAAGTAGAAAACCAATATGATATGAAAGTTAAAATCATTAGGTGTGACAATGGGACAGAATTCAAGAATAGAGTTATGGATGATTTTTGCAGAGATAAAGGTATTAAAAGAGAATTTAGTGTAGCTAGAACTCCTTAACAAAATGGTGTTGCTGAGAGGATAAATAGGACACTAATAGAGGCTGCTAGAACCATGTTGGCAGATTCAAAATTGCCAATCACTTTTTGGGCTGAAGCAGTTAACACTGCTTGTTATGTACAAAATAGGGTTTTAGTAGTAAAAACAAAGAACAAGACACCTTATGAGTTATTTAGAGGTAGACCCCCTATCCTAGACTTCATGAGACCATTTGGATGTCATGTCACTATTCTCAATACCATAGATTATATGGGCAAATTTGAATGAAAATCTGATGAAGGGTATTTTGTTGGGTATTCCATGGTTAGTAAAGCTTTCAGAGTATTCAACTTAAGAACCCAAAAGATTGAAGAGAATCTGCATATTGAGTTCCTAGAAAACAAAGTGAATGTCAAAGGAACTGGGCCAGAAAGGCTGTTTGATCTTGATACTCTAACCCATACTATGAACTATGTACCTATCTCTATAGGTACATCCTCTTATGATTTTGCAGGTCCAGAAGAGTTTCTTGATGATGATGAATCTAGCAAGGATCAAGTAGATGATCAAGATGAATTCAGTTTGCCACTTTGGGACTATGCAGATAATGATGATATTCCAAGGTCTGGAGATGCTCATCGTTCTAATGATTCTGGAAAAGAAGGAGCTGACAATATGAACACTGCAAATCACGAAAACAGTGGAAATTCTGATTCCACTGCTAGGCCAGATGTTTCCACTGCAACACCAGAAGTGGTAATTACAACTCCAATTATAGAGGAAGCTCAAGCCTATGATGTTGAAATCTCAAATATGCCAAATGAGATTGCAGTTCCTCAGACTCCCCATACCTCAATTCATAAATCACATCCTCTTGAAAATGTGATTGGGGATGTCAATTCACCAGTAAAGACTAGAAGACAATCAAAATTTCCTGATGTCCATGGATTTATTAGTGAAATCTATGAATCTAAGAATCATGAAGGCAAGAATGAATGTCTTTTCATGTGTTTTCTGTCACAAATGGAGCCAAAGAATGTATACAAGGCACTTGAAGATGAAAGTTGGGTAGAAGCAATGCAGGAAGAGTTGCTCCAGTTCAAGCTTCAAAAGGTTTGGGTGCTTTGTTATTTACCTTCTGGCAAGAAGGTAATTGGTACAAAATGGGTGTTCAGAAACAAAAAGGATGAAAGAGGAATTGTTATCAGAAACAAGGCTAGGCTTGTGCTCAAAGATACACTCAGGAGGAGGGTATTGACTATGAAGAAGTGTTTGCCCCAGTTGCAAGAATTGAAGCAATCAGGCTGTTCTTAGCCTATGCATCCTTTATGGGCTTTAAAGTCTATCAAATGGATGTAAAGAGTGCTTTTCTATATGGGCAGATTGATGAGGAGGTATATGTTTCACAACCTCCAGGCTTTGAGGACCTTGAATATCCAAACAAAGTATACAGGGTGGTTAAAGCTTTGTATGGCTTGCATCAGGCACCAAGAAAATGGTATGAGACCTTGACTACTTATCTTCTTGATAATGGGTTTCATAGAGGCAAAGTGGATCAGACTTTGTTCATCAAGAAAGACAAGAATGATATCTTGCTAGTTCAAGTATATGTAGATGATATCATTTTTGGTTCTACAAAGACAGAGATGTGCAAAGAGTTTGAGAAGCTAATGAAGGAAGAATTCAAGATGAGTTCTATGGGTGAACTCACATTCTTCTTGGGACTTCAAGTACAACAAAGGCCAGATGGTATATTCATCAATCAAGATAAATATGTGGCTGAGATACTAAGGAAGTTCAAGTTCTCTGATGCAAAGTCATCTAGCACCCCTGCAAACAAGACTACACATCAACTTTTGAAGGAAAATAGTGGTGAAGCAGTTGATGTACACATGTACAGGTCTATGATTGGTTCTTTGATGTATCTTACATCATCTAGACCAGATATTATGTTTGCAGTGTGTGCTTGTGCAAGGTTTCAGGTCACTCCCAGGTTCTCACACTTGACTGCTGTGAAGAAGATTTTCAGATATCTTAAAGCATTTCCTAATCTGGGATTATGGTACCCTAGAGAATCACCTCTAGACCTGGTTACTTACTCAGATAGTGATTATGCTGGAGCTAATCTGGATCGAAAATCTACTACAGGTGGATGCCAATTTCTTAGCAACAGATTGGTTTCATGGCAGTGCAAGAAACAAACAATGGTGGCAAATTCATCAACTGAGGCAGAGTATGTGGCTGCTGCAAGTTGTTGTGCTCAAGTTCTCTGGCTTCAAAATCAACTTTTGGACTATGGGTACAATTTCATGAATACCATCATTTATATTGACAATAGTAGTGCCATTTGCATAATTAAGAATCCAGTTCAACACACAAAGACTAAACATATTAAAATTAGACACCATTTTATAAGAGACTGTTATGAGAAACAGCTAATTCAAGTTGTCAAAATCCATACTAATGATAACTATACTGATTTATTAACAAAAGGACTTGATGTGGGTAGATTTTAGTACTTGGTAACAGGTATTGGAATGCTTAATCCATAAAATTTTTGTGTCTAATGGTCTTTGGTGTTGAGGGGAGGCTTTTGGGTACTTAAATTGTTGTATAAGTTTGTGTATGTTTTGTGCTTGTATTTTTGCTTGTTCAATAACTTTTATGCAGCAAAGATGGGAGTTGATCATAAAAGGTATGTAACTGAGACACACAACAAATGGTTATTGATTCACTATGTCTAATCAACATAAGAATCAACTAGTCCAGAGCAAACGGCTACTGGTAAAGACTTGGCAAATCCGTTTATGGTTGATAGTTTACCAAAAACTATATGGTTATCAACTCACCATATTCTTTATGATTAAGAGTTGGCTAGTCCATAGCAAACGGCTCATGGTAAAGACGTATCAAATCTGTTGATAGCTGATAGTTTGCTTAAAACTATGATAAGAGCAGTCCAATTTTCATATGTTTTACTTTCCACTGCTCTTTGAAAATCTTTGTGAAAAATTCCCACTGCTAGTTCACAGTTTCCACTGACAGTGTTATTTTTGCCACTGTTGATCTAGCCGTTACAACTGTTGTGTCAGTAACAAATTTTTTACTAGCCGTTGATGAGAAATTGCTTTCCATATATATATAGGATGAGCACAACCAAGTGGCCTATTTGGAAAAGTCAGACAAGAAAAGTGGCCCTATTTTTCATCAGATTGTGGAATTTCTAAACACTACCCATATAAGGTATGCTTTACTTCTTAATCCCACAATTTATATCTCTCAAATCAAACAGTTTTGGACTTCTGTTCAGTCCATAACCATTGAAAATAGAGATACACATGAAACAGTGGATACTCTTAGAGCCACTGTGGACGGGGTAACTATTGATGTTACTGAGGCATCCTTGAGGAGAATTCTCCAATTGGATGATCTCAATGGTATCATCACATTAACTATGCCAGAAATTCATACACATCTTTCATCCATGGGGTATGATACCACTGAAAAAAAGGCTACTTTCAAAAAGAGTGGTTTCTGTCCTCATTGGAGATTTTTGATACATACTCTTCTACATTGCCTAAGTCCTAAGAAAACATCTTATGAACAATTCAGTTCAACAATGGCTTACCCTTTGGTTTGTCTAGCTACTGATAAGATTTTTAATTGGTCAAAATATATTTTTACAAGTATGAAAGGCAATGTAAAGAGTTCAACAAAAATTTTGATGTATCCAAGGTTTGTACAAGCAGTGTTAAATGAATTTCAACTGAAACCCCATACAAGAGTTTATAAAATCCGTTGCCTTAAGCCTAAAGTTTTTCAAAACATGAATAAGGATGGCAATATGGATATTACACCACTTTTTCCTCAAATGCTTGAAAAGATTTTACAGGTACAGCAACAATCCCAGTTGTATCTCAAATCACACCCACACTCACAGTTCCAAACATAATCTACACTCCACCTGTTACTCACACTTATGAGAGGAGGCAAAAACAGCCAACTCCTCTTATTACAACACAGCATGTCCCTGATCCTTTTGGTTTAGGAACAAGCAGTGGTGGTTCCAGGCTTCAACCTAATCCAACTAGGGAGGAATCTGAGCCAATGCCTATGATTCACCTCTCCTAACAGGTCACACAGTTGGAAGTGTTGAGGGCAGTGGGCAACAAATGGAATTGATGGAACTTTGTACCAAATTAGCAAAGCAGGTTGAATCTCTGGAACAATACTTGGCACAAGTAAAGAATCAGCATGCCAAGGATGTTACTCAATTGAAAGCAGAGATTCAGAATTTGAAGCAGGAGTTGCAGAATTTGAAACAGAAAAGAAAAACTGCAAAGATTGTGATATCATCTCCATCCTCACCTAATGATGGTGATTCGGAAGATTTCAATAAAGATTTGGGAAATTCTCCCAAACAGGGGAGGAAAACAGATGCTGAAACCAAGGGGAGGAGAATTGACTTTGGAGATGAAGGTGGTTCAAGTAAAGGTACTGAGGAAGCTGATACTCAAGAAGTTCCTCAACAGCAACCAGAGCAAGAAATTTTCAATACTGCAACCACTGATTTCATTCCCACTGCAGAAGAAATTACCACTGTTGATCAAGCTATTACCACTGCAGAGGAAGAAATTAAGAAGAAGAAAGGTAAAGCAGTTGTGCAGAGTGAAGAGCAACAAAGAAGGAAGATTTCAAAGAAAGAACAAGCTCAAATTGCTCATGATGCAGAAGTTGCTAGAAAGATTACTGAAGAACAAGTTGCTAATAAGAAAAGGCTGGAAGAGATAGAGATTGCAGACTTTATGGAGGCTAAAAGGCTGGGCAGAATGGACACCACTGATCCAATGGATGTAAATCCAGTTTCCACTGTTCCACCTACAATATTCAGAGAAAAGACTCCAGATTTCAGCTATGTACCTACAGAAGAAGAAATTGATTTCTTGATTGCTAATGATCCAGTAGTCAAGAAGAAGGCAATTGACCTAGTTGCTGATAAGTCCTTAACTGAAGAACAAAGAACTGCACAGTTGAAGGATTTCATTCAAATGAAGAATAGCCAAGCACTTCAAGATGTAATTGGTTCAGTCAGAAAGGGTCAAAAAAACCAAGACAACCAACTAAGGCACAAGTTATCTCATACACGAAGACTTATTGTTGCAATGTTGGTAGCTGGAAAAGACATCAATTCAAAGGAATGCCTGATGATAAAGTTGAAGGTATCTACTACAGAGTTAAAAGGCAAGACCAAGATTTTATTCCAATGGACTCTAAAAAAGAAGAAAGAAGGTATCCTAATCTGAAGAGAAAGGCCAAAGATAGTGAATCTCAGACATTTAAGAAGACAAAATTTGCTGAAGAACAAGAAGTTCAAACTGAGAAATTCACTAAAGAACAGCTGACGGGAATGATATTGATTGAAGAAGAAGATTTTTATCCTGAACCACTGCAAGTCAGACATCCTATTGTTGATTGGGAAGTGTTTACTGCTAGCAATTTTGCTCCAACATGGAAGATTACAAGGCTAGGTGGTGAAACTTCATCATTCATTCATTTTGAAGAACTTATCAAAGCATGTGACAGAGAAGACCTTGATACATTGTGGAGATTAGTTCAAGAAAGGTTTGATGCTGAAGATCTTAAAGACAGGAAGGAAATGCAGTTATGGGTAAATCTTAGAAGGCTCTATGAACCAGATGCAAATGATGATTTCTGGAAATTTGCATGTTCATGTCCTGGTACTAAATGGACTTACTATGATTCATGTGAAGTTCATCATGTTTCTACATCAGATGGAGTGGATGCATTCATGTTTGCTGAGAAAGAATACACACTCAGAGCTGAAACTCTCACTATGATGTTGTGTTCAACAATAAGAGTCCATGAAGATACTGAGAAGGTCAGAGCTTTGCTACATAGGCTTCAAGATCAATGTTCAAAAGCTATTCAGGCATTGAGAAGAAAGTGAAGTGTTTGGAAGAATTCCCAAATCCTTGCAGATAATGAAGATTGAAGAAACTTATTGATTTGCAGAGAAATCATAAGTTTAGGGGAGGATTGTTGGGAATAATACTAACAGTTACCACTGATAAGCTGTGGAAGACACTGCTAAAGATTACACTAGCACTGGAAACTCATTACCACTGCCAGTACATTATTACCACTGCTATTAGGATAATTGTTATGTATTCGTGTATTGATAAGTATAGAAAATATCTTGTGTATATTCTTATTGTTAGCATTATATTTATCTTGTAAAGGACTCCTTGTGCTATAAAAGGAGATCCTAGGTCATTTTTTAAGGTACGTAGAAACACACGAAATACTCACGTAAGCTTCAAGGTGTAACCCTAGTGATAAACAAGATCACTCGTATTATTCTTAATAATATTGAAGTTTTGTGTTAAACTGTTCTCACTTACAATACATCATATAAACCATCTTCTAGTATTACTAAGTATATTCCGCGTGCTTATTAATATATATCAAAGTATCACTAACACAAGGTGTGTGTTTAGATCCATCATTAACATTCCCCATTTTACACAACCCGTTAACCAAAATCCCCCAAGTCACATCATTCTTTTCAGGCATTCCATCAAACACTTTACGCGCATAATCCACCGTTTCGACACATCCCTTTAATCAAAGTATTAAAAGTAACGATATCCGGACCCAACCCACATTTGTAACCTTTAGCAAAACAGATAAAGCATAACCAACATGACTCATTTGAGAAAAACAGTTAATTTCAATGTTGATAATATATATGTCATGTTTAATGTTAAGTCTTTTGATTAAGGAAATGACAGTTGGGTAGTGATGTAATTTAGTTAAGTTAGTTAGGAGTTTAGTGAAATGGTGGAGGGATGGAAGAGGGTGTTGGTTGATAAGGTTGTTGAATCGAACTAGTTCATCATATAATGTTACTAGGTTCTTGTTCTTGTTGTTGTTTTTGTTTGTTAAGGTGTGTAATGAGGCTAATTTTGATAATGATTTGATGGATGAGAAATGAGGGGCAAATTCTGATGATCATTATGCATGCATGGGTTGTATGTATTGGTGATCATGTTGTCATCACCGTGAAAGAAAGAAGAAAAATGGGCTAGGACTACTCCTACATGTTTTTAGAAAGACTTTTAAGCTCGGGATCCTACTTAGGATTGTTTTCGTCTTTACAAGATCGTGATCATAAGACAGTGGCGGATCTAGCCGGGAAATTAAGATGGTTCCTTGATGTAGTCAAGATGGAAAAATCAACTGGTCAATCAAATGATGGTCGGGTCAGTTTGGGTCGGGTCTAAGTTGACGTAATTATTGATATAACAAAACGGCATCTATATATGAATAAAAAAGGTTAAAGTGATTACAACCGAGTCTTTCAAGCTTTCTTAGCTTAAACGGTTCGTTCTTTGAATAGTTTAACAATTAACACCAACTAACATGTTCTCAATACACGACACCTTTGATATAATTTGGCGTTAAAATGAATACATAGACAAATTAGTAACTTGTGTGGTTTTCTTACTAAATATTCAATATGTGTTTCTATCTTTTCTAGAAGAACTTGGGAGTTTTTGTACTAAAATCTAAACTACTAAACATAATTGTATACAGTTGCAATTGCAACGTTTATTTACCAAACAAATGAGGGGTGATATTCAATAATGCTCTAAAATCTAAATCATTTCAATATGCAAATACTTGTGCAGTTTTGATTTTTTTGTGAAGAGTGCTAAGATAGAACTATGGATAAAGTGTAGGGGCTAATTGAAATTTTCGATAAAAGTATGAATAACACTAGTAATATATTAATACTTTAATACTGCAATGGCTTTTGGGTTGTCTTCTTTAGTTCTTTACAAAGAAAGAGTGACCTCCAAGCCTCATAACAGCGAACATGAGCTATTTATTTTATTTTATTTTTCTTTCTCAGTTGCCTTTTTTGTGTTTCTTCTTTCTTATTTTGAAGCTAAGGAAGGTGGTTCCCGGTCTAGTTCTAAGGTAGGTCCTAATTCTTCTTCATACAAAGCTTCTAAATGATCTCGATCTCTAAGGTGGTTCCTCGGAACCACCTTGTTACACATAGATCCGCCTCTGTAATAAGATCGGATCGGGATTCTAAAATTTTACTATAATGTCATTTTTAAATGATCTTTGTAATATTATTCAAATCTACAAATTATTATAAATTTATAAACACGAAATTATATTAATGTTTCATGGAAAAGTTTTCATAAATTATGAATATAGAATGTTTAAGAAGAATCACATGTTGTTTTTTAAATGATATACAAATGTAAACTATAAATTTGTAGTTTTTTGGTTTGCGGTTCGAGAAAAGTAAGATCGGATCGGAGTAGATCTTAAGATCTTATGGTCAAGATCGAGATCCTATAAGATCTTAAGTTTATTAAGATCCTACGTAGGATCCGGGTCGATTTTGTTTTATAGAATCATAAAATCGTAAGATTCTAAGATCAGTATCGGGATCCTAACAACTATAGTTTGAAGGTCCAACATATACTCTATTCCCCAAATTTAAAAATAAAAGAAAATAAGAGAAGTTAGAAAATAAAGAAAATGAAGGAATGCAATTTAGAGGGAAGCTATTAATTTGGTAAACACCGCTTTGTTTTATATGTCTCTTAATTGTGGAAAGAATTAAAGTTTCTCTCTCCTCAATAAGAAGCTAATTAAGAGGTTTATATGGAACTACTTAATTTGGTAACACCGCTTAGTTTTGTATAGAAAATAAATTCTCATTATCGGGTTACCGGTTTGACTACTGGATCACTTCAAACCCGACGGGTCTAACCGGATTTCTAAAATATAAAAACCGGTTTAATTTGACCCATTTTTTCGACAAGAACCAGTTCAACCGGTGGAACCGGCCAGGTCAAACTGGTTATTTTTCGTTTATAACCCATAAACATTTTTTTTATCACTACAACTATCTGTCGCTATAAAATCATGTTGATATACACACGTATTCGTCTAGTTTTATCTAAAGGGTCGCATGCTTTAGAGACGTCGAAAAATCTTATTAAAAAGCTAAGGTCCTCTTTGCATTTAACTTAATCAACTTAACATGAAAAAGAAAACTGAATAAAAAAGTCACATGAAAACTGTTTATTTATAACTTAATAGAGAATATTGATCGAAAACTGAAAAATGATAAAACAAAAAGTATCTTAATTTAGTCAACTATTATTTAAACATAACTAATGCTCAGATTGACTGGTTAACGAGGGGCCTATTGAAGAAAATAGTCGGGACATGTGCTCATTGCCTGGAGTCGGGTCCTTGAGGGAGGGTCCCGTTGACATCCTTAGGATGCTCATTGCCTAGGGCCGTGTGATCCCACCGTTCTTCACCTCTTTAGAGAATAAATAAAACAAAATGAAGGAAACAAGATGTTTAATCTTTTATATAATAAAACAAAACCCCTAGTGGGAATTTTTCATTTCAAAAAAATTAATTCATTCCTTATTAAGTAATAACTGAATTATTAATTATTTATTTTTAAAGATGGTAAAGAAGAAAAAAATTAAAAACTTCTTTAATTAGTAAAAATTTATAAAAATTCGTTTTTGTGTAAAATTATATAAGAGAATGGATACAAAAGTATATGTGTCAAAAACATAAAAAAGTAAAACTTTGAAATAGCGGGGTCATATACAAAAACATAAAGGTTAGAACTAAAATTTTAAAAAACAAAACTTACGACACACAGCAGAACACAACAGATCACACACACAAGAAAGAAAAACCAATTAAAAAAACTTACGACTTAAAAAAAAACATTGCTCAATCCGATTAATCAATAGTATGTTTTTCGACTAATGGATTAAAGGTATATTAATCTACTACTTATTAATTATCTACTAATCTAGGGTTTTTTTTTGGGTAATTAAGTTATGGGTTTGAGTTAATTCTGTTTATCATTACAAGTTTGATTTTTAATATTTTTTTCATTCTATTTGTGTGAAGATGTAAACTTTGGATCATATATTTGATAGGGTTTGCTTTCTTCTCAATATATTTTTGTCACCCGCATGTCTTTGGTTTTTCGGGCGAACTTTGGCGCCATCGTCTCTACTCCGGCCACCATTAGTAAACCTTATCATATCTTTTTTAAGGTTTTTAATGAATTGGGGTTTAATTATTTGTTCATTGAAAATGAATTGGGGTTTTCAAAAAAATTTAATGAAAAATTAGGGGTTTTGATTGTGTTTTTTTTTAAGTTTGTTATCAGAATTTAGTTTCTTCTATATGTATCGATGCATGACTAGATTTACTTGTACAATTCTTCTAAGCTCCAACTTTTTTGTACAGGTATCTTACACAAACTGGACGTCATTACTACTGAAATAATTGGTCAATGTCTAACAACTAGAGGTGATCTTGACCCTTTTATTCATGAATGGGTTGGGAGTGTAGCTCTTATGGTAGATCGCTCGCTTTGCATGTGAAAGGCATGGTGTTCGAGTCCCCGCACCTCCATATTTTGAATCTTTTTTATAATTTAATGTTACACTTAAACTACAATTACATCAGATTATCAGCTCATGAACCAGGCTGGTCAGTTACATGAGGTACAAGACATTAGGAGTATGATGAGAAATAGGAGGGTACAAAAGGGAGGTTATTTAAGCTGGATAGAAGTTTGTGGGCATGTTCATGTCTTTTTATTATGAGATCGTCTTTATGAAGACAAGAAAGAATCTACACAAATTTATATGTGTTACAGGAGATGATACGAAGGTTGGGATATGTACCAGTTTATGATCAAATGATGCATGCCGTATGGAGAGGGTAAAAGATGAAAGCACTTGGTATCACAGTGAGAAATTGACATTGGTGTTTGTATTGGTTGTTGGGGTAGCCCCACCAGGAAAGGTGTTGAGGATTGTCAAAAATCTAAGAATTTGTAGGGATTGTCATGAGACATTTAAATATATTAGTGAGTGGTGGATAGGGAGATTATAGTGAGGGATGTTAACAGATACAATTGGTTTTTAGACGGTGGCTGTCACTGTGGTGATTTTTGGTAATTCATGAAGGTCCTTCATTTTTGTATGACACCCACATTGTAGGATGCAAGTTTTTAAACCCTTGGAAGCCAGACTATAGGATATAGTAGCTCAACCTGTGAAGCCCGACGTGAAGTCTTCTGAAATGAGCAGAGGGTCGGGTTGATGATTGTGTTCTAACAACTGTTGAAGAAGTGGGCCACAAGGAGACCAAATTTCGGATATATGAGCTTCTTATATATTAAGTTGAACTAGCATTAAGCCACCAAGATAAAAAAACCAATGAAGGTACTATACAAATTTAACATATCAATATTTTGTTTGGATTTTGATACTGGTGGCATTTTATGTTTCAGTGTTATTTATAATTATGTTATTTTCGGTACATATTGCATTGGATTTTCATTTAATTAAAAGGGTGATGCAAGGTCCCAACAGTAGAAAAATGGAGAAAGGTGCTTTATGCAGAGGGTACCAGAGGGTGGAAAAGCCACGAGCTGAGCAACCAATTCAAGAGAATGAGATACGTATTACTAGCCAGGACATTATGAATAACTATATCACATATGCCATGACTTTGCTCAAAGTAATTTCTAAATGATCAATTCTGCTTATGTAATGGTACATAGCTAAGTAGCACGGGGACGGGGACAGGTACGGGTACGGGGAAACGGCAACATCCTAAAATTCAAGAAACGGGTACGGCGAGGAAACGTCTATGTATTTATAATATTTTAGTATATGAAAAATTGTCTTTATTCTTAACAAAATATTAAGATATTTTTTAACACTAATACATCATATTCTCAACAAAATATTACGATATTTTTTAACGCTACACATTTAACCATTTGAATATTTTTTATAATATTTGCAGTCTTATGACCAGTATTACATGCATAAAAATAAATCATGACTTACTACGACACGTGCAATTAATCAAACAACACACATCATATCACACAATACGAAGCTAAAGAAACTTTTACTATGACTGATTGACTGGCTTCCATCTCCACCATTATCATCCTAAAATCCATAGGTAACCTCTGGTTCCATCTTGAATGCAAAATCACAAATATTCACAAGTCACAACCACGAAAAATAAACAAAAACATATTCATAAAACTAACTTCGTTGCTAAACATCTCCAACAGCAAGAAAAAAACTCATCTTACATCTCTACTCTAAAGTTCCAACTAACTAGCAATACATGTCAAAAATACTCGATAGTACCAGTCAAGCAGTCACCATGCGTTTATAATGGCCTTATGTAAACGTATTAAAAGGCCCAGAAACGCGATTATAAGGCCCAGAAACGTTTCCCGCTCAACACCATGCGTTTCCAATCTACATGAAACGTTTCCCATTTTTCCGATACGTTTCCATCACGTTTCCGGCCGTTTCCCGTTTCTGAAACGTTTCCGGTACGGGAACGGCACCCTCCAAGCGTTTCCGTGCATTATAGGTACATAGTCTCAGTATATTGCTAGAATTTTCAAATACGTTTGGCTTTAGTATATAATCTTTTGGAGTTATCTATATTATACTTATAGTTAAGAATTTGAACATATGTAATTGTCATTATGAAATAGTTAAGATACCATATTTGATATTTGATTCACCTTTTAGTGTTCTCACATTTCATCTACTTATCTGGTCCATTGGAAAAGGGCTCATCATATCGGAGATTGTGTTCAGAACAATGGGTAGAGATATCAACAAGACGGTTACCATTGTGGAACTAATAAAGGTTTTCTACTTTTCCATGCTTCTTTAATGTATATCTACTGATTTTCCACCGTGTGTTGGTACTTCTGATAAGTGTATTGTACTTGTGATAATGCATAGGAGAATTGTTGGCCTTCATCAAATAACATCCATGGGATCCACGGACATAACGAATACATGGGAGCCCCTAGAGGAAGGCTTACTTCCGTAAGCTCAAATTTATTGAGTGTATTTTGTAAAGAATCTGATCTTATTTTTCATTATATGACTCTTTCTCTTTACTTGATTTTGCTGGTGTTGCAGTCTTGAAACGACAATGCATGTCTCACTGATCACTATAACCCTCTCTAAGAACGAGCTCGATACATCATCTATTGGGTGAGTTACTACTTACTACTTTGGCTGCACACCTTTACCAAATCCTCATCATTTAGCTGTAAACCCTTTGGTTGAAGGGTGGATTACCTACAAATAACTATACATGTTTGAAGTTAATGTGTTTTTACATATGAAAACCATCCAAAAATTTTAACGCAAGGTTGGAGATCATTTTTGTTGTTACCATAGTGCACATACTAGACTATAATGCAACTGGTTGTGCGTTTAGGGGTGTTTGGCTAAGCTTCTTGAAAGAACGCGTAGATTTATCATCAATTTACTGTATAACCAAACATCTCCTAAGTGCCTTACCATAGTTTCTTTATATGATGATAGGACTAAATTTGTTAACATTTATAATCGTAACAGTAATCATATTCTTATTTCTACAAGTAAAACAATTGAAGACACATTAGTTTGTTTGTATTGAAATCAATGAGAATACATAATTAAATATTTAAATATTTAAGAAAAAAACCTCATGCAGCTTATGCCTTTAGCATTTAAGTAATTTCTTAGGAAGTTTAGCAAACACAATTTTTTTTGTGCTTTTCAAGAAGCTATTCTTATAAATTATATTTATACTTTAATATGATTGTTATTTGCAGTAAGGACATGGTCGGCACTTTAGACTAGGGTCATAGAAAGTATGTTTGAGGTAATTGCTTTTGTTGTTGCATACCTTTGCTTTCATCATAATCGGTAAATATGTGTAGTTGTAAAATCCCTATGAAGATTTAAATATGTGGCCAATGATTATAGGGCAAATTGTCTGAAAAAGCATCGAACTTGCCACATTTTCCTTTTGTGGGCATCGAACTTTTTTTTTCCCTAAAGTAGCCCTAAACTTGCCTAATTTTCCTATTGTAGCCTCTAATCAGAAATTAATTACATAAATTTACATAAATCATCCCTGTGGCTCTAAACAATTACACCGTTCATCCTTGTGTAACTTTATATCATAAAATCTATCTTCTACTCTTTCTCACATCCCTTTTACTGCCTCTCCCTCTCCCTCTCCCTCTCTCTCTAGCACCATTACACCAACACCACAGCCACCTCCACCGCCTTGCCACGCCACCATCATCAAAAAGATGCAAGTTAGATCAAAGTCAATGGATCGAATCAGGTTTAGGTAAATTTGGGATGGCCTTGGGTTAGAGCTCATGGGAGCAATAGGGATGTTCAGTTAAGCTTTTTGATACCTTACTTAAGCCTTTGGACCATTTGTAAGTTCCCTCGACAATTTTGCTTAAGTAGTATTGACATAGCTTGCACATTTGAATATTTGTTGTTAGATCAGTCCTAGTGTGTTCATTTCAAATTGCAATAACTAGTTTCAATCTAATTTGGATGTATCATGTCTTAAAATATCAGTTTTGATTTTCAAATTCTCAATTCAGTAACAAAAAGGGTGTTTGGTTCTGACTGCAACTCTTAGTTTCAGAATGAGTTAGAGGATAAATCACTTAGGATAGCATGCATTAGGTTAGTTTAGAGTAGTCAAGTCATAATTTTCACAACTATTTCAAGTAAAAGTCAATTTTTTAGTTTATCTCAACTGTTACTAGAACAGTTGAGTTTTGAGGTAGGATAATCACAAATTTAGATTTAGAAGTTGTTAGTTAGCATTAATCTAGCTTCATTTTAGTTTATAATTACATTTCCATCCATTTTAGATCACCAACGACTCACTTTAGTCAAAGTTCTTCAAAAGAGAAAAAAGTCAAAACCGCATAATTTTCTTTTAAATCAAGTTTGTTTTTGAATTTTTAGTTTGTTCAATTTTGATCCAATCTTAATGAGATTTTGGGATTTAGAAGTTTGGTTGCTCATCTTTTTAGTCCACATTTTTGAAATTTTTTATAAATTTTTCTAAGTGGCTTTTTAGGAGCTTCTTTTAAGCTGTTTGAAATGATTTTGCCCTGCACCTCATAATCTGCCCACTGAGCCATTTTCATAAGCTCTTGGCAAGCTTGTAAAAGCTCCTTAGAAGGAAGACATGGGGGCAAAAGCAAGTCAGTTGGGTGGGTTTCAGGTTCCAACAAGCATCATGAGCTTATCCCCTCAGTAGCTTATCCAAAAATAAGCTCAAAATTTGACCCCTTGGTCTGTTTTAGACTGCAACAGCAGTACATCAGTAGCTAAGTCTTTTTTTTGTGCTCATTAGACTTAATTGTGCTTATTTAGATATCTTAGGATCCCATAGGTTGATCTAGTTTAGGTTAGATAAGTAAAATGTTTGGCTTTTTTTTTTTTTTTTTTTTTTTTTTAAATGCAAATTGAAGAATCTTTTGTACCTAAATGCAATAACTTTGAATTATGTACCAAGATGACAATTTTCAAATGGATCATTTGTATTACAACTTTCGGACATTTTTTTGTTGCAATTTTCACAGCATGGGTATAAAAAGATTCTTCAAAAAAAATTTCATTACAAATTCATCTAGTGAATTGCAAGTAGCCAAGTACCAATGATATCATTTTGATGCAAGTATCAATATTTCTGTTGCATATCGAGATATACTGTGCATGTTATACTTTGACCACCAAGTATAAGTTAGTTGATGGTGATTATTTGAAGATTTACCACACCGAAAATCACCACAAAGAGACCCACGACAGGGAGCACACAAGTTTTGGATGGTGGCGGCAGGCGACGGATGGTGGCGGCAGGCGGTGGATGGTGGCTGCCTGGATTAGTTTAAGTTTATAGCTACAAGGACGAAATGTGTAAATAATTAGTGCCACAGGGACCTTTTATGTAATTGACTCAAGGATGAACGGTGTAATTGTTTAGAGCCGCAGGGATGATTTACGTAAATTTATGTAATTAATTTCTGATTAGAGGCTACAATAGGAAAATTAGGCAAGTTTAGGGCTACTTTAGGAAAAAAAAAGTTCGATGCCCACAAAAGGAAAAGGTGGCAAGTTCGATTGCCTTTTCAGACAATTTGCCCATGATTATAATGGTATTAGATGACAAAATAACTTCATATATATCAGGTATTGTAAGGGTAGCACGAGTGGACAATATTTTTTCAGGGAGGTGATACTCACACCACATTTTTTTATGAATATACCACAATCTATGCATTACAGTATTGTACAGTACAAGCTGTAATGCACAGATTGTGGTGGATTCATCAAAAAATGTGGTGTGAGTATCAATTCCCATTTTTTAATCCTTTGCAAGGATAACATCGATGTGTGGTGATGGTACCAATAATGCAAGAGCACTGAAGCATGTCATGTGAGAAAAATAAAAACAGTGGCGGCTTTCAACATAACTTATAAATAAGGCTTATAGCAGTTCCAAAACGCCCGAAGATCTTTTTTGGTGTTTGGATAATTCATCTGGCTAACTTATGATGTAAGGGTAAAAACCTGAAACCTTTAGAAAGGTCAAGGTAATCAAATATCTCCAGCTTGAAACTACAATTGAATTTATGATGAAGCTTTCGTCATTGGGGTTAGCCATCCACTTCACATGTTTCGACTTCTCTATATAATTATCGTGTACATTATCATCTCTACGCAAGACATAAGACGAGTTCTAAAATCAAATTCGGAACTTGAAATAAAGCTCATATATAATGAGTTTGATTTACTACTGTATTACTTTGTTATACATGGGTTGTTAGATTAGCTACACATACAATATTGTCATAGACTCATATGCACACCTAATTGTAATAAGAGTTAATTACATAATTGGTCCTTGTGGTTTGTCGGATCTTGCAGAAAATGTCCCTGTGTTTTTTTTTGACGGGTCATGTCCTCGTGGTATGCAAAAGTTACGGGTTTGGTCCTTTGACCAATAATTCTGTTAGTTGACCGTTAACTTGAAGGGTATTTTTGACTTTCCACATGTTTTGGCAAACCACAAGGACGATTTATGTAACTAACAC
>BPTQ01000004.1:37208626-37267729 GCA_019973895.1 Chrysanthemum seticuspe
TGCAGGCAAGTGGGGAAGGAGAAAACCACAAAGGAGGGAAAGGGTAAACTGCAGTGTTTGACTGGTTTGACTAGGGTTCAAAAAGGAAGGGTCAAGGGGTCCAAAAAGGGTTAATGACAGGGGGTCAAGGCAGTTTTGACAAGGGTTTGGAAATTAATAAATACAAGGACTATTTGTGCAATTCTTCCAAACTTGAGGGACCAACCCTGTAATTTTCCAAAGTTGTTACAAGGGACTAAAACTGACAACCTTCAAAAGTACAAGGACTTGTTTTGACATTTTCAAAATTCCAGGGACCAAACTTGACAATTTCAAAAGTTCAGGGACCTAGTCTGCCATTTTACAAAAGATTTATTCAAGGACCATTTTTGACAAATTAGAATATTTCAGGGACCTTGAATAACATTTTTCTTTATTTAGATTTACCAGGGACTGTTTTTGACAACTTTTGAAACTTGGGGGACTAAAACTGCCAATTATGCAAACTTTATACGTTTTTCACCAGTTTTTGATATTTTTGCATTTAAAACATATAAAACACTTATTTGTGATATTTTTATCATTTTGATGCATTTCTGAGTGTTTTCAGATGTTTTTGCAGTTTAAATGGTACAAAAATGATGAGTATTTAGACACTCATCAGTTTCACTATTTTCCAAAACCATATCCACTACCAAAGAAGTCACCCTTTCTCTCCTCGTCAGAAGATGAAAGTGTTGAGAAACCAAGTGTATCAGCTGAAGACTCTGATGACTCCTATAAGGAGGGAACATCTTACTCCCAACCCTCAGCACCTAGGCCTCAACGAAGGCCACGAGCCAAAAATCCACCACTTCCTATGGGAAGAAAGGTGGTGCTTGGTCTTTCTGCATCAGGTTTTGGTGCATCATCACATATCGTATAAGGGAATGGAAAAAGAAAAATGATGTAAGTTGTTGTATGATGGAAAGAGTAGATGATGTATAAATGAAAATCTTTCCTTCTCATCTCTCTACCACAATCAGCTTCAGCTTCTTCGTTTTCATCAATCCATCCTCTCCATTTTGATCCTTAGCATCTGTTAGAGTTGGTTATGCTCATCACAAAGGCATAGCCAGCATTTAGTGCCAAAAGATGTGAGCAGTCATACTCATCGTGCTCATCTTAGATGTTGGAACAGATGATATGTAATAGATTAGGACTATTAGATCATGTAGATGCTTTTGATGTTGCTAGTACTCTGTAAGCTGTAAGCTGTAAGCTGTAAACTGTTTCTTGAATGAATGAATTATTGCTTCAGTACTTCTTTTGATTGAATCATATAACTTCAGTACTTCAACTTCAGAAGAAACAATTGACAAACTTCAGCACTTTGAACTCAGTAGAAACAAGCTTAAGCTTTCTTGACCATATCTCAACTGATCAGGGACAACCAATCTGCAAAAACAAACACAGAAACATACACAAACCAACAAAGAAACACACTAAAATTACATTAGCAGGTTAGAGTTAGTTAAAATCAACCAAATATACAAAATTACATAGCAAAATGCAAAGTTATACACAAATCCTCCCCTGAGGCATATGCCTCCCCTGAGGCCTATGCCTCCCCTTAAACTTTGCAGTTAAGGGTTAAGCATGCCAATATGGACCACAAGGTGTTGAAACCTTGGTCCTTCAAAAGCCTTTGTTAACAGATCTGCCACATTATCATCAGTATGAATTTTGACCACATTTATCAAATTTTTATCATATGCATCTCTTATAAAGTGGTGCCTGATTTCAATATGTTTTGTTCGACTGTGAAAAACTGGATTTTTAACAATGCATATGGTACTTTGATTATCAATAAAAATTGTTGTGTTCATGAAATTATACCCATAATCCAACAACTGATTTTGAATCCAAAGAACCTGTCCACAGCAATTAGCAGCAGCCACATACTCTGCTTCAGTAGATGAGGTAGCCACAATAGTTTGTTTCTTGCATTGCCAAGAAATCAATCTCTTTCCAAGGAATTGGCAACCTCCAGTGGTGGACCTCCTATCCAGATTAGCACCAGCATAGTCACTATCACTATAAGCTTCCAACTTAAAAGGAGACTCTTTTGGGTACCAAAGACCTAGAAAAGGTTGGCCTTTAAGGTACTTAAAGATCTTCTTAACAGCATTGAGATGGGAAGTCAGTGGAGTAACTTGATGTCGCGAACAAACACTCACAGTTCTGAAGCGTTAAAGTACTATCAGGAAACTGGAACTTAACCATGTCAAATTCCAGTTTAGGGGAGGATTGTTGGGAATTCTGTGAAGTATGAATTATGCTGAAATTACTGCTGAAGGATTCTGCTGAAGAAGTGTGTAATCTGCTGAAGATATAATTCTACTGAAGTAATGAAGCCGCGTAGATGGTTTCTGCGGAGATAGTTATTCCGCGTATTCTATAGTATTTCTACTGATATAGTTAATCAGTAAAAGTTTGTTAGGATTTGCATGAGCTATTTTAGGTAGTGATATGCATTTATTTTATATTATTGTTTTATTTAGGGTTCCTTGTGTATAAAAGGAACTGATGTCTTTTGTATTAGACAGACTTGAACAAAAAGAAAACCTTTGGAGAAAACATTCCAGGAAAACTCTTTAGAGAGAAGAAAAAGATCCCTAGAGGATCATTGTTTTAATAAGAAAAACCATGTTGGTAACTTTGATTGTGTTAATTGTTATCCGCTGTGCATCTATTCAATCATTGTTATTATACCCTAGTTGAGTCCGGATCTTGGTTTCAACAAGGAGATAGTAATTCTACTGAAATTACCAACAAGGTTTTTCTTATTAAAACAATGATCCTCTAGGGATCTTTTTCTTCTCTCTAAAGAGTTTTCCTGGAATGTTTTCTCCAGAGGTTTTCTTTTTGTTCAAGTCTGTCTAATACAAAAGACATCAGTTCCTTTTATACACAAGGAACCCTAAATAAAACAATAATATAAAATAAATGCATATCACTACCTAAAATAGCTCATGCAAATCCTAACAAACTTTTACTGATTAACTATATCAGTAGAAATACTATAGAATACGCGGAATAACTATCTCCGCAGAAACCATCTACGCGGCTTCATTACTTCAGTAGAATTATATCTTCAGCAGATTCCACACTTCTTCAGCAGAATCCTTCAGCAGTAATTTCAGCATAATTCATACTTCACAGAATTCCCAACAATTATGTAAATGGACACCGAACGTAGATCAAAAAACAGGTGCATACTACAATAACCCCAAAGCAGATAGTTACACAAAAACATCGCATGTTAATTTTATGTAATTATTGAACATTTTTTTTTGGTAATCATAAGAAGCACCAACAAAAAAATGTTTAACAATTACATAACGTCGCCTTACAAAAAAGGCTAAACTAGACAAACTATTTTGAGTTTTAAGTTATGTTAACACCCCAGTTTCTAAACGTTATCGGCAGCATGAGCATGCTGCATAAAAATACCTACACTCCAACCTTCCATTCCTTAAAAACCAAGTTGCTTTTAATCCCGCACCTCCTCGACGGCGGTCTCTTGTTAGAGCCTTTAAATGCCTCGACATCTTGAACTTCCGTAAGCCCGATCTTGGTGTTTGAAAGCAGTGCCTCCTTGCATAAGGTTTTCTAGAGACCTTATGACCAGAACTGTCCTTAACGGAAGAAGAAGAAGCCCCAACATCCATAGATACAGACCCAAGAAATACCCCATAGTACCATTCATCGTCACTGAACCCAATGTCAGCATCAACAATTTTGCTAGCCAAAAAATCCATGAATAGATTCTTTCCTTGACATTCAATTCCTTGACTTCTAGTTTGGAACGGAAGGCTTCTTAGGGGAGGTGACCGCCTTTCTTCCTCCTCCCATGCAGCAATATCAGAGGCAGAATTAGAAGTAGCAAGCTCCACAAGTTTATAATGTATTGCTATCCTGGCACGCGTTGGCTCATCAAGAAGATCCACAATTAGGTTATCATAATAGAAACATGCTAAGTTACCAAGCATGTGCAATGTACAAGCCGATCAAGCCACATTCCTCGGCAAGTTCAAACATCCTTTTAATGTCATTATCGCATTCAACAACTATCAAACCAGTTGAAAGAGCAAATAGTGGCCTACATAAATACAAAGCCCGTATCTCACACTCTAACTTGTTGGCCAAAAAGTCAAGCATTTGATTAAAGTTCATCCTTGTGGACTTAATGAACGTTTGCACAAGGGTGCGCCCATACGTGTAAGTTAATTTGGGCAACCGAATGAACTCACCATCGTAGTGAATCTCAACTACAAGATTCTCAGATACATAGCGTGCAGTACTCCTGTAATAAAGGTAAATAAATATATACAAATGAGATTAGCAAGTATAGACAAAAACCTAGTAAGGGCAAGTGACAATCACGAAAGGTAATGGCAGGCATACCTTGGCTTGAAATCAAATAAGGCAACTGGAGGCTTAGCATCATTTTTTGATGAAATAGAGGGTTGGGAGATTGGCATTATCACTTGTGTACAAATGTGATCTATATGAAGATTTGATATATATTAGGAAAGGTTGTATTATTATTTTACTATTAATAATGTACATGAAAACTATGATCCGTTTATTTTAATATGGAAATAGTAATAGGGAAATTTTTGGTTAATTTGTTATAAGTTTTTATGTGTAGTGTGTTTGTGCAATGATATGGGAATAAATTAATTGACAAAGCTATGTGTGGCCCTTTTTAATTTTTCTTGGAATGGACGGCCAAATGTCATGATTAAATGGACGTCCAAATGAAGAATAAATGAACTGGAGTTGTGGAGTTTTAAAAAGAAATATTATATGTACTGAACAACAAATTTAGATGTAAAATTTGTACATACTTTTACGTCGTGTCTCCCATTGTTTTTTGAATGAATGTTACACGTACCCAAGGTTGCTTCATGCAAGGTATTGTATGATTATTGGTTTATGTATGCATGTTATAAGTGTGTTTAGTGTAGTAAGTAGTTGTTATGAATCCATTGTCTAGTCATTAATGGCTTATGTGTGAATGAATATATCAATAGATGGTGCATGATAAAACAATGAAAGTGCTGTTGGAGATAAGTTTAAAACTGTTAGTACAAACGATAAAATCTATGTTTATAAAAAAACTAAATCATCTTCTCGCGATATGCTAGCGGGACGTCAGCAGGATCATCAACGTGCAACGATAGACCATGTGCCAATCGATATAAAAATATACAAACCCACACAGCACAATCACCAAAAATCCCACCTTGCTTAGGAACGTTTTCGGCTAACCTAAATGAAATCTTATAGTCATTCGGATGTATTCCAGTCTTATCAAAAACGTTTGCTTGCTCTAGAACAACTGGTAGTTTGATCTGTAGAATAACAGAAACTATTAAAATAAATAGATGGGTGATCTTGTTACAGGCTTGTCAGAAAAATGTTAGTATTATATAATCGAAATAACCACGTTTGTCACCAAATTATTGATGAAATATAGGTGTTTGTTCAAGCCGAATTAAATATGATATCTAGTTTCATGTTGTAAATTATATATGTGTTCAAAAGTATTATATGCCTTTTATTCGTGATTCATAAACAACGTTCGAACATTTCACATGTGCTTCGAAATATTTTTTATTCATAATAGATTTCATTTCAATACATTAAAGGATAACAAAATACATCAACGTAGCAACGACATTCATGAAGATACCAAAACACAAAATATGACAATCACAGAACGTGAGAGAGACCACATAACAAGGTAGGAGTAGAGGATTAATAATTTTTGCCCAGCTTTGCCAGAAAGGAGATTTTTTTGAGAACTTGGAGCTGAGTCTCACTCATTAGCCTCATCAGCGTCCTGTTTTTCTCAAGCTCCTCGTCCTGAATTGCACGCAGGATTTCCAAAACAGCACTGGCAAGCCTGGACCCAACCACGCAGTCCAACTGCTTGATTTGCTCGGCCCTCACAGTGCAATGACGAGTTAGGTCGATCACCTTTGCATGCATGTCACTTAAGAACTTGAAGTCACGTTCATTGTCACGCGCAAACATGTTGTTAACCATGTCTTTAAGTAAGTTATCTATTTCTTTTGTAGTAAATTGTGTTGTGGCTGGTGTGTGTCCCCTGACAAAAGTTGTATGATATTGGGATATATGCTGTCCGTTTATATAACCCAAATGGGGTGGGGGAAAGAGCGGGGGTGGGGTGACATGGAGTTTATTTTGAATTGAAGTCTATCTGAATTAATGTGGATAGTCAAGTGGTGAATAGTTGAGTCATGTCAAGTAATTACTGTTGCACATTCGGCCAAGTTTAATTAATGAAGCTTCTCTTGTACTCAACCGATTCCTGGCCACAAGATAACCATTTTGGGCAACTAGTTTCAGTTTGGGGGCAACTAAACCAGTTTGAATTTTGTTTAGTTCCAAATGCAACAAAATTTTACGTCCCTTGGGTTAGAAAAATTATTAATTGAGTATGTTTTGTAAATAGACGCCATTAAAGAGGTTTATATTGATTACTTTTTGGTTACATCAACTAACACACATATGCTATTATTAGATGTACATATCGTTTATATTTTATGTAATAATACACTACCATAATATAACTCAGACTTTTATATCATAAAGTCTGACTAAGTGTGCACTTGGCTGTGCTATTTCAATATTGAATGGATATTTTGTAAAAAACCCAAATCGGGGATGCACATAAGTAGGAAAAACTTTATTAATGAGGAAAGGACGTAATGAAATGATGGTGGTAGCTAGTGGCATGTACTTGAAGGGAACTAGTCCATTAATTTTTCAACTTTAACTATTGCACAAAAAAGACACAAAGAAACTTGTGTCCAACAAGTTAATTGTTTTTGGGCAAGCACATACATACGATGGGCAACTAAATCATATGTGGCCCTATTAAATCATGAACCTTATGTGCAGTTGTAAATTAAAAGTAATCAAGCTTGCTAGCTAAGTATATATTTCTTATATCGTATTATATGTGCGGGACACAATGTAAATTAAAATGAGGAAAATAAATTGTTAAAATACGGAAGCAAGCAGATTTATGTACTTTATTTTTGGTTGGTTCTAGTTAATGTACACATATTTTAGATAATCTGTTGTTGGTTGTGGTATTCGTTTAATGTTACTACTATAGAGTATAGACAAGTAAGTATAACAAATGTTTATGAGAAACTATGTTGTTGGTTGTGGTAAATACAAATTGGGATTTCAAATAATAAGGACGGTTTATTAATGGTGAATAGATGTAAGGAAATGATGGTGGTACATAGTTGCATGTACTTGAAGGGAACTAGTGTGCACAAAACTCAAAGTCAAACTGCTACAACACAACACCCAAGAAACTTTGGCCAACAATAAATTTGTTCTTGGGCAACTAGACACAAATAATGGGCAACTACTCACAAGCATGGTGTATTCGTGTCTGGTCACAAAGTATAACAAATTACTGTATAAGTTTATTTATGTATGTGTTGCCAGTAATTGTATTATATATGTTGGTTATAAGAAGCATGGTGTCTGGTCACAAAGTATAACAAACAAGTAATAATATGAGTGGGTTATAATAAGAAGATACCTGTAAGCACTCCCTAACACGAACGTACCATACACGTGACTCATAGTCACGCTTGTCGCCGCTATCATAGAATGTTACCACTCCTGTAGGTATGTTAAATTGGGCAAGACACCAGTGTTTAACAGTCTCGTTGAGAGGAATAAAAACCTAAAAGAAAGGTGGCTGTGTATTAGGATATAGTTAGTCAACGTCTGAAATTAATAAAAGTGACTTTTTATTTATGTGGTCAAAGGTAAATACAATAATACAATTGTCGTGTTTGTATGTGCTGTTGACATGGCTTACGGTTGGTAAGCAATATGTTACTTACTAATGGACATTTTAGATAATGGAGAACGTTTTCATGCACGGTCTTGGGTTGTATAAAAACTACTGCTTTTGGGAAACTCATCTGCTTATGTAGTTCCTGATATGTTGCTCCAACTGTTAACTACTGCTTGTGTTACCATAACTGCTGCTAGGGTAATCAATATACTGCTGGGATCGAACGATTACAAATGGAGGGGCTCAGTTTTTGGAAAGCAGACTTATCTCATGGCAGTGTAAGAAGCAAACAATTATGGCGAATTCCACCACTGAAGGTGAGTATGAAGCTGCTGCACGTTCTAGAACTACGCTGAAGGCTCAACTAGTCATTCAAGGCTTTAAATCAACTAGTTTTTGATTGTAAATTTCATGCATACTTGGTCTCAAGTCTCAAGATGTTTTTTTCAAAACTTTGTAACAAAGGTAGTACTGCTATTGGAAATCTTAGTACGGCTAGTGTGTATGATTCAACTGCTTGTTCTTTTTGTTAAGTCCTGCTAGTGGATATCATGTTTTTGTGGTTGGGTTACACTTATAAGTTATAACTACTATGTTTATGAGCACTAGGATTTTTTTGGGCTTTGCTGCTGGATCTTTTAGTGTCAAAAAAAATAATTAAAAAAAAACAGTGAATTGAAACATTAAATAAATAAATAAATAAATAACATTGTGTAAAAAAATTATAATAACTTGGTTGGAAGACTGGAGTGCAAAATTGTTCCAACTGCTAGCTTGCATGGAGAAACTGCTAGCGTTACGAAAACACTGCTAGTTAGGTTATCATGAGGATACCATGAAACTTATTGTTGGGAATTCTCTAAATAAGAATTCTGCTGAAGATACTGCTGACGGATTCTGTTGAAGTTCATGGATTCTGCTGAAGAAGTGTTTCTTCGGAAGTAGTAAAACCGTGTAGCTTGTTTCTGCGGATATAGTTATTCCGCGTATTTTATAGTTAGGTAGGATATGCATGAGCTTTATTAGGAAGTGATAATGTATATCTTCTTTTAGTTTTATGATTATACGTTTCTTGTGAAACGGTTTAGGGGTCCTTATCTACAAAAGGAACACATTAGTATGTATGATGTACGAGTTTGAAAAACAAGTTTTTAGTATTATTGAAAGATCCATAAAGGATCAAAGTATTCTTAGTTATCTGTGTTGTTACTTGTGTTTGTTTTCCGCTTTAGAATATAAGTAATAGAGACTTTCTATTAGTGTGTTTGTGATTACATAAACATTACTAACGATTCATGAGCGCTCAAAGATCTATAAAGGTCTTAGGTTCAACAAGTGGTTTCAGAGCCTCGGGAGAGTCTCTGTGATACTAAGAAAATCTTTTACGTTACACCCTCACAACCAAAACAACCATAACAATGCATGGGTCAGACAATGAAACTGAAGTTACTCAGAATCAAAACACCGCATCTTTGCAACAACTCAATCTCACAAACAGCAATGCAAAGTTACCATATCTCAAGAAGGAGGAGTATGAATTGTGGGCTATGAAGATGCAAAATTGGATCTCCAATATTGACTGGAATCTTTGGGAAGTTGTTCGTAAGGGTAACAGTTTGAAGAAGTGTGTCAAAGATGCTGATGGTATTATTACCATTGTTGGTCCCAAAACTGCTGAAGAGATACTAGTTGTGCAGAGAGAGAATAAAGTCAGAACTATTCTCCTTCAGGCTATACCAAATGATCACATGGGTGACTTTCACTACATGGAGGATGCTAAGGACATCTGGGTGGCACAGTAAAATTCAAGATATTTATTGAAGATACTTTTCCACTTGAGTTGATTCTGCTGATTGACTTCCATCAGCAGATTGACCATTCCTTCTGCTGAAGCATTATATTTGAAATTGGTTGGAGTTACTTTACACGTCATATTTGGTCAACGATTTGTTACGATATTGTTTGACCATAATTGGGTAACTTCTACTTATACACTAATTCGCATAATCTTCGCCCAAAATCAACTGATTCCCTCTTCAATCAATTTAAACACATTTCCATTTTCTTGATTCATAACCTATTCTCACAATTTATCACATGGCGGCACTTCCATTTAAGAAAGATCACAACAAAGTTGCTTTTCTGGGGAAAGCAAAGGGACAAGAATTGTATGAACCTATGGTGGATTTCTTGAAGCGTTCCAAGATTCATTATGCTCTAACACATTCTCCAAATGTGATCTTTGAATCGTTGGTTGTTGGGAATTATATGTTTGAGTTGATAAGACAAAAAGAATGAAACAAGAGTGACTTAATATGACAAGAAGGAAACCTATAAAAAGATGGAAGGACTTGCTTGCAAAAGAAGTTTTATTTATTAGTCCTTAGTAGAGATTTGTAAACCCTAATCCTCTAGTATATAAAGAGGACATGGGGTGTAGGTTTTAATTAAGTCTTCCATAATGTAGACGTCTAGTAAAGGTGTGTGTGTCCTAGGCGTATAATCTTGTAAACGCCTAGGTTATTAGTTTAGTTAGTAGACGTGTTCCTATAAACGTCTAAGATTAGTTAGTGTTAGTGAATAAAAACCTTGTATCAATAACATAATTGTTCTTTGTTATTTTGTTGCGTATGTATATGTTATTGTTAAACCCTAAGGCTCATAAAAGATCAAGAAACTATCTTCATCACGTTTTTAGTTTCTATCAATTGGTATCAGAGCGGGGAGCTCTTGATATAGGGATCTACAAGGTTTATTGGCGAGAAGTACGTTTTTAAAGTATCGATAAGGTTTATTGTCGAAGACTATTTATTGTGTCTACGAACCTGAATGGGTACTTATTCATACCTCATACAAATTGATTATGGGTCAATCAGTATCTTAATGAAGGCTTTTCGTTTGTGGTTCGTATCTAAGGATTCGTTTACTAATAGTTCTTTTTCTGATTAAATAATTCGACAAGCTTAAACCTCGTATCTACTTGTTCTTTATACTTGAGTTATTGTATTCATGATTTGAGGCAATTAATAGAGACTTGTCGTTTATATCATAATGGCTTCTATCCGATTGGTTGGCAAAGATCATGGGTCGGTGGGGTTACCTCTCCAATTCGTTTGTGTGATTACATGTATATTATTTGCATGACAAACTAAGTTCTTGTCTTCTTTTGCATTGAATTACAATTGGGAAGGCTATTACGTGGGAATAAATTACTAGGCTTCTTCATGTATCTCTGCTCGGACCCACGAGTTAGAATTTGTTTGGCTATCACGATGGGACCTACAAGCTATCTACTGCTAGTAACATGGGACATTCAAGAATCGATTGGTGATTAATGGTAGACATCAATTCATCTAATGGTAGAGATTTCGTGTTGGGTTTCAATCCGCTACGACGCACACATGATTTGTATTTAATGTGTTTTGTCTTCTGGTCTTCGAAGGTGAAAGTGAATTGTAAATTCATATGTTCTTAATCTTTTGGATTAAAGCACTGCTTGGACGAGATGAAAGTACTGCTCGCATACAAAGTACTGCTACTCTTTTTAAAGTATTGCTTATGCCTCAAAGTATTGCCCGTATATTTTCAAAGTACTGCTCTTTGACAAAGTACTGCTCTTTGATTTGAGACAGTTTAGCGATGGTTTAGTAACAGAATTTGTGTCACTAACTGATTTGGGAGGAAGGAGTACTCATGATAGTGACAGATTAGTGACAGTTTAGTGACAGAAAAAGTGTTGCTAATAGGCTTGTTTTGGATAATACAATATTTTTTGGTTTTCGAATTAAGGGGAAGTCGAGCATGATATTTGTTATGGATTTTTGGCGACACACACAGAATGGTTATTTGGTTCACACACACAGGAAGAAGTTTATGTTCTTAAAGGATTCAAAAAGGCTCGTATTTGATTCTTATGGATTAATTGATTACGAAGAAGGTTGAATATCATTTATTTAATGTTGTAGTTGAGTTACACAGGTTTGTGTTCTTATCATATAGCTTGATGAATCTAGCAATGTGTGATTTTTCTTATAATGCTCTATGCACACATTGGCTATCACTTAAAGGAGCTACATTATAGTGCTCAGTGTCTCATATTAGTTAAGGATTTTGTCAAGGGATTGCGGTCTACTTATATTTGGTGATTCGTATAAGTATGGAGTTTCGTGGATAGTACAAGATTTAAGACACAAGTTTGGGAAATTCTATTTCTTCATCAAATTCGTTATACTCGGTTTTCTTCACAAGTGATCATTACAAGGAGCTTACCGATTTGAAGAATCAAGAAGATGGTTAACATATGGGTTTCAGGGGAAGCTTATTGATAAATGTTTAACCATCTACATGCATCACTCAAGGGGAAGTGTTTGATTTTTACTACTGTTGATCATTATTACTACTGCTAGTTGGAGTTTTCTACTGTTTTGGATCCATTTTTCCTATGGTGCGTAATGGTGGGCGATTTTAAACATTGGAAGTCTTAGATTGGAAGTATGATATTGGTTCATGGCGGTCAAGATCATTATTTGCATATGTTCCCTATTTGGATAATAACAAAAAGGGGAAGAGATGTTTGAGTGGCATGGCATGGATTAAGGGGAAGACAAAGGAAGACATACTTGTTTCATTCATGGTGAGATCCCTGATCTCAATTTCTCTACTTTGTCTAGGGAAGTTTGTTCAAGAATGGTTTTGTCATTATCAACTAGGGGAAGATTGTTGGGAATTATATGTTTGAGTTGATAAGACAAAAAGAATGAAACAAGAGTGACTTAATATGACAAGAAGGAAACCTATAAAAAGATAGAAGGACTTTGATAAGTGTCTAAATACTCATCATTTTTATACAATCTAAACTGCAAAATCATCTGAAAACACTTAGAAATGCATCAAAATGATGAAAATATCACAAATCAGTGTTTTATGTGTTTTAAATGCAAAAATATCAAAATCAGATGAAAAATGATTCAAGTTTGCAAAATTAGCAGTTTTAGTCCCCCAAGTTTTAAAAGTTGTCAAATCTAGTCCCTGGAATTCAAAATGTGGAATTTTATCATTCAAGGTCCCTAAAATATTCTAAGTTGTCAAAAATGATCCTTGAATGATTCTTTGGTCAAATGGCGGAAAAGGTCCCTAAAGTTTGAAAATTGCAAAAAAGGTCCTTGGACATTTTAAAATGGAATTTTATGCAAAAGTGGTCCATGTACTATTCATTTATGGCAAGTTTGGTCCTTGTGATAAGTTTTGATAGTTGGCAAGATTAGTCCTTCATGTTTAGCAGATTTGCATATTTGGTCCTTGTATACTACTAAACCAAACCGGCCCTTTTGTTATTTCAAACAACAAGCCCAAATCCAATCCCTTGGCCCATATCCAACCCAACCCCGTTTAATATTAACCCACCGGTCAACAAAAGTCAAAAAGACTTACGCGCGCCTAAATACCAGGGTTACTGTTCACCCATCTCTTCCACCACTGAAACACCAAAACCAGCCATGGTTTTCCATGACTTTTTCCACCCCCTTACCTTGTCCCCTCCACTTCCACTAACACCCAAATTCCTTTAATTGACTCAAACCCACCCTCATTAATGTCTAAAACCTGCTCAAGAATTTTGGCGCCAAAATGACACTTGGACGGTTTTGATGATTTTATGCAATCCAATGGCTGGAAATTGGTAGGATAGATTCAGAGGACATGGTGAAGTGCAAAAAGTCTATAAAGAGGAGCTAAGAAGCAATGTATCTATCTATCTAGTGTAGCTTTAATTTCTTAATGTCGTTTTTATCATTTTAAGAATTCTAGTGTAATTTTAAAGCTTTCAAGTACTGTTCCAGCTATTTCATTGTATTGTAAAACTTTTTCAATTATCAGTTTCAAGTTTTAATCATATCTCAAGTTTATGCAAAATTTCATGTTTATACAAAATCTCATGATAGTTCAAATGTTGTTTTTAGTTGTTTGTATGGACTAAAATAGATCATATAGGTTCCTAGAAAGCTTATTTAAGCTTTTAGATACCTTAAAATTCAGTTTAGAATCAAAAACAGAAAAATCACAAAAATACCAATTAAATAGTTTAAAATTCAAAAATCATATGGAAAAGGTGTTCACAGCTGGAGCAGGGTGAATTGTGGATGGCCTTGGGTTAGAAGCTTTGTGGAAAGCTATTAGGATTGGTCTTGGTCATTGGTTCTTGGTTTTCACTTGGATAAGCATTTGTAAGCACTTTTGATTATCTTGGCATTTTACTGTTGTAATTGTTCATAAGCTTAAATTTCTGTTTCTTTGTGTTAATTAGTTATAGTTAAGTCTAGTTGATCATTAAAATCAGTAGGTTGTTCTTTTAAATTTGTATTTTGTAAAAATCTCATTTGGACAGTTAAATCAGTATAATCATAATTCTCGTGTTTCATGTTGTTAGTCCTGTTGGTTCATGCTTATTTAGTCTCATGTAATGATATCATAAGGGTTTGAATCAGTTTCATGGACTTGATCTGTGATTTGCTTTAAAAAGTTCCAATACAGTCATATAAGTGGTGTTTGGTTTAATTTGCTTCACTGTGTTAAAGCTTGTACTTTTGGTTGTTCTGTGTTCACTTTGGTCATAGTAACTCACTGTAACAAGAAAAACCAGTGGTCTTTTGGGTAATAGTCAAAATCACTTTTAAATTCACTTAACTAGCTTACTGTTAGGAGTTAGCTTGTCAAAATCATCAAAGTAGCTTAAAATCTGTTAACCTAGCTTAAATTAGTCTTAATATAGCTTAATATTACATAAACAGTAAGTAGTATTGAATCAAAGTTCAAATAAGTCAACCCTTTCATTATTGTCAAAAAGTCAAATTTTCATTTGGGTCGTTTTTGAATAAAATAGATCTTTTTACTGTGTGTTTATTAGTGAGATTCAACTTATAAGCTTTTGGGATATTAAAGTTCAGTTGCTATACTAAATTAGAAAAATGTTAGTTCTCTGTTCATCAGCTTTTTAAGTGCTTATTTTCCTGCTTCTTTTGGGTACCTAGTCTGAAAAGTGCCCTGTGCACAGTGAATGGCACCATTTTGAAAAGCTTGCACAAAGCTTAATAGTTGGTCAAATCTTGTGATCTTTGGTTCTTTGGGTAGCCAACCTAGCCATCTTGAGGTCTTAAGCCTTGTTTTTCATTTTGAAGCTTGTTTGGTAGGGCTGCTATAAGCTTAAAGCTTGTCCCATTTCTGTTTTAATCATAAGTGCTTATTGTCTTTATAATAGCTTTTCAGTGTGCTTCTTTGTATCTCTTAACTTCATTTCTGTTCATATAGCTTGTTTGCATCTATTTTGAGCTTCTTTTTCAGCTAGCAAGCTTGTTTGAGCTTATTTCCACAAAATAAGCTCTTAAGCCTACTGTTGAGCTTATATGCTTGTCAAACAGCTTATTCTAAGTTTGTAAAATTTTTGTCTTTGTTAAAGTTTCATAATATCAGTAGTTAAGTAGTTTTCAAAAAGAAAATCCAGAAAAAGATCAATTTAAAATCAGTGATAGCATTTATTTAATAGGTTTTAGCTTTTTGAATTTTCTTTTTAGCTTATTAATAAGCAAATCTTGTTTTTCTATTTTTCTTAGTTTTCTGTCATCATATAGTATTTTTAGAAAAAGTTTCATAATTTTCCTAATCTGTTTAGTATTTATTATAATTTTAAAAGTTAAAAATAGTAATTAATTAGTAATAAATAATTAAAAAGCATAAAAAATATCTTTTCAGTTTTAAAATTAGTTTTATCATATTTTAGATTTTTCCAAATTAAAATTTCATTTTTCCAGTTTTATTTTATATTTTCTAGTATTTAAGTGTATTTTAAATAATAATTAATTAGTAATAATTAGATAAAAAGTGTGAAAAATATATTTTTAGTTTTAAAATAAGTTTTATAATATTTTAGATTTTTCTCAATCATAGTTTTATTTTTCTAGCCTTATTTTGTATTTTCTTCTATTTTAGAGTATTTATTAAATAGTTAAAATAGTTTTTAATTAATAATAATTAATTAAATAGTTGTAAAAATAATTTTCTTTTTCTAATAATTTTCTTTTATTTTTAGGATTTCAAAAATGTCATTTTCATATTTTTAGGTCTTTTATTTCTTAGATTTCACCTTTTATTTTGTACGTGTACGTAGTTTTTAAACTTACGTTTACGTTTCTCTTATCTGATTGTTGTGCTTTCCAGTTCTGTATCCAATTCCTTTCCTATAAATCAGTAGTTTAATTTCTCATCCAAAACCTTTACTGATCACTATCCTTAGTGATCACTCTATCATCTGAGTTTGTTTTGACACACCATTGAGTCTCCATGGGACTTAACGACCCGGGAATTCATTATATTCTCTGATCTTCATTGTATTTGTGTTTTAAGCAGTTTTAAGCTTCTTACGGTTAGCCATTCACAAGTGGCTAGCTTGTGTGAGGTAGCTTGACAGTTTTCAGCACAGATCAAATTTTGGCGCCGCTGCCGGGGAGGCTTTAGCGTGTGTTTAGCCATTTTCAGACCCATTCTTGCACATATACCACCATTTGTAAAAAGTTTTTGTAAAGTTATAAGAAAATCAAAAAGTTCATTAGCACTTTTCCTAAAGTGTTAAAAACACCAAAAAAAATATAAAACAACAAAACAATCGTAGCGTTTTCTATCTTGTATTGTCTTTAAGGTGATTCTTAAAACAATACGATTTGGTCAAACGAGACGATACCAAAAATATTGTCCAAAAGTTTTAAACCCATCAGCACAAATCATTACCTACGTCTTTTCAGTGGTACTTAATATATACATAAAAATCAACCACCGCAAATCAAGGCAGTACACCTACTAACTGGGGGTGTGACCATAATAAGTTCCCGAACATCAGATTTAAAACTTGCCTTTGTGTCACTTGTGATTTGGTGTACCTTTTGCAAAGAAGCCATTTCATTTGTGATTATTGGTTAAGTTCACTTGTCGTTTTGCCTCATTTGTTTTGAAAATTGATTTTTATACATAGTGCATGCGCACTCGTTCTTCCAGCTCTACAAGTCCACTTTCAGAACTTGGAAAGATTCCTCGTAGACGTAGAGGACGTTCAGCTCCTTCAGCCGTGACTGAGGAACGTCTACCACCACCACCTCCTGTCGAAATGGCAGAAGACAAACCGATGAATGAGCTTCTCCAAGCACCCATCGAGGGTTACGGAGATGCCATTGTTGTCCCAGCCATCGTGGCTGATACCTTCGAGCTCAAAACCGGGTTGCTTAATCTAGTAACCCAAAGACAATTCTATGGTTTTGAGCGGGATGATCCTCATGCACACATTCGATGGTTTAACAAGATTGCATCTACCATCAAGTACAAGAATGTCCCACATGAAGCTATCAAGCTTCTTCTGTTCCCATTTTCTCTAGAGGGACAAGCCCGGAATTGGCTTGAGAAACAACCCCCTCGTTCTATAGAGACATGGGAAGATCTAGTCACCAGGTTCGTTAACGAGTTCTATCCTCCATCCCGAACCACAAGTCTTAAGAATGAGATAATGAAATTTTCTCAGAGATTTGATGAATCATTCGGGGAGGCATGGGATCGTTACAAAGAGTTGCTTCGCAAGTGTCCGCATCATGGTTTTACCGAGTTAATGCAAATGGATACTTTCTACAATGGTCTCAATCAGACTAATCAAGACTCTTTGAATGCCTCCGCGGGAGTTAATTTCTTGAGCAAGACTACCAAAGAGGCCTTGCAAATCATTGAGAACAAATCTCAGGTCCGTCCTTTCCGAGCAAAGACATATCAGTCTCATGCTGGACCTTCTTCTTCTTCATCCCCCGTGAGTACATCTAGCACCGATGCTAAGATTGACAAACTCACAGACATTGTTCAGGCTTTGGTTCTTGCTAACCAAAAGAAAGTGACCTTCACTCAGACACCAACACATGGTGAAGTGAAGAAAGTCGAGAGTTGTGTCACTTGTGGTGGTCCTCATGCATACTACAATTGTACTGCCACCGATGGTAGTCCATTTGAAGCCAATGCTCTAGCCGGTAGTTCACAGCAAGGAGGTAATCAATACCGTCCTCAAAATGAACCACACTACCGTGCTAACACTAATCAGGCACCACCCGGTTTTAACCAGAATCATAACATGCAAAACCGAAATCAGAACCAACCCAGAATGAACCAAGGTTATCAAAACCAAGGTAATTTCTATCCTGGACCCAATCAAGGTTTCCAACATCAAGGAAAACCTAATCAAAACAATTTCAATCGAGGGAATCAATTTCATGGGAATATGAATCCTAATCAAGGGAATTTTGGCTATAATCAAAACATACGGCCTTAAATTATCCCTCCAGCTCCTCCCGCCATTATTCCTCCTGGACCATCATCTGATGAGTTGTTGAAACAATTCATGAAGTCCCAAGATGAAATGAACAGGTTGTTGGTCAGTCAGATCGCTGATCTTAAGAAGTCTTTAAATGATCAACCCTCGGGCTCAGGAAAACTTCCGAGCAACACGATCGCTAACCCGAGGGGCGATGCTAAGGCGATCACAACCAGAAGTGGTGTTTCATATGATGGACCTGCTGTTCCTACTACCTCTTCTTCTTCTCTTCCAAAGGTAGTAGAAAATGAACCTCCGACACACAATGGACCTACGACTCCAATGCCCCCTCCACATGTGGCTATGAGTCAAGTTACCAAGGATACAACGGACAAGGTGCATTATTCAAGCCCACGAAGTACCGCACACGTCCCACCTTCGGTAGTCCAAGTTTTAAGTCCGGAACCCGAAGTTCCTAAGACAAATTCTGAGCCAAAAATGACTTCCGTTCCGGCTCAAAAGTCTAGTCAACTTCCTTACCCATCAAGAATGCATGATGAGAAGCTCAAAGACAAAACCAAAGAACAAATGGAAAAAAATTTTCAAATTTTCAATGAATTGCACTTTGATATAAGCTTCGTTGATGCTCTCGTTCTAATGCCCAAATTTGCATCCACACTTAAAGGCCTACTGAGCAACAAAGATAAGTTATCTGAAATGGCTAAAACCCCTCTCAATGAGCAATGCTCAGCGGTCCTTCTCAAAAAGCTTCCTAAAAAGCTTGAAGACCCTGGCAGGTTTTTACTCCCGTGTGATTTCTTGGGGATGGTTCAATGCTCCGCCTTGGCCGATCTTGGCGCTAGCATTAATCTTATGCCACTCTCAGTATGGAAGAAACTTTCTCTTCCGGAACTTACTCCTACTTGTATGACTCTCGAGCTAGCGGACTGTACCATAACTCGTCCACTTGGGATAGCCGAGGATGTCGTGGTAAAGGTAGGGAAGTTTCATTTTCCTACTGACTTTGTAGTAGTAGACTTTGATGCAGATCCTAGAGTTCCCCTCATCTTAGGGAGAGCTTTCTTGAGAACGAGCCGTGCTCTAATTGATGTATTTGCGGAAGAGTTGACTATACGGGTTGATAACGAAGAACTCACGTTTAATATCAACCAGAACTCCAAACCTCTGAACAAACATAGTGTTGCCACAATCGATCAAAAATCTAAAAGAATCGATGCAACACTCTCTAATTTCACGGTTAAGAGGAGTCACCAAAAACGTGCTGAGCTAAAAGCTCTAAAAATCAACCCTGGTTCAAACAAATGGTTTGAAAGTTGTACCAAGGGAGTCATGAGTATTCTTGATGATGATGATCTAGAATCGGAGACTTTATCGGAAGTGGTGGAAATTTCTAGCTCTAAGAGCACACCACTTGTCCCACCTCCGGAATCAGTTTATCGTATTGAGTTTGTTAACTCTGTAGGTGAAACTGAACTCTCTTCAAAAGATCCATCATCCATTTCATCTCCAGATCCAATTGTTTCCGACTTTTCCATTCCTTCTCTCACTTCGGATGAGGAAGATGATAATTTTTGGAATGAAGTCGATGCTTTTCTAAGTGATGAGTCAATCCCAACAGAGGTTGATGATTCTTACTTGGATTCAGAGGGGGACATCCTTTTTCTTGAAAGTTTATTAAACGAAGAATCGTCCCCAAACCTCCCTCCCGGAAATTCCTTTGATAATCACCATAAAAGCTTCAAATATAAGCTTAAAAATGTCAAAAATGGTGATTTACTTCTTTCTGATGAGGAATGGACATGCATTGTAATGCACATATTTATTCCATTCTTCACAAATGGTGTGGTTGCTCTTTCCCTTTTCTCTTTCGGGAATGAGGACACCATCTTTGACCCCGGTATTATTCTTTATAGTTTCTACTATTAAAAATACCGGTTGGATCTCGTCGGAGTGGAACTTTCTGATGTTCATGTGTTGATTAACACTGTGAATGAAAGTCCGATTGAGATTGGTTTTCCACGTTACTTTCCCCATGAACCAATGAATGCGGGGATCGAGTCAAGCTAGTGACTCGGGAATCAAAAATAGTAGCACACACCATATGGGTTTTCACCCATATTTCTGTCTTCTTACCCCCTTTCTACCACCCTAGTGTGGGGGAGTTTCCCCACGCTGTTGTATATAAAATCTTAAGTAAAAAAAAAAAAAAAAAAAAAAAAAAAAAAAAAAAATCTTCTTTTAAAATGGCCGTAGTATTTCCCTTTTACGTTCTATGTTTCGGCATAACCGCCGGTACTTTGAATATTGAGGGCAATATTCATTTCTAAGTGTGGGGGGGAATTCTCACGAATTTTATCATATATTATCCACCCAATTCCCCCGTTTTTGGCCAAAATTTTTTTTTGGAGTAAGTGTTTTTTACACTTACTCAATTGGTTATCAGTCCGCCATGTTTGATAAACAAAAGGATTGGCTAATCCAGGAGCAAACGGCTCTTGGTAAAGATATATCAAATCCGTTTACGGCTTGCAATTTGCCCAAAATTGTATGGTATTCAGCTCACCATATCCTAAAAAGTGAAGAGTTGGCTAGCCCGCAAGTTTATGGCTTGTGGTAAAGGCAGTGGAAAAACCATAATTGGTAATCAGCTCACCAAAGATAATACTGATAATTTATCTAAGAGTTGGCTAGTCCAGAGCAAACGGCTTCTGGTAAAGACAAATCAAAACCGTTGAAAGCTGGTGGTTTGCTCAAAATCATTTGGTTATCGTTGTACCAAGGTTCTTACTTGAACTGAAACAATTGGCTACTCCAGAAGTGATGGCTTTTGGTAAAGAGTTTCAAAACCATTATGTTTTCTCAAAGATTGCTAGGGACTAGCAATAGTTTAGTGTGGGGGATTGATGAGTGTCTAAATACTCATCATTTTTATACAATCTAAACTGCAAAATCATCTGAAAACACTTAGAAATGCATCAAAATGATGAAAATATCACAAATCAGTGTTTTATGTGTTTTAAATGCAAAAATATCAAAATCAGATGAAAAATGATTCAAGTTTGCAAAATTGGCAGTTTTAGTCCCCCAAGTTTTAAAAGTTGTCAAATCTAGTCCCTGGAATTCAAAATGTGGAATTTTATCATTCAAGGTCCCTAAAATATTCTAAGTTGTCAAAAATGATCCTTGAATGATTCTTTGGTCAAATGGCAGAAAAGGTCCCTAAAGTTTGAAAATTGCAAAAATAGTCCTTCGACATTTTAAAATGGAATTTTATGCAAAAGTGGTCCATGTACTATTAATTTATGGCAAGTTTGGTCCTTGTGATAAGTTTGGAAAGTTGGCAAGATCAGTCCTTCATGTTTAGCAGATTTGCATATTTGGTCCTTGTATACTACTAAACTAAACCGGCCCTTTTGTTATTTCAAACAACAAGCCCAAATCCAATCCCTTGGCCCATATCCAACCCAACCCCGTTTAATATTAACCCACCGGTCAACAAAAGTCAAAAAGACTTACGCGCGCCTAAATACCAGGGTTACTGTTCACCCATCTCTCCCACCACTGAAACACCAAAACCAGCCATGTTTTTCCATGACTTTTTCCACCCCCCCCCCTTACATTGTCCCCTCCACTTCCACTAACACCCAAATTCCTTTAATTGACTCAAACCCACCCTCATTAATGTCTAAAACCTGCTCAAGAATTTTGGCGCCAAAATGACACTTGGAAGGTTTTGATGATTTTATGCAATCCAATGGCTGGAAATTGGTGGGATAGATTCAGAGGACATGGTGAAGTGCAAAAAGTCTATAAAGAGGAGCTAAGAAGCAATGTATCTATCTATCTAGTGTAACTTTAATTTCTTAATGTCGTTTTTATCATTTTAAGAATTCTAGTGTAATTTTAAAGCTTTCAAGTACTGTTCCAGCTATTTCAGTGTATTGTAAAACTTTTTCAATTATCAGTTTCAAGTTTTAATCATATCTCAAGTTTATGCAAAATTTCATGTTTATGCAAAATCTCATGATAGTTCAAATGTTGTTTTTAGTTGTTTGTATGGACTAAAATAGATCATATAGGTTCCTAGAAAGCTTATTTAAGCTTTTAGATACCTTAAAATTTAGTTTAGAATCAAAAACAGAAAAATCACAAAAATACCAATTAAATAGTTTAAAATTCAAAAATCATATGGAAAAGGTGTTCACAGCTGGAGCAGGGTGAATTGTGGATGGCCTTGGGTTAGAAGCTTTGTGGAAAGCTATTAGGATTGGTATTGGTCATTGGTTCTTGGTTTTCACTTGGATAAGCATTTGTAAGCACTTTTGATTATCTTGGCATTTTACTGTTGTAATTGTTCATAAGCTTAAATTTCTGTTTCTTTGTGTTAATTAGTTATAGTTAAGTCTAGTTGATCATTAAAATCAGTAGGTTGTTCTTTTAAATTTGTATTTTGTAAAAATCTCATTTGGACAGTTAAATCAGTATAATCATAATTCTTGTGTTTCATATTGTTAGTCCTGTTGGTTCATGCTTATTTAGTCTCATGTAATGATATCATAAGGGTTTGAATCAGTTTCATGGACTTGATATGTGATTTGCTTTAAAAAGTTCCAATACAGTCATATAAGTGGTGTTTGGTTTAATTTGCTTCACTGTGTTAAAGCTTGTACTTTTGGTTGTTCTGTGTTCACTTTGGTCATAATAACTCACTGTAACAAGAAAAACCAGTGGTCTTTTGGGTAATAGTCAAAATCACTTTTAAATTCACTTAACTAGCTTACTGTTAGGAGTTAGCTTGTCAAAATCATCAAAGTAGCTTAAAATCTGTTAACCTAGCTTAAATTAGTCTTAATATAGCTTAATATTACATAAACAGTAAGTAGTATTGAATCAAAGTTCAAATAAGTCAACCCTTTCATTATTGTCAAAAAGTCAAATTTTCATTTGGGTCGTTTTTGAATAAAATAGATCTTTTTACTGTGTGTTTATTAGTGAGATTCAGCTTATAAGCTTTTGGGATATTAAAGTTCAGTTGATATACTAAATTAGAAAAATGTTAGTTCTCTGTTCATCAGCTTTTTAAGTGCTTATTTTCCTGCTTCTTTTGGGTACCTAGTCTGAAAAGTGCCCTGTGCACAGTGAATGGCACCATTTTGAAAAGCTTGCACAAAGCTTAATAGTTGGTCAAATCTTGTGATCTTTGGTTCTTTGGGTAGCCAACCTAGCCATCTTGAGGTCTTAAGCCTTGTTTTTCATTTTGAAGCTTGTTTGGTAGGGCTGCTATAAGCTTAAAGCTTGTCCCATTTCTGTTTTAATCATAAGTGCTTATTGTCTTTATAATAGCTTTTCAGTGTGCTTCTTTGTATCTCCTATCTTCATTTCTGTTCATATAGCTTGTTTGCATCTATTTTGAGCTTCTTTTTCAGCTAGCAAGCTTGTTTGAGCTTATTTCCACAAAATAAGCTCTTAAGCCTACTGTTGAGCTTATAAGCTTGTCAAACAGCTTATTCTAAGTTTGTAAAATTTTTGTCTTTGTTAAAGTTTCATAATATCAGTAGTTAAGTAGTTTTCAAAAAGAAAATCCAGAAAAAGATCAATTTAAAATCAGTGATAGCATTTATTTAATAGGTTTTAGCTTTTTGAATTTTCTTTTTAGCTTATTAATAAGCAAATCTTGTTTTTCTATTTTTCTTAGTTTTCTGTCATCATATAGTATTTTTAGAAAAAGTTTCATAATTTTCCTAATCTATTTAGTATTTATTATAATTTTAAATAGTTAAAAATAGTAATTAATTAGTAATAAATAATTAAAAAGCATAAAAAATATCTTTTCAGTTTTAAAATTAGTTTTATCATATTTTAGATTTTTCCAAATTAAAATTTCATTTTTCCAGTTTTATTTTATATTTTCTAGTATTTAAGTGTATTTTAAATAATAATTAATTAGTAATAATTAGATAAAAAGTGTGAAAAATATATTTTTAGTTTTAAAATAAGTTTTATAATATTTTAGATTTTTCTCAATCATAGTTTTATTTTTCTAGCCTTATTTTGTATTTTCTTCTATTTTAGAGTATTTATTAAATAGTTAAAATAGTTTTTAATTAATAATAATTAATTAAATAGTTGTAAAAATAATTTTCTTTTTCTAATAATTTTCTTTTATTTTTAGGATTTCAAAAATGTCATTTTCATATTTTTAGGTCTTTTATTTCTTAGATTTCACCTTTTATTTTGTACGTGTACGTAGTTTTTAAACTTACGTTTACGTTTCTCTTATCTGATTGTTGTGCTTTCCAGTTCTGTATCCAATTCCTTTCCTATAAATCAGTAGTGTAATTTCTCATCCAAAACCTTTATTGGTCACTATCCTTAGTGATCACTCTATCATCTGAGTTTGTTTTGACACACCATTGAGTCTCCGTGGGACTTAACGACCCGGGAATTCATTATATTCTCTGATCTTCATTGTATTTGTGTTTTAAGCAGTTTTAAGCTTCTTACGGTTAGCCATTCACAAGTGGCTAGCTTGTGTGAGGTAGCTTGACTGTTTTCAGCACATATCAGACTTGCTTGCAAAAGAAGTTTTATTTATTAGTCCTTAGTAGAGATTTGTAAACCCTAATCCTCTAGTATATAAAGAGGACATGGGGTGTAGGTTTTAATTAAGTCTTCCATAATGTAGACGTCTAGTAAAGGTGTGTGTGTGTCCTAGGCGTATAGTCTTGTAAACGCCTAGGTTATTAGTTTAGTTAGTAGACGTGTTCCTATAAACGTCTAAGATTAGTTAGTGTTAGTGAATAAAAACCTTGTGTCAATAACATAATTGTTCTTTGTTATTCCGTTGCGTATGTATATGTTATTGTTAAACCCTAAGGCTCATAAACGATCAAGAAACTATCTTCATCACGTTTTTAGTTTCTATCATTGGTTACACAATTTTGGGCATCTGTTATCAAACGAAGTGACACAGAAATTGTAGCGGCGATTGATGGAATTGAGTATGTGGTGACTGAGGATTTGATTAGAACACAACTTCGTTTGGATGATGAAGGTGGGGTATATCACACTAACACTGAAGAGATACTTGCTGGGTTAAGAGTTGTTGGTTACCAAAGTACTAACACAGATATGTGGCACAAGAATAAGTTTTGCCCCATGTGGAGGTTTTTGGTGCATACCTTACTTCAGTGCATAAGCAACAAGTCAGGCGGATGGAATCAATTTTCTACTCAATTGGGTTGTGGTATTGTATGTCTTTCACAGGGTTTAACTTATAATTTCTATAAGTTTATTTTTGATAATATGGTTGAAAATATTCAAAAGAAAAAGCATAAGTTTCTAATGTACCCCAGGTTTTTACAAATGATATTAGACATAACAACCCAAGACAGAGTCTTTTGCCCCATAGGAGCTCTTAGTGCTAAACTGTTTGCTTCCATGAAAACTCCTTATGTTGGGGCACATCACCTTTTGCTAGAAGCTATGTTGCCACATGGCAATGATGCTGCTGGTGAGGATAATGTTGCTGCTGATGGTAATCCATCAGTTACCATTGATGAGGGACCTTCCTTAGCTGCTGAAGCATCCAATGTTTCTCCTGACCAACCTCCACCTACTCCTTTATCTGTGTCACCTAGTCCTAGTCCACCACCTACTCATGTTGCTCCTGATGAGCTTGAACCTGAGTTTACTAGACTGCCCACACCTAGTGGAGCTGAGGACCCTATTACACTTACCTATGTATATGCTTTACTGAACAGGTATGTGAAAGAAGTTGATGATCTCAGAACGGAGCTTGCAGATACCAAATCCACACTTGGTGGTGAGATTGTCGTGTTGAAAAAGAAGCTTCAGGAGTTAGAAGCAAAACTTGGGCAAAACATCAAAAGGAAGTTTGTGGTTTCCTCTGATGAAGAGCAGGCGGATATACATTTGGAGTCTCTTGATTTATTGGCTAATGTTGCTCAACAGACTCATGATTCTTCTCCCATTGCTGCTGAATCCTCAAAGGAACCTATTCAGTTTAAATGAAGAAGGAGAAGACAGTATTTGAGAAAGGATTCCACTGAATCTTCTAAGGTGCCAAGTGTTGATGATGCTACTATTACTGGTGATCATCCTCTGACTGACGCACACATGGTTGATGTTGCCTCTGAATAAGGTCATGAATCATCTTTGCAAGAACAACCATGTCCTATATCTTCAGCAGATACTCATGAAATATTTGTTGCTGGGAGAACCTTTGTTGTGGAGCCTGATGCTGCTGTATCTTCTCAACATGTTCCTCCTGATGCTGCAATGGGTGTTCCTTCTGAGAATATTGACACAGTTCCAATTGTTGATATTTCTCATGATGATTCTTCTCATGAGCATGCTACCAATGTTCCTGCTATGCATATTTTTGACACAGGGAAAGGGGTTATGGTTGATGAAGATCTTGGTTCAGATCTTGTAACAAAAATGGAAAGGTTAGAGCAAGCTCGAATGCTAAAAGAGTATGAAGATTTGATGAAGAGTCAAGCATTGGCACAAAAGATAGCAGATCAGTTTACTACAACTTTGCCTCCTGAGAGACAAAGAGAATTGGATGCACAATCTATTAATTTTACTGATGAGCAATGGGATTCGTACACTCTTCATGCTGCTTCTAATCCTACTCTTGCTCAAAGCATTTTAGGAGCTGATTTTATTAGTGAAAACTTTGCTGCACAAATGATGGCTATTGGACAACAAAAGAAGAAAGCTGCAGCTGAAAAGAGAAAAGCTATTGCTGCACAAAGGGCTAAAGCTAAGAGGGAGAAACCATAGACTGCAGCACAGAAGAAAATGTATATGCGACATGTGGTGTATAATCAGAGCTCTGCTCTCTATCAATCTGGTTTGACAAAGAAGCAAGTCTGGGCTTTATCTGACTCTGACTTGACCAGTATGTACAATAAGATCATGAAGCATATTCCACCAGCTTCTAAAGTAAAAAGGATTGCGGGTGGTATGGATGCTCCAAAAGCCAAAAGACCCAAGAAAGTTGAGATTGTGGATTCTTTTAATGATGATAGCGCACAGCTGAGCACTCATGTTGTTTCTGCTGAGGAACCTACTGAAGGTGTACATTCTTCTAAGAGAGTACAATCTGGTGAACCTATTGTTGTTTCTACTGAAGCCTCACCCAGTGCTGCTGATACATCGATGGATACAAAGGAAACTACTAGCACTATTGAGCCTGATACTATTCCTTCTTCTGCATCTGCTGCACAAGAAGGATTACATATGTCTACATCTGATGCAGACATGGTTAGGAGAGCTGAACAAGAAGCTGCTAGAGCTAAACAGGCCAGAGAAGAACTTGATAAATTGTATGAAGAGGGTGGTTTTGTTCCAATTCCCTCTGTTTCTACATCTTCTCGTCCTGCTGAAGATGCCTCTGGTGCATCTGAGAAGGTACCTTCTTCTTTTTCTATGGGTATTTATATACCTGGTAGGAGGGGGAAAAGGATGTCTAAAAGGAAACACATTGCCATCAGGAGATATGTGATTAGCTGGGAAGAAGGCCTCTGGAGTTCATAAATCTCACAAGGGTGGTTCTTCTAAGCATTTGGACCTTAAGGCTGCTGATACAACATTTCTCAAAGTGGGTTCTTCTGCAACTTTTCCTGAGGGTTCTTATGGTGTGTTGACACAATGGACATTGACTGATGGACAGCTTAACACCATATATAGGTTGGATAACTCTTCTATGCAGTTTACTTTCTTGAAAGACATCCTTCATTTGGTGGATAGGCAAGATTTGATTACTCTCCATGGACTTGTCACACAATATTATGCCACTCATACACCACAGGGTTCTGGTTTGTACTTATTGGGAGATCTTCAAGTTCTTTTTGATTCTCAGTCTCCAAATGGTAAAGGGTATTCAATTTGGAAGAATTCACATAAGTGGAAGGTTGATACTTGGAGATGTTACCCTATTCCAAATGTGCATGTTGTGGAGACAAAGTATGGACTTTCTGTCTGTATGTTTTCTGATCAGCATTATCCTTTGACCATTAAACTGCTGAAACGTATGCTTCGAAGGAAATTGGAAGGTCCTCCTGATCTAGTGGGGAATGATATGACACATGTTGAACAATTGATTGGGTTAATCAAGTCAAAGCTTCTACAACACAAAGCTTCTTCTTGATTCTGGTATTTTGTATCCTTTCATTCTTTGTTTATATGTATTTCTTTCTTTCTTTGTTTTATTATTCTTAGTTAAAAAATATATATATATATATATATATATATATATTTCTTTGTATCTTCAGTTTTATTGTATATAACTTTTTGATGGTTATCAACTCACCAGATGTGACTTGTGTACATCCAAGAGTTGGCTAGTCCAAAGGGTACAGCTTTGGTAAAGACACATCAAATCTGTTGATAGCTGTAATGGTTTGCTCAAAATCATAGGGTATGCAACTCACCCATGCTTAATTGCTGAGGGTTGTATGGTCATCAATTCACCATGGCTTATTCCTTTTTAGAATCCAAGAATTGGCTAGCCTACAAGTATATGGCTTGTGGTAAAGGAAGTGGAATACCATATTTGGTACTCAATTCACCAAAGGTGATTCTTTCACCTAAGAATTGACTAGTCTTGAGCAAACGGCTACAGGTAAAGATATTTCAAATCCGTTTATAGCTGCTGATTTGCTAAAAATCGATGGTTATCAGTGTACCATAGTTTTCAAACTTAAACATTTGGCTACTCCAGTAGTAATGGCTATTGGTAAAGAAACATCAAATCTATTATTTTCAATGATTCACCTCTCACAGGAGTTAAAACACCTGGATGTGATGAGAATAGCATGAAACTAATATGTTTTGATGTACACTTTGTCATTTGTTGCTGCAAAGATCAGAGGTTTCAAGGTTTTGCATCATAGAGATGTGTGTGTTTTGTTTCTTTGCTACTGATGTTCGAATACAATCCTCTTGTTCTCAAGTGTTAACGATCTATCAAGAATCTTGAACTTAACCATGTCAAATTTAAGATTAGGGGAGGATTGTTGGGAATTCTCTAAATAAGAATTATGCTGAAGATACTGCTGACGAATTCTGTTGAAGTTCATGGATTCTGTCGAAGAAGTGTTTCTTCGGAAGTAGTAAAACCGTGTAGCTTGTTTCTGCGGATATAGTTATTCCGCGTATTTTATAGTTAGTTAGGATATGCATGAGCTTTATTAGGAAGTGATAATGTATATCTTCTTTTAGTTTTATGATTATACGTTTCTTGTGAAACGGTTTAGGTTTCCTTATCTATAAAAGGAACACATTAGTATGTATGATGTACGAGTTTGAAAAACAAGTTTTTAGTATTATTGAAAGATCCATAGAGGATCAAAGTATTCTTAGTTATTTGTGTTGTTACTTGTGTTTGTTTTCCGCTTTAGAATACAAGTAATAGAGACTTTCTATTAGTGTGTTTATGATTACATAAACATTACTAACGATTCACGAGCGCTCAAAGATCTATCAAGGTCTTAGGTTCAACACTTATAAAGGAATTGACGGATAAAATATACTACAATGGAGTCTAAGATCACTGGCATACAACAAATAACCGCTTCTCAGGATGACACAATCAGAAAGTTGCAGCACAGGGTAAGAGGTTCGGCGCGACAAGGGAGTCCAAGGGTTAACAGATGTAAAAGATATTGCTGATTTTGAAACCCCTTTTAGCGATCAAGGATAAGCTTCAAAGGAGAAAGAAGAGAATGGCAGATACGGCAAAAAAACTGTCGATTATGGTTCAGATTCTGAGATGGAGCATACAGATTATAGCACTTTGGAAGCACCGTCCAAAAAGAAGGTATTTTGTGCCTAAGAAGAAACTTGATGATTTGGATTGTAAATATCAAATTTAGGGGAGGATTGTTTGGTTTTTTGGTTCTGTTGGACGAATTATTCAAAGTATGCATCAAATAGCATCTTTTAACAGAAACCACGGCTAGTGGCAATGGAAGAACTGCTGATAGATCAAAAGTTGTGGATAAAGTTTGTGAGTATCAAGTTTGTTAATACGTAAAGGAAAGTTTATGATTTGAGGGACAAATATCAAGTTTGTTCATACTTTAAAAGATGCCGTTTTTAAAGTTGCTATCATGAACTACCTGATTATTGAGTGACCGTAAATGGTAAAAATAGGAGGAAATGAAAAGTAAATGTATTACCTGTTAAACATCATTCCAAGGCATGGGATACCACGTCCCGTCTACATAAAACACGGGCATGCCATTTTGAAGAAGAATATGAACAAAGTAACTACTAACCATCGCCCAGTTAGCATTCTGAGGTCGTACGTGCCACATGTAGTCAACCCATAGGTCTATATGCTGCGAATTTGCCACAAATAAAATACCAATTTAAGAAATGGTGAAAATCAACAACAGGGTAAAAAAGAAAATCTGAATAAGAATGCGTATATAAACTAACCTCCTCAGTTAGCCAACCTTTTCTAGCAGGGTCTAAGAAAACTAAGTGAAGCCAGAAATTGCAGTCTACAGTATAATCATCTGACCATGGAAATTTACACCGGTGTCTATCAGGATCACAGAGGAATTCTTCAATCTCATCACACAGCCAAATAGTTTCGACATAATGAAACCATCTACTTAGATCCTAGAAAACAGGTTCAATGTATTAGTTTGACAGAGCATTATTGATAAGCAAGTATATTGACAAGTTTGTAAAAAGTATCACAATACCTCTACCCAAGGTTTCACTCTGTTAAGATCCTCAGCAATAGTTGGGTCGTTCATGTTAGGACCGTGTTTTTTTATTTTACGCCGTTTAACTTGCAGATTTTTTTGTGGCGAAACAGGTTCCATGAGAATCCTCTTGTCGGGTGGTAACCGACTTAAATCCTTTTGAAAATGTGACGAATTCATAAACGCGCGTCGTTTTTTCTTCTTCTCCTCCTCCAACTTCAACATGTCAGCTTCTTCCAATCGCAACCTATTAGCCTCTTCCAGCCTTTAGATGTTGGCCTCAGCATTCAGCTTCTCTTCTTCCAACTGTAACCTTTCTTCCTCTGCCAACGCGAATCTCAATTCCTCTAAAAGGAGATACTCCTGGAACAGGCTAGCGCTGATGACATTTGTATATAACGGCCATACAACTAAATGCAAAGAAGAAATATTAACCTGAGCAACGTCCACGTCAGATTCTGGCAAGTCGATCAGTTTGAGATAAATGTTGTTAAGTGAATCGGAAAAGGCCGTCCTTGTGTTTGGAAAATGTGACTCAAAATCAAGTTTGTCCTGTAAAAAAATATGCATGAAATTTCTAAAAATAAACAATGGCAGCGAGAAATAACTATAGATTAATTGAAAGGAATACCCGAAGACCACCAGTTCTGTCATGTGCAAGAACCTGTGAAGGTCTAAGTGTTAGGAAATTCCGGCAGGTGATGTTAAAAAAAAAGTGAATCCACTATTCTTATATTATAATGAATATAAAGAGAACCTGAATAATACACTCAAGTTTAAAAACTTGGCGATTCAGACAGGAAATTACATGATCCTTAAGGCTTTTTGTTCTGGAACTACTTCCACTCTTGCATTGTTTTGAATTTACTTTCAAACCAGTTTTCGCATGTTGCCGTGACTTTTCCAGCCTCGAAAAGTAGGTATCAACAAGGCTGTGCTGGGTCCTGACCGGTGGTCTAGGAACGTAGTCATTGAAAAAATCTTGGCGATCTATCCACCATGCACATTGGAACTCATGTATAGTAGGTCTCAGATCAGTAATTGTAGTTGAATCCTAAAGTTCAGTAATGGTTCAAAAAAAATATATGGTTTAGTTAATTACTTTGAGATACATACGACACCATTTTATAAGGGATTCGTAATTAAAGTCATAAACTGCTAGTTCTGGGCAATCACTGTAAATAATATTTCCACTGATAGCTAGCTTGAAAATACTGCTAGTTCTGGGCAATCACTGCTAGTTAGTTTCTGATGATTGTGGAAACTATAAGAGTTGTTTTGTAACTTTTTGGTGATAACATATTTATTCCCCAAATCACTGCTGAGGCAGGGCAGTGGAAACGTAAGAACGACGACCCAACCAATGGCAACTCCTAATGTGAATAGTTCTTTGCAATTCAACACAGGTGGAGGAATCCCTAGACAACTGGCTAATTTGGGGGACATAGATGTTCATGCTAGGTCTGATGTAATGTTAGACACATCTCGAATAGATGAGGGTAGTTTGGAACACCAACATGATTTGACGACTAATGGCTTTCTACATGATGACAATTCCAATGATCCACTTCTAGGACCAGGTTACACAGGTCAAGGTGGTGAGGATAATATGAAACTCAATCTCAAATTGACGGATATATTCACAAGTATGGAGTCAAAGATCACTGGTCTTAAAAATTCGACAACAACTCGCGCTGAAACAATCAGGAGGTTCAAAGCACAGGGTAAGTGTTTTGGAGAGACTACGAAGGCCAAGGTTCCATGCATTCAAGAAAGTGAAGAAACTGGGAAAGAAGGCAAGCTGCAATATGATTAAAAGTTTAGATGATGCATCCAAACAGGGGAAGAGTGAGAGTACAAATTCAGGCGACGCATGGAAGGTCAAGAAGCAGTACTGGATGATTCTTTAAAGGCTGCAGTTGAAGAAAAGGATACGGAAGTGGTGCAGGCAATCAGTGGCAGTGTTGCTGCATCCGCTGATAGTATTGAAGTAACCACTGCTGCAATAACTGCTGGTATTATTATAGCCACTGCCAATTCAGACGTTTCAAGCCCAGAGGCAACATCTACTACAATTATAAGCACCACAATAACACCAGCACCAAAACCAAAATAAGCTTGAGAATGAGGTTGCCATATAATTGCTCAACATAAAGAAATCTGACCCTATCCCTGCACCCAAGCCTATTGCTAAAAGTCTACAGATTGGTGAAACTGTGCAGAAAGGTGTAGTTACTGAACCTGATATTGGAAAGGGTAAAGGGATTGCAGAGCCAACATTGAAGTTTAAAAGTAGAGAGGAGCATATAGCCTTAATTTGCAGTGTACAAAATCAACTAATCCAATTGTTCATCCACTGCTGAGAAAGATTGAGAATATTGCTGATTATGAAATTCATTTGGCCATCAAAGGCAAGCATCAAGGTAGAATGAAAAGAAAGGCAGACAGATAAAAAGCATTTGATGAAGAATATGAGTCTGATAAGATATTGTGTGCTTAGATAGGTGGAAATGGAACATCTAATTTTGTGTGTAGGTTTACTTTTTTTTACCTATAAACAATAAATAAATAACAACAAAGTTTAACTGGCTTACGTTTGAAAAAAGGTTCGAACGATCAGTTCTTTTAAAGATGGACTTCCTAGACCAGGCAAGTGCTCTTGGTATCACATTTGGATGTTTAATCCACCAAGCATGATATTTTTCAAACGACTCAAGGATCCACACCTATGAGAATAAAAAAATAAAAAATGAAAATAAAACATAAACTTATATACAAATCAGTAAAAATGTTAAGTTGGAAAATGGATACCTGAAACCCAAACACAAATCCAGACATTGTGTATGTTGGACAATGCTTTGGATCTTTCTTCAATCTTAAAAGGTGGTCATCCGCGTGCTTATCAAATACATTATGAAGTTGGTCATATAAATGAGTCCAAATATGCTCACCCCATGGAAAAGCATTCCAATCATCTAGATTATCAACTAACCTCATCAGTGTATCATCCACCTCGCATGTCAACAAACGACCCATAAAGATCACCTCTAAGGCTAACAAAAGACAAAGACGTACAACATCTTCATCAGATATTTGTCGAAACCGCTCTTCATCCTCGATAACACCAATAACATCTAAGTTGGTTAGAATATACCCTTGCTTGTTAGGAAATACCATGTTACAAAAATTAAGAGAACCAGATGTATACAACCCAAAGCTTAGAGATCCAAACCGCATACCGGTCATTAGACAAAACTCACGACGACCAAAATGTAAAGCATGCCCTTCAATGTAAAAAATAAAGGGCATATCATTGTGAGAATCGTCGACTTTATGCTGTTTCCTTAGCATATAATCTATGATGTGCGTTTCATGTTCAAAAAACAACAGATCAATCCATCTTCCAAAGCAGGTATTCCTAAACAAGATGCGGCGTCTTGCGTCTAACTTTTGCTTTATCAACCAAAAGTAGTTCAGTTTACTGGTAATGATTAACTTAGCTTCATAGTCCTAAAAAGGGTCAAAAAAAATTAAATCAGACCATGGATGGAATCTATACCAACGTCGTAAACAATTGCGTATACGATGCATATAAACCACTCCTTATTAGTCTAGAGAGTGCCACTAAAATTTTTAATGAACCAGGTTATGTTACATACCTAACAGACGACATCTACCGTATTTAACCCTACATAATTACGAATCAGACATACATAAAAGAGGAGAAATCAAAGGTATTAATCGAATAACAACAACGATTTGTTGAAGCATATAACCAATTGGAAATAAATAATGTACAATAAACAACAAGGAAAATATTTACGTACCAAATTTGGCCACATTTTTTAAACAAACTTGATCAATCCAATGTGGGTTGCACTCAACAGTGTACCTTTATAGCTGGTGACATAACTGACGATACAAGGAAAAGAGGGACTGACGAAGAAGACGGTCTCATTTGTGAAAACAACTTAGTTACAATGTTTTTATGCGAGAAGCAAAAACAGAGAAAAACGGTAACTATGAATGTTTTTGTGCGAGTGGGAAATTGATTTTGAATACATATGAAATGTACTTTCACTATTCAATTGTGTATGTTCTATGTAATGTAAAATGACCAAAATATCCTTTTTTTAAAATACGGTTGCCCAGCGATTTTTGGTTGGCCAAAAAACAATACCTTACACATACGGGACACTTGTCACAATTTCGATGAGTTGTCCAATGACAGCGGTTGCCCTCGATTTATTATCAAATTAAAAATAAAAGTGGTCCTGAAAGTGATAAGCCTCAGGGCGCGCGGTCTATTTGCGTCATTTTTGTTAGGAATTAGAAATTCCAGGTATTAAAGAGTCGGTCACCTCAAGTATATGTAATCGTTAGAAAGCTCGTAGTCATAGGTCTTTTAAGTTAAGTAGTTATTTAGTTAAGTAACACCGTGGAGGACGGACGGGTCTTTACCCACTGTATGCCTGATCCACAGCCCGTAGTGTGGCGAATTATGTAAGACTATAAATACTCTCTACCTTCCAAGGTAGAGAGTTGGAGCTCATAATAATATCTTTCACTTTCTCTCACTAAGTTCCCTAAACCTCTAACTTTCTCTCTCTAGAATTTCATCTTATTCGCCACCTTGTGTTATGGTTTGATGTGTATGTGAAAAGTTATATCTTACAATTGGTATCAAGAGCCATGGTTAGATCATATCTTGCACATCTTTGGATTTATAGTGGTTTTTAGGTGGTTTTTGAGTTTGAAAAAGTTTAGTGGTTTTTGCATCATTTGGTTGATTTCTTGTGTTAAAGTTTGAATTTTGTTGGTACTTTTATGTTTAGAATCATCAAAAGTGTTTAGGTTTTCATTTGGCAAGCTTGAATCATCTTGGTTGGGTTGTTTTTGGATTGAAAAGTGAAGGTTATTTGGTTTTTCAACCTGGCGAATTAGCTCTCGGACTTGTTTTCTTGGTAGCGACTTACAGTTATAAAATCTAGCGAGTTAGAGCTAGCGAGTTACAGTACAAGTAGTGGAATCTCCACTACGGTTAGCGACTTGTGGTAGCGAATTAGTCTGTAGCGAGTTGCTCTTTAGCGACTTGCATATCTAGCGAATTGTGTAGCGAATTACTGCACAAATTTGGCTAGCGACTTAGTCTGTGGCGAGTTACTACTTAGCGAATTGCTCTTCTGTTGGCGACTTGGGATTCTAGCGACTTAGACGTGTAGCGAGTTAAGGGTTAGCGACTTAGTGCACTAATTTCTAGCGACTTAGTGCATTATTTGGTAGCGAGTTAGCATCTTATCATCTAGCAACTTGAGTGATTGTTTACGGTTTTCTCTTGATTTAGTAAAATCCCGTGAAAGAATCTATTTCCCGGTTTAATCATAGAGTCATAAAATCCCGTATAATCTGTTAACATGTCTACCAACATTCCCACTGTTCCCACTGTCATCTCCACTGTTGCCGAGGATGTTCAAGCAGCTGGCTCAGATACTCGTCCACCAATGCTTGACAGAACTGACTACGATTCTTGGGCTCAACGAATCAGATTGTATTGCCTTGGAAAGGAAAATGGTGTCAACATTCTCAAATCCATTGATGAAGGACCATATCGGGTTGAGACGACTAGAGACATACTTGATACTAATGAAGATGGTACTCCTGTCTACGGAATGGACAGACCTAAGATGTACAATGAGCTTGATAATGAGGAGAAAAAGAGATTCGATGCAGATATCAGGGCTTCAAACATTGTTCTTCAAGGTCTTCCTAAAGACATCTACAAGCTGATCAATCATAACACTGATGCAAAGGCTGTTTGGGATAACGTTAAGATGCTTCTCTCAGGTTCAGAATTAACTATGGAAGACAGGGAATCCCAACTCTATGATGAATTTGAGCACTTCAAGATGAAACCAGATGAGAGTGTCTATGAGTACTATGTGAGATTTCATAAGTTAGTGAATGACATGAGGAACATCAAGATGACTATGCCTAACATTCAGTTGAACTCAAAGTTTGTGAACAACATGAATCCCGAATGGCACAAGTTTGTCACATCTGTGAAACTCACTAAAGGATTGAAGCATACAAACTATGAGCAACTCTATGCCTTCCTCCTTCAGAATGAGAGACATGCTATGTTTGAAAAATTGATTCTCAATCAGTTCAAAACTAACCCAGGAGAGACAAGCTCATCTAATGATTCAACTGCCTTCTACTCAAACATTGGAATCACAACCAAAGCATCACAAGTCATTCCCTTGGGTAATGGTAATCACAAACTCATCCCTGATCCTCAGTTCAAACAAGCTGATGCTGATGCACGCGTGGATAACATCGTTAATCAACTAGCTCTACTCATTAGTCAAAACATGAACTCTCTCCCACAAACCAACAACAACCAACGAACTGCATCTAACCCACATAATCAAGCCACTGTTAAAGATGGAAGGATCGTGGTGCAACCAGTTCAGGAAAGACAGTATGATCAGGGGAGAGGTGGAGCTGGGAGAGGTTATGTTGGAAACCAGAATCGAGGAAGAAATGGTAACCAAGGTCATGCTAAGCCAATCAAATGCTTTAACTGTGGTGGTGAGGGACACTTTGCAAGGAACTGCACATCTCCAAAGCGTCCACAAAATGCCGAATACTTCAGAGATAAGATGCTGCTGGCTCAAGCTCAGGACAATGGTGCTACTTTGAATGAAGAGGAACTGCTGTTTCTTGCTGAAGGCAATGCCAAGACCTATGATGCAGATGTAGATGAGCAGCCCATTCAGGAGATAGGTCACAATCATCAAAATGCCTTTCAAGTCGGTGACTGTGATGCATACGATTCTGATGTAGATGATGGACCTACTGCACACACAATCTTTATGGCTAGCATCTCTCCAATGGCTTCTTCCAAGATCTCTTCTTCACCACAAGCTGGCCCATCCAGGGACAAACTCATTTCTGAGGTATTAAAGCTATATGATGATGTTGATGTGCAACAGATGCATGACAAAGTACAACCAACCGAAACTTTTGAATCAAATATTGAAAATACGGGTAATATCAATATTGTCCCATATGATCAATATGTGAAACAAAGTGAAAGTGAAGTTGTACCTAGTGATGCATCTTCTGCAGTCAACAATGACTATGCTTTTGATGAATTCACTGCATGTGCTCCTGATGATTCCATTATCTCTGAACTAAATGCATATAAGGAACGTGTTGCCATTTATGAACAACGTGCAAAATTTGAGTTGACCACTCGTGAGCAGGAGATGGATGACCAAGTACGTACAGTAATTAGAAAAAGTAATTTTAGAGAAGAAGTATTGAAACAAGAATTAAATTCTTTGCAAGAAAAACTTTCTAAAACAGCTAAGCAAAAACAAGAACTTCAAGAAAACGTGAAAATGCTTAAGCAAGAATTTAATGCAAAAGAATCAAAGCTCTTGAGAGATTTTTCTAATCTGAAAACTTTGAAAAACAAACTTGAAAACAAGTTGTACATACAAGGAAACACCATTCAGACTGCTCACATGGTCACCAAACATCGAGTATTAAGCGATAAGCATAGCATTCCCCTTGTTGAGGAACCAAATCCTGAGGTAATCAAAAAGGCTAGAAATACTCAAAAGGTGATTTATGATGGTAATGAAATTCTTAAGCCTAGGCAGAAACCTAGTTGCGTTGAGTGCACGGAGGAAGATAAGAAATCAGATGAAGTCACTAGGGAAAGGATGAACAAAAAACTAGATGACCCCAAATGCAAAGAGAAGAACATAAATATCACTCCTCATGATTATAAGAAGGAAAACTGGATTGCATTAAACAAGTTTAAGCCTCAGACTTTGTTGACTCCCGAACAAGTCTTCTGGAAAATGGATTTAGATAAGCAGAAAGCCGAAAATATTGTAAAAACAAATCCTCCCCTTTGGAAAATGCCTAAAGCTACTGTGTATCCTCCTAACACACCAATGCATCTTGTTCCTAGAACAATTGCCACTAAAAGCAATATCTTAATTAGCCAATACGTTATTTTTCAACTATTTGTTGATTTTGAGAAAACTTGCAAGAAAAGGATCACACCCACTGGCATAACTGAAGGAGAAAGGGGTTTTGAACAAATGAAAGAATGTTATTTAACTGAGGTCATGCCCTTCTTTAAACTTTTAAAGGATCACTTTGAGAGTCTTAAAAAGGGGATAGAAACAGACATTAAGGGGATGGAAAAGGAATTTGATGCAATAATAGTTGAAATTAGTGATTATGAGCGTGCATTAAAATATAATGAGATCGAGAGGAAGAACCTGCATACATTGAATGAGAATCTTATTACTGAATGTGTTGCTCAAGATGTCTTTTTTACTGCTTCAAATTGCTCTATTAATGCTTCCAAATTTCATGAACTATCTGTGGCCCTGAAAGTCTCCCATGATCGTGTCATTGAGCTTGAAAAAACTAATTCTAAACTTAATGAGAAAATTGAACTGGATGATCATGACAATTTGGTTAAACATTTTTCTAAACTAGAAGTTGAGTATTTTAATCTACAACTAAAATATCAACATCTCAAAGAAAATGTCAAAACTTCAAATTTCAAGACATCTTCAGATGTTCCAGAGTTTGATGCAGTTTTTCAAATAAACAAACGAGATGAACAGATTCATGCTCAGTGTAACACGATCAGAAAGTTGAAAGTCCAAATCTCTCAATTAAAGGGTCAAACGAACAATATGACAGGTTCCCAAATGCCTCCTTCTTTAGATTCTCAGAATTCTCAAACGTTTCATCTTCAAAACCTAGTAAATGCTTTACAAAAGGAAAACGAAAGTTTCCTTGAAGAGAATGAAAAGGTTAAACGTCATTTCAATGAGTTGTTTGAATCAATTAAAGTCACTCGTAACAAAAACAACGAACAAATAACTTCATTGCAAAAGGAAATTGAGAATCTGAAGAGTCAGGTAAAAGGGAAAATGCCAATGATCAATGCGGAGAATGTTGTATCTAAGGTTCCCTCTGGTAATAAATCTACTTTATCTGTGACATATGTCCCCCCTCACCTAAGGAACAACAAACTTGCCATTCAAACATATTTCTCATCCCTTAAGGATTGCTTAGAATGCCTGCGTGAGATTGTTGAAGAGGATAAGCTAGAGAAACCTCATGATAATGCAATTGGACATGCATGCTTATATGCCAAACGATCTCAAGAAATCTTAGAATGTTTGATCACTATATGCCCAAAGACATTAGGTGAGAGAGTTAACCCCTTGATTCCATGCTCAATGCCTAAGGCCAAACATGACATGCACTCGATTCCCAATAGTTTGAATGTGAGGAGTAGTGCACCAGTGAGTAGTTCAGATTTTAGATCTGTCAATACTAGGAAAGTGAACTCAAATGTGCCTTCTAGGAGTACTAATCTCAGTACCTCTAATGTTAAGAAAGTGAACCTGAGTGCACCTGCATGTAGTTCAGATCCCAGCACATCTAAACAGGTGGTGCAAAGAGTAGTAAAACAAACTAATGTTCCCATTCCCTCTACAGGAGTAATCAGTGACATTAAAGGGAGCAGGTCAAAGTCTCAAGACAATACAAGGAATGATAGGACCTCTCAAGCTAAGAATGTGCACTGGAAGAGAGTAGAAGAACAATCTAGGAACCTTAAGTTTGAATCGAATAAAACGAATCGTGTTGATTCTAGTATTAGCCATAGGCGTACTGTGATTAATTCGAATTCTGATGCTATTTGCAAACCTTGTACTGATGATTGCTTGAATTCTGTTTCTAATCATGAATGTGATGTTAATGTTTTGCCTAATGATGTTAATTGTCCAGTTAATGTTGTTAATGCTAAAATTCATGCTAAAAAGGCTAAAAGGCAAAAGCGAAAGAGAGTTAGAAAACAATGGAAACCCACAGGAAGAACATTCAGCAGAATAGGCTTTTATTGGATACCTGTTGGTCATAAGACTAATCAGATAATGCCCACTAGAAAATGGATGCCTACTGGTAGAACTATTCCCTTAAGAAGTGGTCACACTGTAAATAGGGCTAATACAGACACTAGTATTGCATCTATTCACAATGATTCCATTCCTTCACTGTCTGATATGAATGCTTCTATTTCTGATGTGGGCGGTCCAACTGTTGCTACTAACCAAATGGAACCCATTCTTGCATGGGGATCCCAAATATCCAGTTATCCATTCTTGTCTGTGTTCAACTGCAGATCGTTCAAATCGTTCTGTGGTACCTGGACTCAGGCTGTTCCAAGCATATGACTGGAGACCGGTCACGGCTCATGAACTTCGTGAGCAAATTCATCGGGACTGTTAGATTTGGTAATGATCATTTCGGTGCTATTATGGGTTATGGAGATTATGTTGTTGGAGATAGTGTCATCTCCAGAGTGTATTATGTGGAAGGTTTAGGTCATAATCTGTTCTCTGTTGGTCAATTCTGTGATTCTGATTTAGAAGTGGCCTTCAGAAAACATACCTGCTTTGTTAGAGATCTTAATGGTAAGGAACTGTTGAAAGGAACTCGTGGCTCAAACCTTTACACTATCTCTATCGATGACATGATGAGAGCTTCACCAATATGCTTGTTATCAAAGGCTTCAAAAACAAAGTCATGGTTATGGCATCGTCGTCTCAATCACTTGAACTTCGGCACAATCAACGATCTTTCCAGAAAGGACTTAGTTGTAGGTTTACCTAGACTAAAGTATGAAAAGGATCATCTTTGTTCAGCATGTCAATTGGGAAAAAGCAAGAAGTATGCCCATAAACCCAAACCTACTAACTCTGTCACAGAAGTTCTTCATATGATTCATATGGATTTATGTGGACCAATGAGGGTGCAGAATATCTTTGGGAAGAAATATGTGTTAGTTGTGGTTGATGATTATTCTAGATTCACTTGGGTCAAGTTCTTAAGGACAAAGGATGAAACTCCTGATATCATCATCAAACTCATCAAACAGCTGCAGGTTAGACTAAACAAAACTGTCAGAATTATCAGAACAGACAATGGAACTGAGTTTGTCAACAAACAACTTAGTGAATTCTATGAAAGCGTTGGAATCAGCCATCAAAGAAGTGTTCCACGAACCCCTCAACAGAACGGTGTAGTTGAAAGACGAAATCGTACTCTTGTTGAAGCTGCTAGAACAATGCTGATCTACTCAAAGGTTCCAATGTTTCTCTGGGCTGAAGCAATTGCCACTGCATGCTACACACAAAATCGCTCCCTGATTCACACCACTCATGGAAAAACTCCATACGAACTTGTCCACAACAGGAAACCTAATCTATCTTTCCTTCGTGTGTTTGGCGCATTGTGCTATCCAACTAATGAGGGTCAAGACTTGGGTAAACTTAGAGCTAAAGCTGACATTGGAATATTTGTAGGATATGCACCCAACAAAAAGGGATACCGAATCTACAACAAAAGAACCCGAAATATCATGGAAACAATTCACGTTACGTTTGATGAGCTGACCGGTCAAATGGCTCCTGGACACTCCAGCTCAGGACCCGCACTTCAAAACAGTCCTATTGGTTCATCTCTTGTTCCAAACTCCTCTCAAGAAACTCCATATGTACCTCCATCTGAAGATGATGTAAAGAAACTGTTTGATCCCATGTTTGATGAACTGTATGAGTCTACTACTAATGAGGTGCTGATCCCTACAACAGAGGATGCTCATATTCCAGTAAATGAAGTCAATTCATCAGTCTCTATATCTGTAAGTCAAGAAGCACCTGCTGCTGATCCTTCAGTCTCATCAACAAATCATCTCTCTTCAAATGTACATCATGGAAATGTTTCTGGCACCAATGATGAAGTTAATCCCTTTGCAACTCCTGAAGATGCTCCATTTGAAAACATATTTGCTACTCCTGTATCATCATCAGAACCATCTTCTTCAGGAGACATCGACTCAGCTACTTCAGTTCCTCAACAAATGCCACATGAACACCTCAGAAAATGGACTCACGATCATCCATTAGACAACATCATTGGAAATCCCTCTCGTCCTGTATCAACCCGGAAGCAACTCGCAACCGATGCCTTATGGTGCTTCTTCAACTCCGTACTATCTAAGATCGAACCAAAAGACGTTAAAACTGCCATGAATGAAGATAGCTGGTTCAATGCTATGCAAGATGAAATTCATGAGTTTGATCGTCTGGATGTATGGGAGTTAGTACCTGCTCCAGACTGTGCTATGATTATAGCTCTAAAATGGATCTTCAAAGTAAAACTTGATGAGCATGGTGATGTGTTGAAAAACAAGGCTCGATTGGTTGCTAAAGGATATCGTCAAGAGGAGGGTATAGACTTTGAAGAATCATTTGCTCCAGTTGCTCGAATCGAGGCAATCAGAATCTTTTTGGCTAATGCTGCAAGCAAGAACATGGTGGTATATCAGATGGATGTAAAGACGGCATTTCTGAACGGAGATCTTAAAGAAGTCGTCTACGTCAGCCAACCTGAAGGATTTGTGAATCAAGAGCATCCTACTCATGTTTATCGTTTGAAGAAGGCTCTTTACGGTTTAAAGCAAGCTCCAAGGGCTTGGTATGATACACTCTCAAAGTTTCTTCTTTCAACCGGATTCAGCAAAGGAGCAGTTGATCCTACATTGTTCACCAGGAAGTCAGGCAAACATTTAACTCATGTTCAAATTTATGTTGATGATATTATTTTTGCCTCGACTGACCCAATGGAATGTGATCGTTTTTCTAATGAAATGAGTTCAAAGTTTCAAATGTCAATGATGGGACAAATGTCATTTTTCCTGGGATTACAAATTTCACAAAGTCCCGGAGGCATTTTCATAAATCAATCTAAATATGCAACAGAGATTTTAAAGAAATTTGGATTTGATTCAAGTGACCCTGTTGACACCCCCATGATTGACCGAACCAAACTAGATGAGGACCTCTCAGGGATCATGATTGACCAAACGAAATATAGGAGTATGATTGGATCCCTGATGTATCTCACTGCTAGTAGACCAGACATTTTGTTCTCTGTGTGCATGTGTGCTAGATACCAGGCTAAGCCTACTAAAAAGCACCTTGAAGCAGTTAAACGGGTCTTTCGGTATCTCCAAGGAACCATCAATATGGGACTATGGTACCCGAAGGACACCGGTATGTCACTAACGGCCTATGCAGATGCTGATCATGCAGGTTGTCAAGATACACGTCGAAGTACGTCAGGAGGTGCTCAGTTTTTGGGTGATAAGCTTGTGAGCTGGTCTTCAAAGAAGCAAATGAGTACTTCTATTTCCTCTACAGAGGCTGAATACATAGCCATGTCATCTTGTTGTGCTCAAATCTTATGGATGAGATCTCAATTATCTGACTATGGCTTTGAATTCAACAAAATACCTCTGTACTGTGATAATAAAAGTGCTATTGCTCTCTCATGCAACAACGTTCAACACTCAAGAGCAAAGCACATCGACATTCGACATCATTTCATCAGGGAACAAGTGGAAAAAGGTGTGGTGGAACTATATTTTGTGAGGTCTGAATATCAGTTAGCAGACATCTTCACCAAAGCTCTTCCAAGAGAACGTTTTGAGTTTATTCTTCCACGTCTTGGTTTGAAAAGCCTTCAACCAGAAACTCTCAAACGTCTTCAGGAAGGAAGACGAGGAGTAAAGGTCTATCTTCATCTATCTCATGTACATATATATTTGAAAAACAAAATACAAAAATATAAAACTTCAAAAATCCATAAAAAATTTAAAAAATTCGAAAATTCTTCAAAAAAAAAAAAAAAAAAAAAAAAAAAAAAAAAAAAAAAAAAAAAATTATTATTGTCATTTTGTCATGTTTCTTCCGGTTCGATAATATCTACGGTCTTTGTGCTGTCATTCAAAGAATGACACGGGTCTTTAGATGTTGTTCGAATTCTTTAAAAAAAAAAAAAAAAAAAAAAAAAAAAAAAAAAAAAAAAAATTTTGGGAGAAAGAGAAAATGGTTTATTGTCATTTTCAGGCAATAACCCGCTTTTTAAAGAAAGAACAGAGCCATGTTTTACCATGTTTTCAAATTCCTATGCTCTGATTCTATAAACTCCTATCTGCTGAAAAACAAATGCTTTGCAAAATAACTCGGATTCTACTTTTGATAATCATCAGGACTTATATGTCAAAATCTCTATCTCTCAATCAACAACCTATGTCATTGATTGAGGGGGAGAATGATTTCAATTAAATTAAAAAGTTATTTGGCATTAAAATTGTTTTCAAAAGATATACATGCATGTTTTATAAATGGAGTTTAAAGTCTCAAAATCCGATCCGTATCAGTTAAAACACTTTCACAATCAAGTCACAATTCTCCTTAAAAGCTTTCAAAATCAATTTAAATCTATACGAGATCACAAATTACAAATGATTTGATAATTGTGATCGGGGGAGAATGTGTGATTTAAATTGGATTTAGACTGATAATTAGGTAAATGGTTATAATAGGATGTACATGCTATCCCGCCCACATGTGACAAACGATTTCAATTTTTTTAATGCACATGTTGAGGGGGAGCATCTATCTTAAAACCTTTGATTTAAAACGTGATCATTTATCCCAATGTGCAGGTTCCCTCTAGTATGTGCAAAACTCTTTTCAAACCTCGAGGCACATATTGAGGGGGAGCAAATTTATGGAAACCTCATCCTTCCCGGAATTGCTATATCTACTTGATTTGTTGAGGGAAGTGATGTTGATATCTTTTAGAAAATGGTAATCAAAAGAAGTTAATTCTTTCTCCTGCCTCCGTGTGCAAAACATTTTCAATACTTGATGCTCATGTTGAGGGGGAGTTCTTGTTCTAAAAATATCAAAAACAATTCAGGTACAAAAAGCTTTGATAATATATCACAAGTATCTGAATTGATTTTCAAATGGTTTTCAATTGGATCCATTGGCAGATGAACAATACCAAATAGACCGACCAACTTTACTTCATGTACGGTGATATAAGGATGATAAGGTTAGGTATGTGTTCCCATGATCCGCCAGTACCGGAGGGATCTACCCAGGGACAATCCACTAGTTAGTGTAGAAGTCCTTAGGTATGATGATAAAAGGAGAAAAATGAGATATGGGAAGAGTGCGGACTAAGACTGAGCTAGTACTGGAATAAACCCAACAAGGTTCTAGCTATGAAGTCTCGGTAAGCACTGAAGGGGTTGAAGAATTAAAAAGAATTGAATGTAAATAGGGTGAAAACAAATAGCCCTCCATTAATTCAACCTTAGGGCAGAAACCGGGTTCACTTCATATGCTACTGATGGTAACATCGGTATTGAAGACAAGACGTCATGGACCCAGTGACGCAATGCACTTCAACTTTCCAAACCACTCAAGTTCCTCTTAAAAGGGCTTGTTTCATTCTCACGGGGAACCGACATTATCTATCGACTTTCTCTTAGAGATTGTTGATATTGAAGTAGGAGACCCTCTCCCTAGTCTCCGGCACAGGATCCAAATATGCACAAATTGAGTCTAGAGCCACGAGATCATCAATAAATCTCATTAGGACACTTTCAATGAAGACTCTCTGTTTCACTCAATGTGGAAAGAGAGATTATATCTTGAGTCCTACGCATTATCCTTGTGGTATTGCCAGAACATCTGAGTGATGTGTTCACATGTTCACAATGAAGATGGAAAGCCTTCTGGAGCCAACATCAAACAAGCTCCTGGTAGGTGGCATGTGAGATCTATTATATAGATCAACCATGTGACAACTGAACAGAAACAATGGGGCGATTCAATCTCTTGAATCAATCCTGGTTCAGGTTATGGATTGACGGATACCTTTGAAAAACCGGTCTTTGTGCTTAAAAACTCCTTTCTTTAGCACATCGACTGTGTACTAATTTTTCAAACCAAAAGGTATTTTTATGATTGATAATTGATTTTCAATAAAACCTTCGTTGTATTGCAAAAACAATTTCTAGTGAGCAATACACGATTGCTTTTCAAATCTCTTTTCATCAATCAGTGGACTTAAAATTCGCTGGTTCACTCACTCCGTGTTGTCTTCTTTGAGACGTTCCGGTTTGAGAACAGCTAGAACAGCTGCGAAACCCTGTCAAGGAGATTCTTAGGAATCCTACCTGATCACAGGCAGTACTTGTACTGATCAACGGGGAACCGTGGGCCGTGTACCTCAATTCAACGAAAGTGATCAAAGACACTTTCGTGCGATTTGTTGCTAACTGTTGTATGCAGGTACGCCCGACGTTTGCAGCTGATCAGAATGAAGCGGTCAATCCACAGCCGCATGCTCACTTAACACATTCAACTCAAATGAAATCATGATTAGTGCATCAATGACTCTGATATTTTCACTCCATGCTTCTGCTACGCTGCTGCCAATATCGTGATTCAACAAATGCTTCCGCTACTCTGATAAGAAGATATCATGATCCAGAATGTGAGCATGTCGGTCCCAAAGTCACAACATCACAAAATACCAACACCACAAAGGATGTGTCAGAGATTGTTGATAGCCGATGATCTCAAATGATGGCTCAGAATTATTATCACGTGGATCAGTAAAAGACCTCCACTTGGAATAACCAAACATGCAATGTGAAGAATCAATGACTACGAACTCAAGAGCAAAGGACTACATCAAGAATACTAGATCACTTGTTAATGTTATATCTATTTGTATTCTTTGTAATTTTGATACATGTTTGAGGTGACCTCCCTTAGGGGGAGATTGTTAGGAATTAGAAATTCCAGGTATTAAAGAGTCGGTCACCTCAAGTATATGTAATCGTTAGAAAGCTCGTAGTCATAGGTCTTTTAAGTTAAGTAGTTATTTAGTTAAGTAACACCGTGGAGGACGGACGGGTCTTTACCCACTGTATGCCTGATCCACAGCCCGTAGTGTGGCGAATTATGTAAGACTATAAATACTCTCTACCTTCCAAGGTAGAGAGTTGGAGCTCATAATAATATCTTTCACTTTCTCTCACTAAGTTCCCTAAACCTCTAACTTTCTCTCTCTAGAATTTCATCTTATTCGCCACCTTGTGTTATGGTTTGATGTGTATGTGAAAAGTTATATCTTACAATTTTCCCTTTAAGTAATCATTAATACATAAATTCTCGCGTAAAACTTTTAAAATTTTATTTAATTCACTGCGCCTCATATTCATGAAGCTCGCGCCTTGATCTGCGCCTCGCCTGAAGGCTCCATAAAGCCTTTTGTGCCTTAGTACGCCTTGATCTTTTCAAAACATTGGCTGTAGCTGACCTAATGATGAAAAAGTATAAGTGTAAGGTAACCCCAAATCAGTGTACAAATGCAAAGAAGTTTGCTTTGAGAGAGTATGAGAAATCAATTGATGAGAATTATGCCTTGCTGAGATCATATGGAAGAGCAATTTTAGATTCCAATCCTGGGTCCACTGTGAAATTAGGAGTGACTGTCGATCCTGATCAAAAAACCTGCTTTGATAGGTTTTATGTGTGCTTTGCTGGACTAGCAGATGGTTGGAAGGCTGGGTGTAGGAGAGTAATTGCCTTAGATGGCTGTTTTTTGAAAAGTCCAAACCATGGTGAAATTCTTACTGCTATTGGAAGAGATGGAAATAACCACATTTACCCAGTTGCTTGAAAGAGACTTAGGTTGTACAAAAGGACAGGGTCTAACTCTTATGTCAGATCAACATGAGGTATGCTTATATCCATACTTTCTTGTTAATGTCTTAGTCTTACATATATTCTAACAATGTTTTTCTATATAGGGTCTTATTGAAGCTGTCAAGAATGTCACGCCATATCTTGAACACAGGCAATGTGCAAGACATATATATGAAGGCTTTAGGAAACAATTTATTGGCTTGGAGTTTAGAGAGTTATTTTGGGCATCATCTAAGGCCTCATATCCACAACTGTTCAACAAGATAATGGACAAGATTAAAAGGGCTAACCCAAAGGCTCATCAGTTTCTTATGGATAAGAATCCAAAAACATGGTCATGAGCCTTTTTTGAAGTTAATAGACGATGTGAAGCAGTAGAGAATGGATTCAGTGAATGCTTTAATAGTGTTATTCTAAGTGTTAGGGACAAGCCATTCCTAACAATGCTAGAAGCTATTAGAGTCATAGTTCTTGAGAGGATGCACAAAATGAGGGAACTCAGTAAGAAATGGAACCCTGGAGTTTGTCCCAACATTCAAAAGAGATTGGAATGGCTAAAAGAACAACAAAAGTAAGTTTCATTTAAAAATTAAAGTTAATTATCTTATGAAAGGGTTTGAATTGACACTAATAAGTTTGTTATATTTTAGGTTCTGGCATTTTATCTCTGTTGGTGAGAATGTGTTTGAGGTCAGATCAGGGAGTGAGGCATTCACAGTTGATGAACCAAAGAGTTCTTGCACATGTAGAATGTGGCAGTTATCATGTATACCTAGTGTACATGCAACAAAGGTAATTTTCTATATAAACAGGGTGATTGAGAGTTATGTGCCAGCTTGGTTTCAAACAGACATGTATTATGTGACATATAACCATTTTTTGAAAACAATTGATGCTATTGATTTCTGGCATGATCAGAGTATGTACTCAATTGTTTTGCCTCCCAAACCCAAAAAAAATGCCTGGTAGGCCAAGAAAGAAAAGAATTAGAGCAAAGGGTGAAGGTGGTAGCTCAACCAGAGTATCAAGGGTAGGTACTGAGATTACTTGTTCTATATGCCACAAAGCTGGGCACAACAAAAAAAGTTGCAAAGAAACACCAGTTGAAAAGGCACCTAGAGAACAGTTGTAGAGGATGATGTTATGGAGGTAAAACTAACAAAACAGAATGGGAATGTGTCTGGGTCAAAAAAGAAGACTTATGGGACAGGTGCAGTTGGTGGATCAAGTGAAATTGGTGGGTCAAAGAGGAAAACTGGTGGGTCAAGTGGAATTGGTGAATCAAAGAAGAAGACTTGTGGCTCAAATGGGTCACATAGGAAGAGCTTGAAAAGAGGTTGCACATCAGCTTATGCAGGATGGTTTGGTGAGCAACAAGATGAAGTGGTTGCTGGTCAAAGTGAGCAACAAAATGACCAAAGTGAAACTGAGCAACCTCAAGAGCAGCCAAATGAAGTTCAAACATAGATTGACTTGATAGCTACTCAAGTTGAAAACATGCAGGCAGAAGAAGATCAAACTCAAGAACAACCTCAAGAGCAGCAACAACAAGTTGCACATGAAGTGAAATTGCAAGATCCAGTAGTACAGGTAAGATTGAGGAGGCCTAGTGAAAGGATCATCAAAACAAAGTTGGCTAAACAGTTGGATGGCCATGACAACACTACAAAGTCTGCACTGGTTGTAGATGATGCTTGAACAACCCTAATTTCATGTGCCCATTTTGTACATCCTGTGAGAGAAACTAATGTAAACTTTGATACCTAATCTTGGGTCTGTAATATGACTAGAAAAACTACTCTTTAGCATCAACTAATGTTATTAGTTTATGTAATGACCATCAAACAATAGCCCATTTTGTAGATCATACAGGGCACTAATTAATGGTCATTGTTCAGCTATTATGTTCAATGAAATATGCAGTATGCTATTTTCTTCAATTTGTGCAGTCTGTTAAGTTCATTACTTGGTCATTATGCAGTCACTGTTAAGTTCATTACATTGTGCAGTCTGAAACATGCAGTTACTATTCTTTACTATTTTTTTCTCACTTCACATGCAACAAGAATCTAACCATTCTTCATGTGGGTAGCATATCACTGTTTTCTTCTCATTTCTAGCATCAAGCCTGCAAAAGGCTTAACACTTACACTATATAAAGCCATCTAGAACCAGGCAATTTCATCAAACATCCATAAGAAACCAACAATTGAGCTTCCAAAAAGAATCAAGGTATTCAACATTCATTTTCATCTCATTATCATCTCGTTTTTATCAATTTTGTGTAGAAATCATAGCCATGGATGAGACAATAACATGGGAAGATTATTTTCCAAAGGATTATTTTAACATGGGTGGAAACTACAGAGGCAAAGATGATACTTTAAAGAAGGTGGAAACTTGCACTAATCTGACCACCAAACAGGAGGCAAAGATGGCTTTTGATGCAAGGGTTAAGGTACTAGGGCTTCCAAATTAGAAAACTTGTGAAGATATTGGTATCAAATCATTTGTTGTCAAAATTCCCAATGATCCAAAAGGAAAGGGAAAAAAATAATTTGTTTAAAAGCAGTTTCATGTACTAATGCTTTTGGTTACAAGTTATGTATGTATGTTTCTGGTTTAAGTGTATAACTTAAACCAGTCTAGAATAAAACACTTGTAACATTTTAAAGCAGTTTCATGTCTTATTCCATTTCATTTGAAAATACTTATACCACTTAACATTTGAAAGCAGTTTCATGTCTTATGCAGTTTCATGTCTCATCATGTCTTATGCAGATTCATGTCTTATATCATTTCATTTGTAACCCAACACAGATCAAAGAGTTCATAAATACACAAACTTAACAATTAACATTTGAAAACATTACATTAAATATTGGCTTGATATCATCTACTAACTTCATAATCATTACATCACTTGGATAGTGTTATACCAAACCAAACACAGATGAAACACAGAAATCCTAACATGATCATAAACAACCTATGTTGGAATCACTCCTAAACCATTTCTCAAGTGTTAGTAATCAATATGTAATAGTTAGCTTAATTAAGGCTTTTATGTTAGTAATTAAGGCAAGGCTCATGTAGAAAGCCCATAAGCCTATGCAAAAGCCCAATAAGGAAAGGAAGGGACTAGATGTGTTTCCCTAGCTCCCTTCCCCTATAAATAGTCATGTAACTCTCATTTGAGGGTTGGTTGTTCACTTTACATAAAATCCTACGCCTAAAGGTTTCTATTTCATTCGTGTGTGTTTGTGTGATTTGTTAAACCGATCACTTCTCTTCTATATTTCTTATATTGATGCTTGTGTTGCAAATATGGGAACCTAACAGTGGTATCATTTGCCAAATAGTTGGGTGAAACGGTTTTGATTTGAAGTTTTAATATATACGCGTAAGTCTCGGTTCATAAACATTCAAACGCATAAAAGCTTTAATTTTTACACTTTAAAACTCAAGATTCTTGTACTTTAAAGGTTATTTGGTGATAAAGTTTAAGTTTTTGGCAAAAAGTTTGAAACTTTACGTGGATTTCATTAGTTTTGAGCTTGGTTTCATTCGTGTAGTCATTTCTACGCGTAAGGTGAAAACAAGTTTTGGATCATCAAGTTTCACACTTTTGTATTATTTTAGTGATATTAAAGCTTTTTCATCATAAAAATCTGGTTTAGAAACACTTTTGGGCAGAAAAATCAGTTTTAGCAAAGGTTGGTTCATCCTACGCATAGTAAAATCCTAGTTTTACTCGTAAGGATTCAAAGTCTACGCGTAAGCTCCTCAAGGTTTAATCTTCAGTGCTATTGGTTTACTCAGTGTTTTCTTGCTTGGATAAGCCTGAAAACACTTCGACTTTGGATATCTTTTACACTGGAATAAGTGTAAAGGATTTTTGGGCAAAACCCTAGTTTTACTCCTAAGCTAATCACTTACGCGTAGAATTCTTTACGCCTAAGCATTTTATTACGCCTAAGCCTTGTCTTACGCATAAGCTAATCTTACGCATAAGCATTCTACTACTAAGCCTTTAGTTTACGCCTAAGCTAAGTGTTTCTCAAGTCTACGCGTAAGCTATTCCTACGCGTAAGCTATTCTTACGCGTAAGTTGGTGTTTTTTACGCATAAGTTATTTTCTCTGCATAAGCTGGTTTTCTACGCATAAGGATACTTCATCCACAATGTTTCATTCGACTATAAAGATCCATCATCAACACAAGTTTCAAGATGTCTCAACCACCATACTCTAGCTACTTTCCTCATATGTATCCTCAACGACAACAACAACTAACAAAACAACAACAATACTATCAACAATTTCAACAACAAATTCCTCAAGGAGCAATTCCACCACAAATGATTCAACCACCACCTAGTCTACAAGTACAACCTTACACAAAATTTCAAAATCAGCATCCATCCAAGTATGCTATAAAGGAACCGTCTTGGTTTGCAAAGATGTGTGAAGCTTTAAGTAGCCAACAATCCATTCATGAGGCTGGATCACTTGATAGACCTCCAATGCTCACTCCCGGAAACTATGATCAATGGGTGATAAGGTTATTTAGGTTTTGTGATTTAAAGAAGCCACATGGAAAGTTCTTGAAGAAGGTCATCCTTGAAGGTCCTTTTCAGATGCCTACTGTCACTGTACCCGAAGATCTGAATGCTAATCCACCAAGAGATGATGTCACCAATGTTGTCAGTCTTAATGAACTCACTACTGACCAACTTCTACACATGGAAGCTGATGAACTTGCAATGCAATATATCCTTTTGGGATTACCCAATCCGATACTTCGTAGTGTTGATGCTCAGAAGACTGCTAAAGCAATGTGGGAGCATATTCATCTTCTCATGGAAGGCACATAACTCAATCAAGAAGACATGAAATCTAAAATCTACTTAGCATATGAACACTTCATGATTGAACCAGGGGAGACATTAGAGTCATATCATCATCGATTCTCAGACATCATCAATGACTTGGAAAAACATAACATCATCATGCCAATAATTGCAGTCAACACTAAGTTCCTTAGTAGTCTTGGTCCTGATTGGGAAAAGTATGTCATTTTCATCCGTCAAGCGAAAAATCTACATCATGCTACATACGTATTGTTGTACGACTATTTGAAGCCCCACCAAAAGGAAGTTGACAAAGAAAGGATTATCCTTGGAGTCCCTGCATCGCCTTCACTTCCGGATAATCAATCTATAGCCTTGTGCGCTCAAACGTGTTATCCTCAATTCCCTACTTTGCAAACTGTCTTCACAAATCCTCCACAACCAACTACTACAATTACACCATATGATCCGTCACAGCAACAATCTCAAGAAACTCAATTGGTTCCTGATAACGCTACACGCGTCGTTCGGGGTCAAAGGAACTTCCTTTTCGTTGAGCAAGTTTTTCAACACCCTAGGCAATGAACCTAATCGTTGTAGTGTAGTATTAGGGTAAGCCACGGGTATTGATATCATTCTCTAGGGGAATAGGAATGCTAGTGAGAAGTTACTACGCTAAGGTTGGGGTTGAGGAAGATTATTTTTTATCTTTTTATATTTTTTTAGGAAAGGAAAGGTACGAATCTCGGATTTGGGGGGTTGGTATTGCTACCGATTACTCTACTTATCTAATTATCTAATCTAAGGTGTATGTAGTATATGTCTAATTATTGTGTGCTCGTATGATAGTTTAAAGATGTGTTTACTTAGGTTTTACTACTCCTTAATTATCTCCTATTGGTGGTTGAATTGCCACGTCCTTATTCTTAGTTGCGTTGTGTGTCTAAGGTTGTAAGGTATGCGTTTCTCCCTAACTCTTTGAACTTACCAAAGGGTCTCGTCTACAAAACCCACTAGGGATAATAAACTCTTACTCTAAGGCACTCTTTGGATGGTTTAGCTTACAACTACTCAAGGAGTTATATTCTAAGGTTCACAAAGATTTAATCAAGAATTAAGTACACAACGAATGACCTATCGCATTACTAGATCATTAATCAACTAAGATAAGAGACAACCAATCAATATTCAATAATTAAGTTTCATAATCCCTAAGCAAACACACAAGTAAATTAGCCAGACATGGAGAACATGCAAGCATACACACAACTAATCAAAGACATAATTGTATTAATGAAGTAAAACACTTATCTTGGTGTAAGATAGGGTTTGGAACCCTAAAATACTGTACAAGATAGCCTTGGTTCGGTTTAGGTTTTTACTCCAAAAGACTACACACCAATACTGAAAAAATCGGATTCTATATATAAGATTACACATGCGACGGCGTCACCTTATGTTTTGTGACGCCGTCGTGTCACCGTCATTAGGGTTTCGTCTTGGCCACGTTAGACTTGCGACGGCGTCACCTTATGCTTGTGACGCCGTCCTCTTCAGCTTCTGACGCCGTCTGGATTGCATCTAGGCCGTCTGAGTTGGGACGGCCTACTCTTTTATAACTTGACGTCGTCACTTGAAAATAGGAATTTTGGCTTCTGTCCCGTCACAAAATCCTCCGACGGCGTCGTGTATAAGCTGTGACGCCGGCACCTTATGTTTTCAGCAGCTTTGAGTGTCTCGATTCTGACTTTGGCCATTTTCTTCGTATATTCGCGCCTTTTCGTCCAAATAAGTGCCATTCCAGCATTTTGCCTTCAAGAGACCTAAAAAGTGAAAAGGAACGATATTAAGCAATAACGGATACAAAAGTGATCAAATAAGGGCTTAAATGGCCCCTAAAAAAGGTACCTTTTAAAACCTTATCAAATATCCCTACACTTGGTATTTGCTTGTCCTCAAGAAAATGTGCTTTTAGCCAATTAATTTATAAGTTAGGGGTCATGAAGCATTGGTTTAAAACAGTCCACCACACATATAAGCCCCGCAAAAGTCATAACAAGCACGGAAATTACATACTAGCACCTCACATGGGGTGTTTGGATACTCACATCTCTCTCGGGTGTATATGAAATATAACAAATTGAAAATGGAAGATAAAGACTCATTAACCGGTCCTAGTACGTAGATTACCATAGGCTTGAGAATAGATCAAACCTCCATCGCTTTGGCGTAAGCACCTAGGAAAGACTATCAAAGAGGTCTTTAAAGGGTTGTAATGTTAGGCTTACGGTAGGGAAACAAAGGGTTTGGTGGGATAGGCTATTTAGTGGTGGCAAGTCAAAAATCTCTATGTTAAATGCATACGAAGAATGGCGTTGCTAAGCCAAGACTGGACACTCTAGACTCTAGCTAACTGAAATAAACAAACATAAATTTAAAGGATAGATGTAGGATGGTAGCCGGTTTTTTTTTTTTTTTTAATCAATTTTTTTTTTCTTTTCTCTTTTTCGATTTTTTTTTCACACACTTTTACTCTACCATCCTCTACGGTAACATCAAAATGATAGGGATTTATAGGCACATCCCTACACTTGAGTTTTTATTACTCTAACACTAATTTGACCTGAATTGAAAAGATCAAAACACTTGGGGTACATTATTATGCAAACAAAGGGAATTTGAATTTAACGTTCTCTTCCCGTCATTTCATAAACTTTAACTTTTTCCATGAATCCCAATCGTCCCAAAACTGTATACAAAGGATATGACTCGACTTAGCAACTTATGCAAGCAACCAGATAATTGAACTAAGGGTTTAGGGTGATAACAAAAATGCACTAAAAGTGAGTGCATACAGGGTAGGCTAAGGCGATTTGGGTGTATATTTGGGGGTGGGGTGTAAACAATGCTCTTCATTGATATTCCGGAAAAACCGAAACATCACGAGAACCGCGAAAAGGATAGGCTCAGAGGGGTTAACTAGGGTATCGTGTACTAAAGATGAGTACAACACAAAGGGTGTGGGGGAATTACTCAACCAATGTGGAAAAAGTAATTATATTACGGGTATCAAACAAGGGTTATCCTAATGCCTCTTATCATTTAGTTATTCCTAACTACACAAGTGTAGTCTTACTAGCGATCTCGGAATGCATAACAAAACAAGTTCTAGAATCTAATATACTACCGGTTCACACACTAAGCATTAAAGATGAATGCTTTAATTCCTACTAATCTAAGGGCGATCCTCACATTTTTGGTGGAATTTAGGTGGTAAAGGGTTTTTGTGCTAGTCATGCAACTTCCTATCCGTGAGACGCTTTTGTTAAAACTAATGGCCCACTCCTATATGTCATGAAAAATTTTAAATTTGGTGCCAAAATTACCCTAACCGACATATTCTCATGGTTTATTACACAAATACAATTGGACAAAGCAAATATTCAAGGATAAGCATAGTTTCAAAGTTCCCGTTTTATTTTCCCTCACTACACTTAAACTGAACATTGTCCCCAATGTTCCCCGAAAGTATCAAAGTTATGATAATGGAAGGTAATTAAAAACGAAAGAAACTAGTACTCCCCTCGGTAGGATCCGTGTGTGAAGTAGTGGTTAAATCCTTTCCAAGAAGAATTTATGCGTGAAAAGCTCCTTCCAATCTTATGTAACTTCTTCTTGATAAATTAAACCTACACACTTGAAGAAAACAAACGAAACCTTCGCGTAAAATCGGCGGTAATAATATATATAAGACTCGATTTAAACTAGGATATAATGCTTGTGGAATGGATGTTTACAGAATTTCTGGAAAATTAAGACCTGGAAAATTCCAAAATTTTTTTAAGTAGCTCAGAAAATGAGAAAAAAAGTAATCTGTTGTTTTTACTCCTTCCTGACGCCGTCAGGTTATCCTGACAAAAACTGGTCTGCGATTTTCTGGAAAAAATTCTGGAAAATTTACATCTTTAGAATCTGGAAAAATTTCTGCAAAACACCCATTATGACTCGATACAAGCATTTGACTCGAACAAACACACATATATATCTTTTAGTTAATTGTTATTCTCATGTTTACGTTTCTTTTGAAAACGTGTGTAATCCTCCCTCACTTATCCCTTATGTAAAATACCTTTATATGCAATTAAGACGAGGTTAAAAACAAAATAAAGCATTTTTACAAATTTAAACATGAGAATAAACAATCAATAAAAGACATATGACACTAACAAGCAAACAATTAAGTATGGGTTGCCTCCCACGAAGCGCTTTTCTTTATTTAAGAGTCTTGTAGCTAGACTCGTAGTCGTGCTCCTACGTGACTTGATTACCGCCACCTTGATGGTCTCTAATGGGGGATTCCATGCTGTAGAAGTGCCCTAGATGCACCTCTCTAAGAGTTCGTCCTCCCCCCACTCGGTCCTATATTTCGGTCCTAAGTTCAAGCAATCCTTATAGAATCCGAAAATTTTAGCCATAACATAATCTACTCCTTTTTCCCTATCCTCATCATTCCTATAATAGACCGACAGTTTAAGTTCCTTTTCATCATTAGAGAGTGATGAAAACTTCTCAATCTTAAACGGCATTTGGTAAGCTATGTCATCGGTCTCATCCTTGAATCGCACTACTCCTAACGAGGGATCATAGGTCATCCCGGTGCTTTCTATGAAAGGTTGTTCAAAGGATGCCTTCTTCTTGATAGAGCGGTGGGAGTGAATCACGCACTGGAGGCAGTGTACATACAATCCTTTTCGGGATCTTAGTTCAAACCCTTGGGAACCTTAGAATTGTATGGTACAACGTATCCTTTGGAAAAACACCGTTTCCGGATGTAACTAGCGTTTAGGGGTTAGTTGTATTACTGATCGTGGATGATGTTAACCCATTACTTCTTCGGATAAGGTTGATCCGTTCTGGGGCTATTAGGATCCCAATTCACGTTAAAAGAACCATCTCAATTCCCTAACGGGTAAATACATCCATCAAAGTGCAAAGGATGCCTGAAGTATTAACACCTACTATAATCGTACTGGTATCTGGGATCGAACAGGGTGCAATAAGATCCTTTTGGAAAGTATCTTTCGTGGCCCTACTGGATACTAGGGAGCAATCCTCATCACGCTAAGTTCCTACTCTGGCTACTGTATCGAATGGTTTACGGCAAATTCTAACTCTTCAAAAGTAGTGAGAGATTACTACTTTTCCTTGAATTTGACAGCCAGATAATATCCTTACTACTCCTATCCCTTTTTCCTCATCTAATACAATACCGATTTTAAAAGCCTAAGATATTCCTAACGAACTTGAATCCTGGCTTTATATCCTGGCTCACCCCCCTCCTGCTTGAGAATCTCTCCACGTAGATCCCGTGAAGATGTCGTACCTTAGGGGGTAATCTCTGGTAGTTCCACCGCCATTAGTTCAGTGCATCCTCGTGCTGATGCTCAGATCGATGTTCTGAGAATTTATTTCTTTTCGCGAAGCACCCTCCGTTGGGTATGAATTAACAAACGAACAATCACAGTATACAGAAAATAACTAACAAATAAGAGTACAAATTTAAACATTTTTACGAAATAAAACAAA